>CM076581.1:1268166566-1268626112 GCA_034641835.2 Pinus albicaulis
GGTGTCAATGTAATGGCCACATAGTGCATGTGGTTTGAATGCATGAGTTTGATGTAAGGGGGGGTAAAAATAATACATGGGGTGACCTGCAGTATCGGGGGCCGCGGGATCTAGTGGATCGAGGGTGAAATAGAATGAGGATGCAACAAACATTCTGGAGGACATCCGTCATAGATGTGAGAGGATTCTGACCGGTGTTTTGGAGCACGGATGCCAATAATTAGATGAACAGTACATAGATCCATGTATTGGTTGCCATCGGAATGGTGAGGGGTCATGCGACGCATGGCGATGGCCAGATAGAGTGTGCATGATCTACGAGCTGCAGGGGCAAAGCCACTGGCTCGAGATCCTCCCGATAGTGATTAGTGTGTAGGGGCATGTGGTGCCCCCATTTTTGAGTTTTTGTAACATGCTATGGGCATGTCATATGTATCAGAGTTGATGAACTCTAAAACATTTTATACGACACATACTATGGATATGCATCGTTTTTATATTTTATGTTATTTTCTTGTGTTAAATGTGTGTGTTAAATGCCAATCCAGAATATGGTTTGAAATGCGATCTACATAGTGATTTTTTGCTCTAGGTACATGACTGAAAGTAATGATTTCAAATTCACGCATCAAAAGCTTCACACATAAATATCTTCTGAAAAGGATAGGATTATGCACACGATAGACACCATTCAATTTCATGACAAGAAGCAAGGAATCTAAACAAACATGAAGGTGGAGGATGCGATGTGAAAGGGAATCGGCTAATAAACCTCGTACAGCATCATATTCAGCCCGATTATTGGTAGTAGTACCAATGCATACACCGTTCGAAAGAACAAGTGTATGTAAAGGGGTAAAGATGGCCCAACCTGCCGAGGCTAAATTCCGAGAGTAGCGATTTGCACCATTGGCAAAACCGATATAAGGTGTTGAAGGGGGGTCCATCTGAAAGGTGCCACAAGATAATAAATGAGAGGAGGAAGAACAATGCTAGCAACCTGAGCGCACAATAGAACTCAAATGCACTCTATGGAAGGGAGTGATCTGGGTAGGATGTCTACTTCCCGCATGCCACCGGTGAGGGGGAGTGTGGGAGCTACTGGAGGCGTAGCTTGAGCTCAAGCTGTATAAGTCACCAAGGGTATGAGTGATGGCATCCCGTTTATGGGCGGGAAAGATGAAGTCAGGGGTGGACGTGGCTTCCATGATGTTGTCATCACACAGGAGGTGGAAGGATAGGAGGAAGGGAGACCACATGACGTAGCGAGGCTACCTGACTCATCATCATGAGAGGAAATGCTCACATGCACATCATCACAGGGGATGACGTAAGAACAAACAGATGAAGGATCCATTGATGTTGAGCCTGGGGTGATCACTGAAAGGAGGTCAAACGAAACAAGAGGAGAAGATTCAGAGGGAGCTTCTGTCGAGGGTCTCAAGGATGATGAAAGGTAGAGGATGGTGGCCACATGATCTGGAATTTTGACATCAGGGGGGGGGGGGATTTCAATAGGAGCAGGTAAATCCTCAGTCTGGCCTGCAGCATACTGTGCAAGTACGAGAGAAGCAGATTGGTTCTGCTCAATCTCGTACTCCCGAACTACCTCTAAAGAGGCATGGTAGTGCGTAAGGTGAGGACAATGATGAGAGTAATGGCCATGGAGACCACACAAAGCACAAGCGTGTTTGGTGTGAATAGTCTTGGTGTTCTTGGTTATGGTCGATGACGAAGTAGAGGTTTCAAGGACCGTAGACTCAGGGAACGCGACATTAACCATGGGCTTGATGCAGGGCAACTCAGGAAAAGTATGGGTGGCGTGACTGACGACATCACACAAAGCGCAGGGCTTTGGAGGCAGAGGAGGTGCAGGTTCAGTCGGGGCAGCTTTGTCCTTTGAGGCCCTTTTGCAAGCTCTGCCCTTCTTCCCCGAAGCGATCGCAATAGGAGGCGGATCCTGTTGAGGTGGCTGAGGCACTGTGATGACGGGAGAAGTCAGGGGGATTGGTCGAACCAGGTTCAAAGCAAGATAAGGTTTAGGATGACCTGGCGGGGTGGCAGTTGGGGGATCAAGGTACCAAACCGGAAGCCCAATGGTCAAGTTAGGGAGAGAGAGGGTGGCCATGACAGGTGTTTTATAGATGCCTCGTGGAGGGACTAGGAATAGTATCTGACTGGAGGGATAATGGCCAGGTGGGATGGCTCCTAAATGGTTAAGGCCTGGAGGAACCGACCCAGGAGGGTAAAGAGGCTCATGAGTACCAGCTGAAGGGCTAGGAGGAGGAGGTCCAAGAGGCTGCATCGAAGGGCTAGGAGACGGCTGCGGAGGGTGAGGGGGCTGCTGACTAGCCGAGGCGGGCCTCTTGAGAGAAGCCCGAGACGATTGCATCATGCAAACATTCGATGAGCTGGGATCAGAGACAAGAGGAGGAAGAGCAGGGAATGTACCAAGCAAGGAGGAGTCCTTATAGATGCCGGGTGAGACACTGGTCAAAAGGTCGACGGTTTTCTTGTTGGCCACCGAAGAGATAGTGGACTTAGGGGAGGTCTAAGCCTTTGGCTCGTAATATGTCAACTGGTCAATGGTGACTATCTTTCCATTATGGGGGAAGCACATCTTGTGGTGAACTGCAGAAGGGAAAACTGACATTGCATAAGTGTAGCTACAACCCAAAAGAATGTTGTAATCCAAGGGAGCGTCTATGACTTCTACGTCAACGCAAACCATATTTCCCGCAAGAGTGATAGGACAATTGTGGAATAAGCCAATGGGCTTGGAGGTGTGGCCATCCCACGCTCAGAGAGTGATCATGGAAGGGGCCAACTCAGGAGATCCAAGTTGTTTCCAAACCAAAGCGAACATCACATGTGTGGATGCCCCCTCATCAATAATGCACCAAGAAACGTTGGCGTTTTGGATCTTGACTGGGATTTGGAAAGCGACGAAAGCAGGGAGAGGAGGATTTTCCTACCAGTCAACATCAAACACAATAAATCGATCGTCGAAAGGGTCTACATTTCCCACGACAGACAGAAGAGCTTTTCATTGTGAAGGGCATGACTGTAGGAGTTCCAGCGTTAAAATGGCAACAGGGGATTGTGCCAAATCATCGACTATGCTATACGAATGGGCAGCTTTGCCAGAATCAGCATTTCGGCGTAGTGGACCCTTAGGGATCTTGGTATGAACCTCCGCCCTGGGCTGAGGGATCTTCAAGGGGCCATTAGGTGTCAAAAGAGGCTCTGTAGAGACCGAAGGAGGTGGCTCGAGGACAGACGCAACGGGAGGCTTGTTGTACTGACGAGACTGAGTCTGAAGATTGATGTCTACGGTTGAAGGTTGATCAGATTTCACCATGATAATCTGGTCATTTGGGGTACCAGACAGCAAAGGTTGGGTAAAAATGTGATATACAGATGGTTGGGCAAAGAAAGGAGGCATGCTATACCCTGAATACATGCTACCAAGAGGGGAAGATGTGCAGGGGGTGCTGGCCTTCTCCTGAGGAAAATCAGAGCACATGTGAGGTTGAGCAATGATGACACACACACGGCACCAAAGAAAAAGAGACCGACAAGGGTAGGGAGGTGCAGAATCAAGTGATTATAATGTCGAAACGAGGGCAAAGAGGTGTAGGATCAAATGATTTCAATGTTTTAGAGTATTTTCTTGGTGGTGTTAATCAAGCCCTTTTTCACTTAGGGTGTGTGTGTGAAAGTGTTTAAATTTTAATTTTTAAACCTAGACATTTGTAGAGAAAAGAAATTTTTTTTTGTAGAGTTGTGAATAAACCTGCAAATGACAGTATATAGGCCTGCAAAACAGAAAATAAACAGCTAACAATGCAATTATCTAAACCCAAGGAGGTGGGTCTCTCAACAATTAGTCTATAGGTGAGCAAAAAACTAATTTAAACACACTAAAAAAGGCTAATAGATCTTGGGTCAAGAGGGACAGAGATCTAAAAGACAAAATCTGCTGGAAAGTAGTGCAGAAAACAACAACAAATCAGAGGAGAATTGCTATAAAAAAAGGTGGTGAAAGGCTATCACCAGGAGGGAAGCGGAGTGCCCCCTAATGGAAAACCCAAACAAAGCTAAATGGGAAGATTTGGATGGATAACAAACTGATATGAAGTGAATCTGAAGATGAGGTATCAGATCTGAAAAAATGGCTGAAGACTCTGAAATTTCAGACAACCTGCAACAGTAAACACTCTTCCACAAAAAGTGGAGGGTACTGAAGCCCTAGGGGGCCAGGTTCCCACTTAGTTGAGCGAAACAGAACAATTACAGGTCCAAAACAGGCAGAGACGGAGGTCAGACAACCCTAAACAGAGGCTCAGCAAAACCTAGAAAACTTTCAGAAAAAATCCCTGCAGAAAGTCTAGGTCGCAGTTTTTGACCTGTTTTCAGCAGAGGTCGCACTTTTTGGGTTGTAAAGTGCGCCCTGGAGGTCCAGGTCGCAGGTTTTGGGTAGAAAAGTGCGACCTGCACTTTCGGCACTCTCAGCAGTAGGTTTCAGAAAAATTTGTCGTCTAAGCTGCGGCTGATGTCGTTCACCTACGCAATGGGTCCGAAAACACACGGAAGTTAGAATTTTTATCGTTTTAGGGTTTTATGGGTTAAAAAAAACATCAAGAATAAGCAAAACAAGGGGTAGAAGAGAAATCCTAGGGTTTGAAGCAGATGGATATGCAAGGATCAGAAAAACGACAACAGTCGTAATGGTAAACTCGTGTGGAGTCACCAGCTGTTAGTATGAATGTTGATTCGAGGTGTACGAAAAAAGACCACTTTAGCTGCGCATAATAAACAACCCTAACAGCAGAAATGACTGCTAATATCTTCAAATCTGCAATTAGATGATCAAGACAAATGCTGTAAAAATCTAGATCTATGCATTAGAAGACATTAAACAGTAGAAAAATAAGATTTACTCCATAGATCCAATAGACAAGACAAGAATATATCCAATTAATATTTTTATTAATGGCACCTGGGAGGAAAACACAAGAGGGTGTTCCCTATTCTCCTAAATGGGATGGGTTCTTGTGAGTCCTCAACACTTCAGATTTGGAACTACTCTCTCTTGATGGTGTAGAAAACCTAGACAGAAATGGAAAAGTATGGCTATGATTATGGATCAATAGCCAAACCAAGTGTTGAGATCGGAAGTGATCTTTAGGCAACAAAAGGTGGCAAATGAATGTGGAAAACCCTTCTATTTATAACAAAATATTGAGTTAATCTGATTGGTGCATAATTAAAATATTATTAACCAAATCTAGATTGACTTTGTGGAATATTTTATTATATTTGTTGGAGGGAAAAGGAATTTGACTTGAGTCAAATCCCCTTATTTGTAAATAATAAATAAATAAATGATTTATTTATCATTTAAGAGGATGTGTTGATAATAATAAATAAATAAATGATTTATTTATCATTTTAAGGATATGGTTGAGTAATAATCAAATAAATAATGATTTATTTAATTATTTAAGAATTGAATTAGTCATATTTAACAAAGAATATTATTTAAATAAGATTTAAACAATTATTGTTTAGAAAATAATAAGATAAATAATGATTTATCTAATTAATTTCTTTGTTTTGGATTAAATATAACCAGAAATATTAATTAAACTATTGTTTAACTAATTATTTCTTGAGGAAAATCAAACAAATATATTTAATATTTCCTTATGGGGTTTCCTGTTTAGACCATAAACAACTTAATAAAGGTGATTTACTAAGTTATTTTCATAGTGAAAGCAATTTTACTTGGGGTAAAATTGGTCTTACATGATGTGCTTGGGTCCATCTAATGATAATAGGTTAGATGACCAAAAAATGGTGTAACATCTACAAAATTCTTCCCTGCTTTAGATTTCTCTAATAATAAAATAGGCATACAACGACAAAGGTTATCAATAACTTCTCCTGCAACAACACCACAAGGAATTTCACCACTAAATTTGATATTTACATCATTGAACTTTATTTTCCAGTGGAACTGAATTTAGAGGATGATTTTATGCATCATAGTTTGGAAAGACATGAATATGATCATTTGTTGAAATACCCACATAATTTTTTTTTCCTTTTGGTCATTCTCACATAAGCTAGAGACATTGACCAAAGTCTCACCTTTTCCCACAAAGCAACAACCACTTTAACAACTCGGAATCTTCCTTTGAAACTTTCCAACTAGTAAAAATAAGCTACAATAGAGCAAACAACCATGTTGAACTATCTACACTTATTTGTGGTTTTAAGGAATCTGTAAACCAATGTTTTAAAATATTTATTTTTAGGAGACTCCAAATTGTTTACCAATCATCTTAATGGAGAAAATCAGAATCTTCATGAAAAATTGATGCTCTAGTGTCAATGAATCTGTAAACCAAAGTTCTATTAATTTTTAGGAGACTCCAAATTGCTTATAAATCATCTTAATGGAAAATATCAGAATCCTTCATGAAAATTTTATTATTCATGTATCATGGATACAACTAGTTCTAGAAATAATTATGGAATATTGAAATCATAATCCTCTATGAAAAATTGATATTCATATGTTATGGATCGGGCTAGGTTTAGAAAATATTATGGAAAAAAAATTCACTCTTGTGAGAAGAACAACCAATCAGATTGTTTATTGGCTTGCATAGCAAAGACATCCTATGCAAACAGGGCAGCAGGATGGATTGGCTAAGGTCCTAACCCCTTAAATTTTACCCAATTTCTTCATCTCTATATCAATGTGCTCCTGCATCTGAGTTATAACTTGATCGTCTACACATCCTACAATGGATGGAATGGAAACGTTACCATTTCATTCATCACCTATTGTGAATATTCAATGCCCTTCTTTTCCTTTCTTAGCCATGGGTAGTATTCTCATCTACCATCTTTTTCTCATTCCCAAGTCCTCTAGTATTCTCGAATTTGTAGCACTTTGATTTTCCCTCAGGTCCCAAATTATTTGACCATACTAATACTAATAATAATAATTCTAATCAGTTCCCTACTCACTCTTCCATACATACAACAACAAGGAGAGCCTAGATGGGCTTCTGGTTTTAGTTTCCATGCTTTCCCATTGTAATATTTAAGAACTCGAGTTTGAAGGGAGATTCTTTGTAAGAAGGCCTTATCATGGCCTATGTGACTGAATGCAGATGGATAAGAACACTACAACACAGATTGTGACAGCAAAAACATTGTTTTATATATGATCACCCAATATCTAGAACATGAAGACAACATGGCCATTATTGGGATTGAAGATTCAATTGTGCACATCCCAAAACACTTGTATTGAGGTTTTGTCCACCTCAACTATATGATTGCCCTATAAACTTCCACATCGGGTGCTTAACCTACAACACCACCTTCTTGTTAGCTCTGACATCCAATATTGGCTCCTTGGATCCCCTTATGTGGCATTCAATCACAATGTAATGAGTCCTGCCACTTTCACCAAACTGTGTCGTTGTTGTGTAATATCTCTTCCCAAACACATTCTCTCTTCTAGACAACAATGTGGGCTCAAATAATGGCTTCCTTGCATGGATATTCATGTATGCCTTCTCTTGCATATCTCCCAACAACATGACTATCTCCTTTTTACATACAAGGGCCACGCAAAATACTTCCTATAGCACAAGCCTAAAACACTTCCATCTTCTTCCCCTTGACATCAAAGCTCTTGGATCGGTGCTTCTTCTAGAAGGACTATGGCTTCGTATCAACCTTGCACATGTAATGGCACCTTGAATAATTTATATGGACAGTGAGACCACCGACGATTAGATTCTTACACCATGTTATGGTCACAATTTTGCATATTTCTGCTAGTGTGGTCTAATAGAGGCAAGCTATCATGTTATGTATCATTCTGCTGCAAGAAGAAGAAGACTTGTCTGTCAAGTGGGTGCCTATAGATTCTCCAAAACAAGAAGGTAATGCATCAATAATTTTTCACATCTAGACGCTTTTATGGTGCTACGCAACAAATATTTCAAAAATCCAATGTATATATATAATATTTCAACAACACATACAAATAACATCCATATCTTGGCTGCGACATCAAAACCTTGTTGGATCTTGGCACCTACTAGATAATTCTGATCTCTAAACTGAAAAAATAAATTCCAAAACTTGATCAAGAAGGTACCCATAGTAGAATCCTCATCCAATAGTCCATAATCAATGGACACAAGTATTGAAACAAGTTCTCCAAATAGAGAATTTACCCACATTCTCTAGCTCAGCTCCTACATAAACAATGCAGAAAATGAAAAACACGGAAAATATATTGAATGTTCGTAGATCAAGCCTTGAAAATTCTTTCAATTAGGCTAATTGATTATAGAAGTATCGATTTATGAATTATAAATAAAGAAGTTTCCCTGTTGGATCCAATTTCATAGAATTATATGTTATTAGATGAGGTTTCTAGAGAAGCTTTGGTAACTACTTTATTGATCCCTCAAAACTCTTAGGAAGCTCGAAGCCCCTTATAATGGATTCATAATTGAATAAAAATTGTTCGTTGTGAGAACCATTCGTGAATCCCTGTGAACAATGGCATTCATCTTCCCTCTCTGAACAATGGCATTTTTTTCGAGCAAGACTCTAATTTTGAGGAAAATATTGATCTCATATAAACAAAATTAGAGGACAAAGCCAACGGTAACACGAAATTATAGGCGAGGAGGACGGAATCGGGCGAGACATCGATCACGATGATGGTGAGAACAATGATAATTATAATTCCACGTGGAGATTTTTTACTCGCAAGGACGACGAAAATGAAAGGTTGGGATTGGGGTTGGCTGGGTTGAACAGTGTTTTCCCAGCCCAACCCAACAAAGAAAACACCTTCGGTATAATTAAGAATCTCATAAATTTTTATATTGGACACATACAGAATAGGGAATTCTTGTCTGAACATTGATTTAGACTCGATGATATTTTCCTATTATTATGTGATTTTCAGAAAACATTTCCATAAGATGCATAGCAGTAAACCACTATGCTGCACATATAGTTCTAACTTTGAAATTTCAAATAGATTTATAATGCAACTATTATTTCCTCATTTTTTACATGTAATAATTTATTTATATGTTCTCTTAATGGAAAATTCTTTGGGACAACTGGTTTCCAGTTTGCAAAGAACCCTTGGTTCGATATTGCCCTATTTACTAAGGTATTTTCCCGAGATTTAACATAATAAATAGAGTGTTGCAACATATGATTTTCATTGGCTTCCTGAAGTGGATATGAAAACCCTGAAAATGATTTAGCGATATACATAATAAACCCATAACTTCCATAAAAGAGATTTGGTCGATCTAGCTGACATACTATACATGCTTTGATTCTAACAGATACAAAGAAATAGTGCATGTCAATCTGTCTAGAGTGAATTATTCTTGGAATGAGAAAAGTTTCTAAGACGTGATATTTATGTTGTCTTGTGTTTCTTTAATACATTTTGGCTAAATTTTGTGCTACATGCCTTTGTGCACTGAACTTGTATAAATAGTAGGTATATGGTATTTTAATGCATCAAGTTATAACCACATTTTCACCAAAGTTGCTTCTCTGATCAACTGCAAAACATTTACATTAAACTCAACCATGCAACCAAAGAGGAACGACAACAATGTCAATATATCTGGACCAATGAAAATTTGTGTCTGTAAAAGAAATTTCTTTTAGAGGGAAAACGAACGAAACAAGAGTAAAAAAATGAAATTTGTGAAAGTCTTTTGTGCTTGGCGTTTTACGGTTTTCTTCAACTTCCTTTTATTTTTTGAAGATCGACAGTTTCACACTAGAGAGGTGAGCTTGAAAAAATTAAGGGTTCTATCACAAATTTTGTTGGTACGTTGTGATAATGGAGAAAAGTTATCTCAAGTTGTGCACTTAGTGGTTCAATCATTGGAACAGCCAATGAAAACTTGTAGATGGCTCTGGCCCATGGGTAATTGTTGGGATTTTCATCATATATTGTAGGATGAAGCATATATAGATGTGCACATATGCACACATTTTATATATCAATGCACATATTTTATATACTAGTGCACGTATAGTACTTAAGTTTTGAATTTGATTTGGACAATAGATCTCTCTATATGGATAATGGAAATTGTAGGAATTTGTTAATACATACTTGGTTCTAATCCTAATGGGACATAAGCAGATTTTAAGCAATATGGTACTGTTCTTTTCACAAGTAGATCAACACTCTTACATTACAGGTAGCAAAAAAATGACTAGACACATAGCAGAGAGATTCAGGAAATTCGTTTCAACGTAAAACCTTTGTTGTGGCATGTCAAACCCTTGGCTTTGAGCATTTTCAAAAACATAATATAATTTTTTTTAAAATAGGATCTGGCCTCTGGTCTCTATAGCTAAACATAAAACTAGAAAAGTAAAGCATAGAATATCTTGGCCTGTGGCCATTACATTCTTTCAGAGACAAAAAGGGATAGTCTTCAAAAGAAATTGGTTCATGGCCTCTAGAACTTCTAAAATAAAACATAAAAAGATATGATCACAGAGATAGAGTTGAACTCAAGCATCTGCATGAAATTTTGCTTCATTATGTAGGGAGATTGGGTGTTGGGGTATTCACCCTCTTCATGTTTTCTCCTTCTCCCTCTACTTCATCCTCCAATTAGAGAACTCACCCACATTCTCCAGCTCGGCTCCTACAGAAACAATGCAGAAAATGCAAAACCCCGAAAATATACTGAATGTTCATAGATCAGGCCTTGAAAATTCTTATAGTTAGGCCAATTGAATAAAAAAGTATTGATTTAGGAATATAAATAAATGAGTTGCTTTGTTGGATCCAATTTCATAGAATTCCATGTTATCAGATGGGGTTTCTAGAGAAGCTTTGGGAAATCCTTTATTGCTCCCTCAAAACTCATGGGAAGCTCGAAGCCCCTTATAATGGATTTCAAAATTGAATAAAAATTAAGAATCTTGTTCATTGTGAGAACCATTAGTGAATCCCCGCAAACAATGGAATTCCTCTTCTCTCTATGGAAAATAGAATTGCTTTTGAGTTAAGAGTAATTCTAAGGCAAATATCGACCTTACGCAAACGAAATTAGAGGACAAAGCCAGCAGTAAAATGAAATTACAAGCGAGGAAGAAGCTGGTAGGATTTGAACCCAAGCATTTGAATGAGATTCCACTTCTTTATTTATGGAGATTGGGTGTTGGGGTCTTCACCCTCTTTTTGTTTTCTCCTTCTCCCTCTGCTTCATCCTCCAATTAGAGAATTCACCCACATTCTCCAGCTCAGATCCTACATAAACAATGCATAAAATGCAAAACCATGAAAATATATTGAATGTTCGTAGATCAGGCCTTGAAAATTCTTTTAATTAGACCAATTGATTACAGAAGTATCGATTTACGAAATATAAAGAAAGCAGTTTCCCTGTTGGATCCAATTTCATAGAATTATATGTTATCAGATAGGGTTTCTAGAGAATCTTTGAGAAATATTTTATTTCTCCCTCATAACTCTTGGGAAGCTCGAAGCCCCTTATAATGGATTCAAAATTGAATAAAAATTGAGAACCTTGTTCGTTGTGAGAACCATTTGTGAATCCCTGCGAAAAATGGAATTTCTCTTCCCTCTCTGAACAATGGCGTTGTTGTCAGGCAAGACTAATTCTGAAGCAAATATCGACCTCATGCCAATAAAATTAAAGGATAAATCCATCGGTAACATGAAATTACAGGCGAGGACGAAGTCAGCGGGAACATTGATTGCGATGATGGTGAGAACATCGATAATGATAATTCCACGTGGCAATTTTTTACTTGCGAGGACGACGAAAATGAAATGTTGGGATTGGTTGGGCTTAACAATGTTTTCCCAACCCAAACCGACAAAGAAAACACCTTCGATGTAAAAATTTACGCTTCCAACGAAATTCAAAATATCAAAATCACTTGTCAATCACGAAGGTTAGATTATTTTTTTTATATTTTAAAACATGGATAATATTTTAATAATTGTCAATATTTTTTTAAGTTTACGAGTTTGGATTTTGAACCAGTCCATAAATCACTCTGGGATTTTAGTAGAAAATACCAGTGGGACAACCTCATATGAGTTATGTCACTAACTCTTGTGAATCAGAGTCAACTAAAACATGTTATCCTAAGAAAAGAGGTGATTCTTGTATGGATGTGCCCTCTAGGTATTTTAGCATTATGCTAGGAAATAAAGTGCCAACAATTGCTACAAGCATTGAAAATTATAAAAATTTGATTTATACAGAGCCTGAGGAGATATCATTCCAAAAACCCTATATCTGAAGAATGAATTATCATTATAACTTTTGTTACAAGCATTAAAATTTATAAAAATGTGATCTATGCAAAGTTTGAGGAGAGATCATTGCATCGACCCTATGTCTAAAGAATAAATGATCATTCCCTGTCTAAAATATTATGAATTAAGGTGGGAAATTAATGATGAAGTAAGGATATGTTTTATTTGAGTCTTGTGCTCATTAATTTATTTTCTTACTTCACATAATCATAGTTTTATTAGAGCCATGAATTCAATGATTTTTTCTCAGTTTCAAGTTGGTTATTCTTGTGTATCGAGAAGGTAGTAGCTGGTGTTAGTAGCTTCAATTTTCCACTTCAACTTCCAAATGAAAAAGTTCAGGTATTTTTTTTTAATGTTAAATGTCCATTCGCCGATGTAATTCTTGGTTTCGCTTTCTACTTAGCTATTTATGTTCTATTTTCCCTATTGTAAGTTTGATTTCATAATCCTATAGGCTTCATTCATGCATTCAGGTAGCTTAGGAAAAGAGTCAACTTCGTCCTTTCTATCAATGGTATCCATCTCACTCCATTCAAAGACCAGGGCGTGAAATTTTGGCCTTGTGATTTTTGCGCATAGTACCAAGTACAAACAAAAACATTGAATTATGAAACACTTATTATTAATATTTAACATTATTTTAGATTATTTCTAATAGCCTTAAAATTGAAAGAAACACTGAGGGAATATGAAAGCAACACAAAATAAAATATGGCAAGGGTTATGTCCATTGTAAAGAGAGTTATATGCAGTGGTAAATATTTGTGTGAAGGAAATTTTGTTCTGAATGTAACGTGCTCAATTTTTTGATCCCTTCTATGGGATTATCATTAGGACACTCAAAGCTTGATGATGATTCCACAAAAGGGATTGAAACTTCGAGCATGTAACATTCATAACACAATTTTCTTCTTAGGCTATTTCCATGTTATTTTTCATTACGACACATATACAGTAGGAATGTTTAATAGAGTTAGATTTAGAAATCTAAAATTTTATTAATGAAAAAACTTTATAAAAATCATTTATTGTTACTAAGAAAATTATGTGGCCCTCACATGCCTTTTATATGCACACAACACATGTATAATAAGAATTTTTAATAGAGTTGCATATAGATCTTTAAAATTTTATGGATGAAAATCTGTTATCGTTACTTAAAAATGATGTGGCCCTCGCACGCTTTGAGATGTAGGAAGAAAAAATTGTTTTGATGTCAGGAATTTACCTTTGTTCTCGCCTTATGATAGAGTATTTAATATTGCAGCCATACACCTTTATTTATCCTTTGCATTATTTTCTTCAAAATTTCTTTTTAATGTCCATGGGTCTTGGAGAGACAGTGATCGGGTGCTCTATTAATGCACTCCTTGATGTGAAGTCACTAGTTTAATTCCCCGCCCTGATCAGAGTGATATAATGGGCATGATGAAGATGTAATATTTCCAAGCTTACAAAAATAATTTCTTTTTCATGAAAATATATTCTAAATGTGTTTTCCCTTTGCAATATTATTTTCAATCTTGTTTAGAAATGAAAATTATTATTATTTATTTAAAACAATTCATGAGGTTTGAAATTTATGTTTTTAATTCGCAAGGTTTGAAATTCATTATTGTCTTGAGTCAAACTATTGGTTTCTTTATCAAATATGGTGCAGTGAGAATTAAGAATTAGATTTATATCTTTAACATTTAAGAATTGATATTTTTGTTAAATTTAGGGTTAAATTGTTCTCTGCTGAAGATAATTGCATTTTTTAACTTTTCAACAATTTGTCATATTACATTCACCCCACATTATCATAAGAAATTATATAGAGAGATCATTCACATTAAAAATATAGTGGAACAATAAGGAACATTAGAAGAAAAAAGAAGAAAAACATACACAATGGAGACACCAGTATTTAAGAGACCAGGGAAAAACACCAGAAGGGGGAAAACCCAAAAATAAATGCTTCTTCTTCTTATGAATTCATCAAATATTCAATTGAGATACAAAGTAAAATAATAATGAGACACAAGTATATCAATATCAAACTCATTAGGCCTCCTAAGGCCAATCCTAGACCATACAACATCCTCATAAGATGGTAGCAGGAAAATCTATCAAGGAGCCCTCCACAAGACCTCTGATAGGGTTGCCTCCACATCACTGAAGGTAGCATATATCTCTATCATGATCAAATTAGAATCATCACATTCATAAGTATCATTGTCTTGCATCATTGTCACATATTAATGTCATAAGGACTGTGATACATCAATGTCACATCACTACCATATATATCACTATCAAAAGGATTTCCATACATAAATGTCACATCACTACCATATATATCATTGGCATAAGGATTTCCATACATCAATGTGTCATGATTTCCATATATATCAATGTCATAAGCACTACCATACAGTAATGTCACAATACTGAAATATATATCACTATCTTAAGAACACTGCCCAATCACATAAGATGACCCCTTTGAACTCAATAAATGAGGGCTTGATGACTAACCATTTTTTTTGGCTCCCTTTAGTTCCTCCTGCTAAGGGATTCTCAGGTCTGCACACTAAATACCCTTTATGGCCTTCATATTAGGGCTCTTCTAGTAATTTTATAATAGTTCTTAACAATGTACAAAAACTGCCATATAATTTGTCCAACCAGGACCTATTCTATCTTTCAAAACATCAAAAAGGAAAGTCAATTTACCTCTACTTGTAAGACTATTTTTTTTTCCTTCAAATACTACAGCCCTCAAAACCTATGTCTATGATCCTCGACCTAGTTAGGGATTTATCTGATACCCACGTCATCCCTAGATTAGGGCCTAAAATCATTCACAATACTTCGCTCAAGTCATATATCTCTCCGCTAACATTTTAGGATAATGTTGCCTCCTTTTTTATGGTTCCAACATTTAGATCAGCCCAAAGCTAGGGCTTGGTCCCCTACAACTAATGCCGAAATTTCAGCCTATTACATCTCCAAAACATGCATGGATTATGCCGATAAGTGTGCCTCCAAATTTGGTGAGGTCGTAGGTTTGTTCCAAGGTTGAACGACCTTAGATCTCCATATGTTGAGGGATCGACCTTCTTGTAACACTTCGGCCATGTTCTCAAGAGAAACGTGTCACCAAACTATGAACAAAACTTTCCCTTCAGTTTGGCCAACAAGATGCTGATCTTGGCCCAGACCAATTATAGAAAAGAACCAAGAAAATCATCCATTAGAATTATCCTCTAGGTTGTGGCCATATCAAAGATCTTTCTCTTTTGGATGCTTGCGCTTGTTTTTGTCTTGAATGAGCTTGAAAGCTCTTCATTTATACTAGATCATCATAGATCCATCTAAAGTATGGATCTAACATGAACCTAGAGGGATCAATTTTCATTTGTTGTAAACTTATTTTAGAGTGTAAAAAAAAATGTGTAATTTTTAATGTTTAAATTACATTTTGAATGTTATAAAGATTACATAACATGTGTATTGAGTCATTTTATATTAATTCATGATAAAATATTTTAT
The DNA here is from genome assembly GCA_034641835.2 of Pinus albicaulis. Taxonomy (NCBI): domain Eukaryota; kingdom Viridiplantae; phylum Streptophyta; class Pinopsida; order Pinales; family Pinaceae; genus Pinus; species Pinus albicaulis. The sequence continues at coordinate 1,268,182,501 of CM076581.1, forward strand.
TCATATCCACATTGGATGTTTTATCTCTGTAAAATTATATTATTTAAGATAGACATCGAAATATTGTATTTATTACTTGAAGAGTGAAAGTGAAATATCAATAACTGAGCTCATTGTTTTGTTAATAGATTTTTAATAATTTATTTATATCGTTATTTTTTTTTTGTTATTTTTTTGAGGATGTGACATACTTACACATGTCTCTCATACTGGATTGTAGAATGAGCCTCTCATCTCAATGGTGGAGGAACCATGGGGTGTCTTAATGCCAATGTGACCCTTTAATTTGTGAGGCCAACTTGAAGAAGACCTTATTAATTTGTTCTTGATAATATTTAAATGATTGTTTTACCAAATAATTTTTTCACATCAGAAAATAATGAGAGGAGTGCCAAGTTGATTTGAACACATTAATAATAATATTTTTTTAATCCAATTTTGAATTTCCTTTTGGGGCAAGATGGTTTCTCCTTGGGGTAGTTGGGCTTCTCTTTGGGGTAATTGTATTTCTCTTGGGTAAATTCATCCCAAAGTTGCCCCAAATTTCAACATTTTTTCTTCATTCAAAATTCGAAATTCATTATTAGCCATATCAATTTAAGTACAAAAACTTCTCAATGCATCATTGAGTTTCAAAATGGCCATATAAACCCAAAAACAAGTGTGAGTGAGTTTGAGAGATTAGGGAGAGTGGACAAAACTAATTCCGTTTAACATAAAGCTCTAAAATGTGTTTGACTAAATAAATTTCTCATATGTGTTTACAATTTTTCAAGTTTAACATAAAAATCTAAGTTGTGTTTTACAAAACAACAACATAGTTGGAAAAGCATAAAATATTTGTAAATCCTAAATTTTGAAGATAAAAACAAAATTTTTATTCATACATATAAGATTATCCAATAAATAATCTATAATATTAAAAAAGTTATAATGGTTTGTTTTAATATGTAGTTTTTTTTTTCTTTAACCAATAAACATGTTATTGCTTTTTAATTAATTTATTTACTTATTCTATTGTTTTTATTGATTCACTAGGTGTAAATCTTGAAAAATGTCTCTTATTAGTCACCCTAAGAAGGATAAAAGGAAATTGTCAATTGTTGATTCATTTTTTCTCCCACAACATTCTAATCAACGATGTAACTTCAAAATTAAGTTGATGAATCATATTGTGTAGAGCTTGTTGAAAAATAAAAACCAACAAAGAAACACAAAATAATCTTCAAATCTAAATGGAAGACAATATTTCCACAGGCTTACGTTGCAAAATATTGTAATGGTAATGAAAGGATAAAATGTTCTTGATGTGTTAAATTTAAAAGAGACACTCCATTTGCAAAAGAGGGAAGTAACACTCTTCAAGTTAGTGGTCTAAGTGGCCATGCAGAATCAAAAGCTCATAAATTCTCTTTAAAAATTTTGGAGGGAGAAAGCAAACGAAGTAATATTCCAATCACTAAACATGTTGAACTAATGGTAAATGTTGAGAAGGAGAGAATTGTATTAGTGATTGAAAACATGTGTTTTGTTGTTATACATGATTTATCTTTAGAAATGTATACATCAATATGTGATTTGAAAAGGTATAAATTCACTCCACGCATAGGCTTTAATAGATGAATATTTTTCATACACACATACAACATTAGGAAAAGGGTTTCTTCAAACTGCTAAAGAGGTGATTTAACATACTAAAAAAGGAGATTTTACATAGCCCATTTTACTCAATTTTAGTTGATGAAAGAATCAATCGAACTATGGTACATCATTTTATTATTTACATTACATATTTTACAAATGGAGGAAAAGGTCAATGTGTAACAAAGTTTATATGTTTGCTTCAAATAGATGATGGAATAGCTCAGTATATGTATGATGTAGTGAGAACTCTTTTAGTGGAAATAGATCTATCTTTGATGAAGTTAGTTGGTTTTGGCTTGGGTGGTGCATATACCATGAGGGGTATTCATGAAGTTTTATCTTTTAAGCTTCGTCAAGATATTCCTCATTTATTATGTATTCATTGCATAGCTAATAGGGAAGCATTAGCAACAAATAATGCATCATCTCATTTTCTAGAGTTGCAATATATTGACAAATTTGCAAATGAAGTTTATTCACGGCTTAAGAAATCAACTAAAAGATATGGATAATTGAAAGAGTTAATGGAATCATTTCAAATCAATAAGTTAGATGTCTATAAAATTCATCAAATTAGGTGGCTCTCTAGAGGCAAGGTCATGGAAAGACTTGTTAAAATCAGGCCTACTTTATTAAAGGATTGGGAGTTATGGAAGAAAAAAGTGTATGAGTTGGAAACAATATTTCAAGTGCAATTTTGCATCCATCTACTTGAAAACGTATTCATTGAATTAAATAAGTTGAATCAAAAGTTTCAAGGGGATTATGTTGATATTACATCTATTGGTACTACTTTAGATGTTTCTATTAGCATGCTTCACAAATAATTTCTGGGAAACATTTTTGGGGTAGGTGCAGTGCAAATTTCCTCTTTTTTAGTTGAAGCACAAAGAGGAACCCTTGAATTTGCAGATAACACAGGTATGGTACATTTTCATCCATTGAGATTTGAAATTTTCTGAAGATGCAAATAATGGGGACACTGGATGATTATATCATTTTGGGAAAATGTTTTGTTGTAAAGATCATTGAATATTTAGATATGCGATTCACATATTTATATGTATTTAATGTTGTTAAGTTTTTTAGTTCTTGGCATTATTATGAAGAAGTGAATGATAGAGACTTTTAAACAAAATGATGGTTGAAACATTTATGTGAAAAATTTAGTGTTGGGGAAGCACATATTGTGGATACCATTAGATGTTTGGGTGAAATGGATTAATTTATTTGTACTATTTCTAAATCATACCTCAAAAAGGATATGTATGGAGCATGGGATCTCTATGGAGATGAACTTGAATGGTTTGAAGGATTTCCATATTTAATGCAATTATGACAAGCTATTCTCGTTATCCTAGAAAGAACAAGAATGTGTGAAAGAGACTTCTCAAAATTAAATAGGATACAAAATTATGATAGATCAAGAATTTCATTGGAGACACTAGATATGTTATTGTTTGTGTCTCTTAGTGCACCTCGTGCTCTAAATGAGGTAGATTGGAATGTTATTTATGATGTATGGAAACAAATGAAAACTAAAAATTATTTTCCATTTGGAAAATAGATTTATATTTTCAATGATGTATGTCCAAATATTTTTGAAGATCGTCGAATGAATAGAAGAAACATGTGTTTACATTTTTTTCTAATGAAATTTAAGAAAATGTTTGGTTATTTACTAAATTATATTGAGATTTTATAGTGTTTTAGTGGATCCATTCTTTAAATTTTTAAGAGTTTAAATATTTAGAACACTATTTCATTTTTGGCATTTTTTTATGAAGGGTTTATTTAATATACACTTTTTAATAAAAGCACATTTTTATTTTTTATAGCTTTTCATGTTTGAAGGGTTAGATCACTATATGTGCTTCCAAATAAAATTAAGACCATCCCTTCAAATTTGGTCACTACTACCAACTCCACTCTAATCACTAGGTCCCCCTCCCTTGTTTGTTTTTTTTTTTTTTATTTGGACCCCTTCTCTTATCTGATCAAATCACTCAGTCCACCTCCCTTGTTTGTTTTTGGACCCTTGATATGATATGATTCAAGGGCACTTAAAACTTATTTGGTCACTATGAAGGGTAATAATTTCAAAACCAAATTGATTTTCAAATATTAGGGTTTTCACGTCTACAGGGTCTTGGATAGACAATGATCGAGTGCTATGTTAAAGCACACCTTGATGTGAAGTCATCGGTTCGATTCCCCACCCTGATTGGGGTGATATATTGGACATTAGGAAGATGTAGTCCCACCAAGATTACAAAAAAAACAATTTTATGGTTTTCACAATTATCATAATGTTGTTGATAGTTTTAGTAGTTTAAATGAAGGAATTTAAGTTGACGAAAATTTTAAGCGTATTTGCTGGAAAAATTATCTATCAAATACCATTCTTTCCATTCACTATTTGTACTTGGTAATTAAATTCCATTTCTCGTTTTTACTTCGTCATCAAATTCCATCCATCCCTATTCTTTATTTCGCAAATGTTTATAATTTCCATACAAATTTCATATTAATGTGGATATGTTGTTTTTTCTTTTACAAAATTGTTTAGATCTTTAAAAAAAAAACTTTTAATTTGTTTTTTTAATGTAAAGTTTAATTTTTAATTGATATAAGATAATAATTTGGTTTACTATTTTTAGTGGAAGGTTTAGTTATTTATTAATGTTAAAATTTAATTTAAAACATAAACACAAATATAACTAGCATAGTCATATAAATTAAAGGTTTGGTATGTCGATGGGGGCAGATGAACAGGGAATATTGGGGTAGGGGGTGGAGGGGAAGGTGTTAGCTATCCCACCAACTTCCATAGCTCATAAATAGAGGGGGAGGCATGGCATGCCCCACCCCCCCCCTCCCCCCCGCCCCCCATGCATCATACATGCGATGTTAAGATTTAATCCATGTGGGCATCGCTCATAGTTTCATGATTCTTATTTGCAATTGTTTGTCGATGCAGGTGGTCTAGTGCTTCTAAGGGTAGTAGGGTGGGATTAATGTTGGATCTGTATGTATGGATCTCAATTTATATGAAGGAAATTTCATTTTTCAATGGTTGTCCTCTATTCGACTCCTTACTAGAAAAATCACGACACCAAAGCTTGGGACCTTAATGTTGGGAAAATTTTAAACTCTTGGACATTGTTGGGTGTGGATGGGGTGTGGCATAAGGTACAAAAATTTGTTGTGAGCCTGCAACTGAGCTTATTGATCTCTTCTCTTCGTCAATTTATGAGGTAAATCAAAGTCCCTAGCGAGTTTGGTTCATAATTCTTATTGTAGTAATTTGTTAGCTTAAATTTGGGTTTTGACTCCTCTCTCACACTGTATTGGGTATTAGATATTATGATCTGTCTGATTTATTTATTTTGGTTTTGTGTGCTATATTTTTGTTCAAGGCTAGTGTGTTTGACTAAGAAGACATGTTGCAAGCCTCTAGCTTTCCTTTTATTTTATATATCCTCTAGTGGATTTGCATTAGCCTGGTTGAAGAAACATTATTTATCCTACGTTATACTTACATGTGGGCAAGGGGATTTTATTATTCTTTAATTCCCTAGGACCATGGAAAGTCACAACCCATTAGATCCATTAGTGTCAAGTATTTCTTGAGGTGTTTCTCTTCTTTGGTGGTGTGGGAGGCCTTTCTCCTAACGTTTTTTTGTGAATTCCTTAAGTTATGTTTCACCTATTTCTTCTGACGCAGTCACACAACTGAAAGTCAACTCCCTTTCTTCTACGCTCTTCATGTGCCTCCACGTGGTCCTCTTACAATTCCTTATTAAAATTTATTTAACAATTCTGAGAAAATAGCCATATTCGGCCGCTTTGAATATGAATACCCCTCCGCCTGAGGAATATTATTTAATAAAAAAATAATACTGATTTAAATATATCTCCCATCTTGTATATTAATAACCAACTTTATGTTAATGAACACTTTATAAACATATAACCCGTTGAACAAACCCGGGTTTGGGTCCCACCTCCACGTGCTTTATATAAATCCCTTATAATAAACCATGTGCTCCTTTATAAAACCTCGCGCATCTTTGTGAAGCGCCCGCCGTCCGATGGGCCTCTCTCAAATCAATGGATCTCATTGATTTCGCTCGTCGTCTTGGTACGATGGATAACGCGTGAAATCGCAAGTTAAACAGTGGTTTTGGAACAGTGGTCTAAGCCACGTGTCTAATGCTGAATGGAGTCGCTGCTCACTCCGGAATTACCACCCAAGCGCCAAAAGCGGTGCGGAAAAGACCAGAAACCACTCGTGGTTTTCGTACAGTAACTAACTATGGTTCATGCCGGTTTATGGCTCCGTTGTATACTTTAACTCCGGGTTTCGACACGGTTAAGAGTTCTAATTATCAACGAACAATGAGTTCCTTTGTAAACAAAGCGATTTTCTGTTATCATAAGAAAAGACTTAGATGGCCACGATTTCACGTAGATACTTCGCCTGCGCAGGATTAAATCCGCAGGGCTATCCAACACTTTCAGGAGTTAAAGACAGAGAACTGGATTTCTTATACACAATCGCTTCACAGTCAACAATCCTTCTATAACCAAAGATTCAAGTCTTTCTAAAGGCAAACAAGCTTAGAATCATTTAACTGAAACCAATTGTAACACACAGAGTTTATTGGGGAATATCCTCTCTACCTCCTCTCCTCCTCTCATACATCGAGGGTTATATTTATATACATTACAGTGTGTCTCCTTGGTTCCTCGGTGAGGACCGTTTTGGAATTCAAAACTCTCTTACAATAATTCAACTAACTGAAACATGACAGACAGACTAACTAACTATTCAACTTCTACAACTCTTAACTACTCTAAAAAAAACAGTCAGTTGAGGTATTGACACCTAGATGTTACAATTTTGTTGGTCTCGAACCCTCCTAGCCACAACATGTGGAAAAAACTCCTACATTGCTGGCTAGTGCCTAATGCCCCTGCATCAAACTCCTGAGGGCAATTTTCTTCATGGGTTCCTGTCCATGAGCTTTTCCACTGATCTGCCTATCTTCTGCAACATTCCTTCAGTCATCCAAGTGGCATCTTCCTCTGGTTTGTCCTTCCATTTTATCAAGTACTGAAATTAATCTTGTCCTCTGGTCCTTCTGAACACTCTCTTGTCCAATATCTTTTCTGGTTGCAAAGGCTATGCTGAAGGTAGCTGCTCCTTCCACTCAATCTGTTCCTTGTCTGCTGATCTTTCTTTTGTACCATCATCTTCGTACTTGTACAAATCTGCAACATTAAAAATGGGAGATATTCCAACATCAGGTGGCAATTCAATCTCATAAGCATTTGCATAAAACTTCCTAAGTATCTTGCATGGCCCAATCTTTTTAAACTTCAATTTTTTGTACTTCTTCTTTGGAAATCTCTCCTTTCTCAAGTGTGCCAAAACCTGATCTCCTACTTCAAAATGAACTTCTCTTCTGCTCAAGTCTGCTCTGTTTTTATATTTGATGTTGTTGCCTTGTATTTTTTGTTTCACTTGTTCATGTATGGCCTGGATCTCTGAAGAAAATTCCTCACCATCTGCACTTCTCAGCTCTGCCCTTCCTAGATTTCTTAACTCTGATATTCCTCTGGGATGCATTCCATAAACAATATGGAATGGACTCTACCCTGTGCTCCTGTTTGGTGAATCATTATATGCATATTCTTCTTGGGGAAAAATATAGTCCCACTGCTTGGGATGCTCTCCGGCAAGACTCCTCAACAAATTTCCCAGACTTCTATTCACAACCTCGGTTTGTCCATCAGTCTGGGGATGATAAGCTGAGCTGAAACTTATTTTGGTACCAAGTTTCTTCCACAATTTCCTCCAAAAGTGCCCCACAAATCTGGTGTCTCGGTCTGAAACAATGCTCCTGGGTAACCCATTCAATCTAACAACTTCTTTGAAAAACAAGTTAGTAACATGGGTGGCATCACTAGTTTTATAGCATGGAATAAAATGTGCCATTTTGGAGAATCTGTCCACCACAACAAAGACTGCATCATTCCCTCTCTGAGTCTTGGATAATCCTAGAACAAAATCCATACTCACCATGTCCCAAGGCCTGTCTGGAATAGGCAAGGGAGTGTACAATCCTGCGTTCTGGCTCCTTCCTTTGGCATATTGAAAAATCTTGCAATTCTTCACAAACTTGTCCAATTTTGTTCTCATCTTGGGCCAGAAATAAAAGTGACTCAGCTGCTCATAAGTCTTTTCAGTACCAAAGTGTCCAGCAAGTCCACCACTATGCTTTTCTTTGATCAAATTTTCTCTCATGGAACATTTCGGTATACACAGTTGGTTCTTTCTGAATAACAAATCTTCCTGCAAAAAAAAATCCAGCCACTGACTTCTATCTGTTAGAACAGGGTTACTACATGCTTCAAATGCTTCTTTAAAATCAGGATCTGTTTTATACAATTCTTTGAGAAAATCGAACCCTGCAACTTCAAAATTAGTCTCTTGAACAAGCAAATGTCTCCTACTCAAAGCATCAGCTACTTTATTGGCTTGGCCACTTATATGTTTCAAAAAAAAATTAAAACTTTGGAGATGCTCAACCCATTTAGCATGCTTATGTTTCAACTTGGGCTACTGTACAATATACTGCAAAGCATGATTGTCAGAATATAATACAAATTCCCTGGACATCAAATAATGTCTCCACTTCTTCAGTGCTTGAACAATTGCATAGAATTCCTTCTCATAAGATGAATAATTTATCCTGGTGTCATTTAAATTCTCACTGAAATAGGCTACAGGCCTATCATCCTGACTCAAAACAGCTCCAATGGCCTCCCCACTGGCATCACATTTCACTTGAAATGGTTTGGTGAAACCAGGCAGAATTAAAACAGGCTTCTCTGTTATCTTTTGCTTTAAAACTTTAAAATTTCTCTCTGCTTCAGCAGTCCACTTAAATGGTTGTTTGCTCTTCTTTATTGTCTCAATTATGGGTGCATTAATCTTACTGAAGTTCCTTATAAACTTTCTGTAAAAACTAGCAATTCCATGGAAACTCCTTACCTCAAAAACATTCTTAGGTGAAGGCCACTCCACAATTGCCTTAACCTTTTCTGGGTCCATCTTCAATCCTTCTGCAGAAACAACAAAACCCAAATACACCAACTCTTCTTTCATGAATGATCATTTCTTCAAATTTATCAGCAGCTTATCTTGGTGCATCTTCTTCAAGACATGATTTAGATGCCTTAAATGTTCTTCTTTAGTTCTGCTGAAAACTAATATATCATCCAGGTACACTATCACAAATTTGCCAATGAACTCTTTCAATAATTCATTCATAAGCCTCATGAAAGTACTAGGTGCATTTGATAACCCAAAAGGCATTACCATCCATTCATATAATCCTTCATTTGTTTTAAAGGCAGTTTTCCACTCATCACCCTCTCTTATTCTAATCTGATGGTATCCACTTTTCAAATCCATATTTGAAAAATATTTAGCACCACTCAAACAATCCATTAAATCTTCAATTCTAGGCAAAGGGAATCTGTACCTGATCGTGATCTTATTGATTGCTCTGGAATCAATACACATCCTCCAGCCTCCATCTTTCTTTGGGCTCAAAACTGCTGGTACTGCACATGGACTCAGACTTTCTATGATCAGTCCTTTGTCCACCAACTCCTATACTTGTCTCCTGATTTCTTCATTTTCTTTGGGAGTCATTCTGTAGGATGCCTTATTTGGCAGATTTGAACCAGGGATAAAATCTATCTGATGGCTGATCTTCCTCACAGGTGGTAGCTCATCAGGTAAATCATCCACAACAATGTCACAATACTCATCTAACATTTCTTGGATTTCTACTGGAAAATCAGAAATCTTTGTAGAAGTGAGAACTACTTTAGGTTTGCAAACTAAAGCAAAGCTTACCTCTTCCTCTTCTATCTGCTGCAGATACTCCTTCCCGCTCAGCAACAAGGTCTTTGGATCAATCACTCTGTTGGATGGCTCTCCTTCTTCCATGGGTATCAATGTATGATGTACCCCATCTTTGAAGAACTTGTAGGTGTTCTTCTTGCCATCATGCACTGCTGCTCTGTCAAACTGCCAAGGTCTACCCAGCAATATATGGCACACATCCATGGGCATTACATCACACAACACTTTGTCCTTGTACTTGCCCATTTGCAGCTCTATTTCACACTGTTCTTTCACAACCAGCTGGTGCCCTTTATGCAGCCAGGACACCCTGTAGGGAGTGGGGTGCTCCCTAGTCTTCAACTTCAACTTTTCTATCACCTCAATGGAAACCAGATTTTCTGTGCTGCCACTATCAATGACTAGCTGGCAGCATTTCCCTTGGACTTTGCATATGCTCCTAAACAAAGTCTTCCTTTGTGCAGGCTCAATGACTTCTTTAGCTTGCTTCAACAGGACCTTATTTACCACCAAGGATTCTCCCCTCTCTGGAAGAATTTCTTCTTCAATCTCTGCCTCTTCTCCAGCCTGGGCAACAACAGCATTTCTTGGACCAGTACCCACATTCTCTGGACACTCATAGTGTTTGTGTCCCACCTGCTGGCATCGATAACACCTCAATTCTCTACCTCTACCTATGTCTCTACCTCCTCTTCCTTTCCCTCTATAAGAATCCCTTTTTCCCCTTGCATCATCCTCTGTAGATACAATCTGAGGTGAGCTACTGTCAGCTCCATTCTTGGGTGTAGGCTTTCCTCTACCACCCTGACTTCCCTTCCCACGGAAAGTACCTCTCTTCTTGGCAGACTGTTTTCTCAGGAGTTTCTCCTCTGCTTTCAAGGCCATTTGATAGGCCTCTTCTACTGTCTTGGGAGACAGAAGACCAATCTCATCTTGGATCTCCAGCTTGAGACCATTCACATATCTGGCAGTCTTCTCTGGTGTGTCTTGGAGTCTTCTCTTATACTTACTTTGTAGAATTCCTCTGTGTACTCTTTTACTGTCAGCAACCTCTATCTCAGGTTTTGCATTTGCATATACAATTTCAGCTGGTAATCACTAGGAAGGAATTTACCTTTTAATTTGGCCATCATTCTGGTCCAGCTCTTGATAGGTTTCTTGCCAACTCTTCTCCTTTCTGCCTGCACTCCATCCCACCAAAGTGCAACATGTCCTTTCAGCTTTGTTACTGCAAAGTTGACCTTTTTGTCCTCACTTATTTCTTCGTAATCAAAGCACTTGTTCAATTCATTTATCCAGTCCACCAGCTCTTCTAGATTCAGTCCCCCTGCATAACTCGATACTTCAATCCTGGGCTTAACCGCAGATCCCAGAACAGTTCTCAGGAGCCTCAAGTTAGGAGGAATTTCCACATTTTCTTCTGCTTCTTCTGTTTCAGGTTCACTGATGTCTTCAGGATCTCTGGGCTGTCTGTGTTCCATGGCATCTATTCTGGCCTCGACCCTCTACAACATCCCCAACACTTCAGCGTTGGCAACAGGTCTCCTTCTGCCAGCACCTCTTCCAACTCGGATTGCCATGTCAGCAAAACAACGTCAACCCCCTTTGATACCACAAATGATGCAGTCACACAACTGAAAGTCAACTCCCTTTCTTCTACGCTCTTCTTGTGCCTCCACGTGGTCCTCTTACAATTCCTTGTTAAAATTTATTTAACAATTCTGAGAAAATAACCATATTCTACCGCTTTGAATATGAATACCCCTCCGCCTGCGGAATATTATTTAATAAAACAATAATACTGATTTAAATCTATCTCCCGTCTTTTATATTAATAACCAACTTTATGTTAATGAACACTTTATAAACATATAACTCGTTGAACAAACCCGGGTTTGGGTCCCACCTCCACATGCTTTATATAAATCCCTTATAATAAACCGTGTGCTCCTTTATAAAACCTCGCGCATCTTTGTGAAGCGCCCGCCGTCTGATGGGCCTCTCTCAAATCAACGGATCTCGTTGATTTCGCTCGTCGTCCTGGTACAATGGATAACGCGCGAAATCACAAGTTAAACAGTGGTTTTGGAACAGTGGTCTAAGCCACGTGTCTAACGCTGAATGGAGTCGCTGCTCACTCCAGAATTACCACCCAAACGCCAAAAGCGGTGCGGAAAAGACCGGAAACCACTCGTGGTTTTCGTACAGTAACTAACTATGGTTCACGCCGGTTTATGGCTCCGTTGTATACTTTAACTCTGGGTTTCGATATGGTTAAGAGTTCTAATTATCAACGAACAATGAGTTCCTTTGTAAACAAAGCGGTTTTCTGTTATCATAAGAAAAGACTTAGATGGCCACGATTTCACGCAGATACTTCGCCTGCGCAGGATTAAATCCGCAGGGCTATCCAACACTTTCAAGAGTTAAAGACAGAGAACTGGATTTCTTATACACAATCGCTTCACAGTCAACAATCCTTCTATAACCAAAGATTCAAGTCTTTCTAAAGGCAAACAAGCTTAGAATCATTTAACTGGAACCAATTGTAACACACAGATTTTATTGGGGAATATCCTCTCTACCTCCTCTCCTCCTCTCATACATCAAGGGTTATATTTATGTACATTACAGTGTGTCTCCTTGGTTCCTCGGTGAGGACCGTTTTGGAATTCAAAAGTCTCTTACAATAATTCAACTAACTGAAACATGACAAACAGACTAACTAACTATTCAACTTCTACAACTCTTAACCACTCTAAAAAAAACATTCAGCTGAGGTATTGACACCTAGCTGTTACAATTTTAGTGGTTTCGAACCCTCCTAGCCACAACATGTGGAAAAAACTCCTACATTGTTGGCTAGTGCCTAATGCCCCTGCATCATCTTCGCTATCCTTACCATGCCATGATTGCGTGGATGAGCCCATTGGGGTGCTAGAGAGAGGGGAAAATCAAGTCGGTATCTCCTAAGGCTTAGGCCTAGGCATCGGTAATGGATTTTCAAGCAGCAAATTAACCTAGCATGTGGGAAAATATTCGTTGCATGGAGGGGTTTTCTATAAGAGAATGGAAATATTTGACTTTGAGTTTATCAGTGAAGTATCTTGTTGGCTCCTAGGCATTTGGAATACTAGGGGGTGTGGATCTCAATACCTCCATTCACTCACCTTGCATAGGTAGCTCAAAGCACTAATAAAGCAACTCCTTAAGGAAATGCATGATGACCACAACACAATTATCTCTTTAATGAATGATGTTCAAAGGAACCAATGGCATATGCAAGACAACTTGTCTCATCTTAAATAGAACCAATGGTGCATGCAGGAAATCCCAAAATGTCTAGCTATGGTTGGCCTATATAGAAAATCATATACATTGTGAATTTTACCCTCCACCTCCCCTTGGCTCAAGACAGAAGAATCCTGCTCCAATAACTTCATTAGAATCCCAATGGATATCTCTTATGCCTTAATGTTGTTGTATTTTGATTTTGTGTTCCCATTTAATTTTGGACTACAAACTTCTTTGTGCATGGTGTAATCATTTTTTGAAACTACCTACTAGCCAACAAATTTGGTAAGAGGGAGGCTCGTAGTATTTTGCACAACAATGGACAATGATGTAATATTTCCTTATAAATGAAAAATATAAACTTACAAAATAAATAAATTACATGGGTGATAAATTCTAATAGGCATATAGGCTTTATTACAATACCATGGGCCTATACCATGACTTATCAATACCACATGTCCAAAAAACCATAACTGAATTCATTTGATATTATTTTTCCACTTAATAAATTTAATTAAAAGGGAAGAAAAAATAATAACTACTTTGGAGATAAATATAAACCTTTGATTTGTGTATACTATTATGAATAATCTAAAATATTATGTGGAGGTTAAATCCCTACCATCCACCTACTAATTATTGATAATTAAATTAAAATTATAGAAGCCATATTTCAAAATAGACACGCCTATCAACATAATTAAATACTATTTTGGTGAAAATCGACTATACTTAATTATTTGATAGAGAATATTCTCAAATTGAACAAATTAATTAATTGAGCCTAAGTTTCTTCAACTTATTATTGCATAATATAACAAATTTCATCACTTTATTTATTATCATTCTCCACCGCCATGTTTTTTGGATTATGCTTATTTATAGCAAAGGCATGTTGATAGTGGCATAATAAAAGGAATAGCGAAATGTATACACAGAGATAGTGGTAAATTATCCAAAAACATTAAAGAAAGCATCATAGCCAAAATCAAGGGTCACATCATATATAGACTAAAAATAAAAAACAACATAGATAAAGGTAGTTAGAACACCAATAATAGGTTATGATTTTGATTGTGTAGTTGAATCAGTGAATCCTATTAAGTAAGCGCCCACTCCATATCTGAAAACAAAGAAAATTGTTATCTCGGTGGTCTCATAATTGATCCAATTTATCCATAAGCATGAATGATAGTGTCTTAACTAGATCTAAAACCATAATCATACATAACATCATAAGTTATCATTAACCCAAGAGAGTTCAAGGTCTTGCACCATATCTAACAATAAAGAAACAATTGATGCACATATCTTGCTTAACACACATTATCCAAGTACACAGAGAGTTTAATTCCCCCTTTAGCATTCATTTATCACAAGTGACCTCCCATCCTTTTCTATCACATCTTCACCCATATCAGCAACAACTCATATTACTCCAAAAGTGTTGTTGTTCTTAATTCCATTTTTCCATTTAATAGTGAAGCTTGGATTAGATAGAGAGAGTCATCATTTCTCTCTACTTGAATCACATCTCCCCCACCAAAATTTGACATCAAATCATTATCACATATTATCACATAGGGGTGGATGTTACATTGTGATGTTTGTGGTTTCTAGTTCTAGTTGAAGGCCCCTAGGTTTCTAGTTCATGTTAGGTTCCTATAATACTAGTGTATCCCCTTAGTGTTATTGTTAGTGTAGCCCCCTTATTTTTATTGGTGTGCCCATGTAGTCCCCACAGTGTTATCATTGTGCCCCATAGAAGCCCACTATTGTTATTGTTGTGCCCTTACATTATTATTGTTATGTAGGCTCTGATTATATTCAGACCCCTTAAAATCCTATATATATAAAGTAGGTTTTTATCATTTGAATCATCCAATAATTGTTCATTTATGTAATTTAAAGTAGGTTCCCCCCTCAAATAATCTTATTTCTAAATCTTTGATCTATCTTTTCTTCTATTTGTGATCCAGTTGCATAACATTTGGTATCAGAGCTTGGGATTATAGGGTTTTGCTTCTTCAAACAGACCATCTTGGAATTTTCGCTATGAATTTTTTTTACACTTCTTCAGAAGCTGAAATTTTTATCAGGTGGATCTGAAATCTTGATGAACTTCGTGTAAAATTTTCAGACTTCGGCTCGCAATATTTTCGGTGATCTGATCCGTGGAAGTTAGAGTTTTTGCAGACTCCACAATTTCATCTCAAACAGGTGATCGAGGGAAAATCTCCATAACTTTCATTCCCTGCATCGAATTAGAATTATGTAAAAAGTGGTAGAAATTTCATGGACTGTAGTTTCTTTTGTATATATTTCAGGGCCGAAGGTTTAAATAGTGACACATGGAATGTCGTACAAGTTCACTCTACTAAACCAGTCCATAATTAGGTCATTGTGGGAGATCAGGCATAACTTTGTCTTAAATAATCCAAATTAGTTTTGACCTATGGCATTGGAAAGAAGACTCAGAGGGCTACTATAGGAAAAAATTTCAAATATTGGAGATCCAAAATCATATAGATACATCAGTTTAAATATCAATCTCCTCAAAAGCAAGAAAAAGGTGTGTTTTTTTTTAATTGTATAACTTTTGTTTTAAAAAAATCAGTTTGAAGTGATTCCAAAGGCCATATTGAAGCATTTATATCAGTATATGGTTCCATAAAACCTCCCAAAAATAATTCCACACCCATTAGACCATCAGAAATCTCTACTATAACGCATGAAGAGGAAGAAGTGCAACATCATATATCAAAATTATGAGACCAAGTGCAGCAAATTTCACTCTCACAAAAAGTAATCAAAAATGAAATGGAAGCTAAGATGGATGGTTTGAAGAATGACATGGATGGTATGGAAGCTAAGATCAATGGTATAGAAGAAAAAATGAAAGGAAATATGGAAGACATGAAGAATGGTCTAAAATCATACATGAAAGTTTTGAAGGAAGGTTTGACAAAGTTGCTACAAGAAATGATTCCTAATGGTGAAAGGGTAGTAGACGAAACTCATGGTGAGAACAAAAGAAATTTTAATCATGATTTCATAGACTCTAATGTTGGATTTAAGACCCACCATATTCCAAATATTGATCTGAGAAATTTTGATGGCAAGGATCCGATAACATGGTTACTACAAATGGAGCAATACTTTGAGCTCCATAATTTGAAACACACACAAAATGTACGCATTGCAAATTTATATTTATAAAAAAATTAGTTTGTATGGTATCGATGGCTTTTTTCTCATAAACCACTTATCACTTGGTCAATTTTTAAGGAGGAAATGATAGCTCCTTATAACGATACAAAGAGCAACGCCTTCTTTAACCAATTGATAAATCTCAAACAAAAGGGTTCAATGATGGAGCACATTGAGTGATGAACCTCAGTATTGCAACAATAATGCTACAACTATCGAGGCTACCAACTTTAATTATCAACCTGGGGTTTGTACAAACTTAAGAGGTATCAGCACTATATGTGCAGCATACAATGTGTTCATAGTTTTTTGATATGATGTAATGGAGTGAATGTTATGAAATCAAAGCCTAAATTAATTTCAGAAATGGAAGTGTTACTCTGAAAAGAAATTAATCCTAGGAAAGAACAACAATTTGTAATTGAAATCCTAGGTGCATGAATTCAAATAAAAAGACCTAATCTAATTTGTGAAAATGAATGTCAGAGGTGGTGTTTATTCTCCCTCAATCATATATTTAGATCCTAGGGGTAATGATTCAAGCCTAAGAGACAAAAACCAACCTTTGGGAGAAAATCTGGTCGAGTTTATACATGTTACAAGAGTGTTAAACGATGTTATGTTTTTGCTACAAGAAGTTATGTTTTGGAAATAACTCACAGAATGACTAAGTAAATCAAATTAAAATGGGATGCGATAAATTTTGTTATTAAGTATGATGTCTTAGGTCTCCATTACAAGTGGAATCACTCCAAAATACCCCTATTCACACATGCTAAAAAATAACAGAAAATTATTATTCTAAAATCTGGAAGTTCAAGAACTAGTGAGCTAGTTAATCTAAAAAATGTCTAACCTAATGAACTACAAATGAAATGGGGTAAATTTTGTTATTAAATTTAACATTATTATGAACTAATCCAAGTGAAATAAATTCAAATGAAGCTCATTCAACCATTCTAAAAAATAACATAAATTTACTACTATTTCGCTACAAGGCATTTCTAGAAATCTTATATTCATGAACTAGTAACCAAATCCAAGTAGCTTAATGATTAATATGACTTTCCAAAGTTATTCCAAGGATGAATAACGATTTTGAACATGTAAAAAGCCTACAAAAGAACTCACTTCAATCATTTAACTCAATCCTACAACAAGAAAAGAAACAATACTAAATACAGAAATATGCAAAACAGAAATAAGAGATACACGTGAATAAGAAGTGACAAGAACATAAATAAATTGTGAAAGAGGGATTTGAGGCTCCTGGGATGGCCAAGCCCAAGGATGAATCAGAGTCATATGGAAGAAACCAAGCCTTAGAAGCTAAAAATGGCACCAATATTCATTATTGAATCAATCCAAGTACATCCCTGCAAGAAAAGAAAATGGAGCTTCCAGAAAACAAGTTTTCTCCACGATGAGACTAAAAAATACATGACCCTAGAGTTCAATTCGAATTGATACTTATAAAAAATGATGATGAAGAATTCCCCTTGAAATGAGGAAGCTTTCCCCTCCAAAATCCCTCAAATAGCGGATATGGTTCCCAACAGTAGGAGTTTGCAGTAAATCACAGGGAACACATTCCTAGATTTTCTCAATCATCGGAGTTCCAGAATTTCTCAATAATTTAGTGATATTTTTTTCATTTTTTTTCCAATATTGATCCTCCAGTAGTAGGGAGAAAGTCCCTAAATTATCTTTCTCCAAATCTTCATAATTTCCCAATATTCTCACAATATTCTACAAAAATAAATAATATTATGCAAAAATATGCAATTATCTTTAAACCTTCATAATGAACATAATAAAGTTAAAAATATGTCATCTAATACGAAAAGAGAGATTTAATGTGCTAAAGGATGGTCATATGGGCCTTAATTTATGTCCAATTTGGAGGCCCATCATACCCCCCTACTTAACGTGTTGCTCATCCTCTAAGCAACTTAGTGACCTAATTATGTCGCTTTCATGGCCCTGGTGGCCTCTCTCTTGTACATTCTTTAGTCCTTTATCTTAAGAAGATTGTTTGTAGGTTCTGCAAGGACAAACAAAGAAAATGTATTTTTTCTTTTCATGATTGAGTAGCAGTCTTTCAAGAACAAAAACAAAAATTCCCTCTTTGAAACTGAACTTTGTTGGCTTGCAGGTCTATTGCACTCACACCCTCTCCCTTGACACCTTCATTACATTTTCACCCGTTTTTCCAAATATGTTTATGGATAGAAAAATCAGAGTGTTTCTAGAGACCATTAGCCTACCCTTTTCCCCTTGTGCAAGATGGGTTCTTAAATATTTTTCAATTTGGAAAGGTCTTTCAAATCCTTTTCCAACCTCCTGATACATTTTTCCATCATTTGGACACCTCTGAACCCCTCAAAACAACCTCGTATGTGATCTTGTAGTAACTTAGAGCATCATGTAGTAGACTTATAGTAGACCTGTAACATTATGTAGCACACCACAAAATATATCAAATCTTGACCAAAATTCCACCTTATTCTTAAGTTTTTCCTCTTACCTTTCTATAACATCTTCTAGGCCTTCGATACAAGCTAGAAAGAGATTAGATACCTATTGGAAAACCTATTTTCATCAATGTGGTTTGAGTTCTATTTTGATGCTGAATGTCTTCTTTCATTTTGTTTCCTTATTCTTCTCTTTTTTTTTCCTTCTTCTTGGTTGTGGGATTTCTATGGTTAGATCCACCCCCCATAGCTTTCAATACAAATTTCCAAAGCTAGAAAGGAAATTCTCTATTTCTTCTACAAGTTTTAGATATTTTTGTGTAATGAGGGTTTTTAAGACAGAATAAAATTGAATAGATTTCATGCTGACCCAAAAATAATTGAAATTCCCTTTCTTATCAAGCTCAATTCAAAGGAAACATCCACATTTCATTTTTTTATTTTTAAAATTTTATCAGAATTTTCCCATAGGTTGTACCAATGAAAAAAAAAGAAAATTTTGTAGGCTTCTTGTTCACATATAGCAAGGAAAAATGTATTTACCCTTCCTTTGGATTTTTTCCTTTGAATCCTAGGGTCTGGGGGTGAAATTCCTCAAAATAAGGGTCTTTTGCAACAACTTATGTCTTCATGTAGCATCTATGTTTTTCCTATAGCAGACATGCCTGATCCTGTAGCACTTGCAAATCAACTCTATATCTCTTCTATAGCATCCTCTACAAGCCCTAGTAGCATCTAGCTCGACCTTTGATGCCTTAATGAGCCTCTCTATCTATTTTGGGAATGAGCTTCGATACATCTAAATTTTATCCTTGTTTTTTTATTTTATTCTATTTCCTTCTCTGTTAGTGGGCTCAGTGCACTTGGTTGTCTTGTCCAATTTCCTCGTAATTATCACTTTCCTTAATTTGGATTTTCCACATTACATTAGTGAGGGAGTTAGTTGTGCTTAACTGGGTGAGGGTGGACGAGACCACTGACCCGTCCTTAGCTTATAAAACCTCATCTCTAATGCATTTAACAACAAATTTCTAACCATAACACATTCACGAGAAAAGGTAAAGAATATTTCATACATGTACCTACCTGTGATGTCGATTTGCTGGAGATGTTTGCATGTTGGAGCTGGAGTTTGGTGATAGCCATGGCTATCTTTCTCTTGCTGTGTTTTTTCGTGTATTTTATGAGTGAGCAACTTGTTTCTGAGTGAGTTGCTTAACCTTTTTATTTGTTTTTTTCTTCTTATAGGTGTTGCATGGAGGTCTTCGGGTGCCTTTGCTAGTGTGTTCATCCTCCTGGATTCTTTTGGTGGTCCTTTGAAGCCATTTCCATCAACTTATCCTCAAATTTTGATCTTGTTGTGCCATGTACAGCTTTGCTACAGGAAACTTTTCAACTTCTTGTAGCAGTTTCTTCTCTGCTTCTTGGGGGCTCCGTATTGCTTAGAGATGAAGGGGAAGGGTGCATGGAGGTTAGGGATGGATTTATGGAGTGACTGGAGTGATGGAGAGGTGAGGGAAGAGGTCCCATGTCAAGGTATAGGTGATCTAGATGCCAGTGGTGAAACATATGGTTTAGAGAGTGAATCCTTGTGCATGGAGTCAAGTGAGGGTTAGGAGTGGTAGGTATAGGAAAAAATCAATTATCATGCTCTTTTTGAACTGTAGAATCCCTTGAGAGAGCTACTTTTCTCACGGATAAGTTTCCTGTAGCAGTTACAGGGTTTCCTGTAGCACTACAGGAACCCTATAATAGTTCAAGACAACCCCTTATAGCAGACTTTTTTTAGCCATAGCTCTCAAAAGGTAAACTGTATTGACCTGAAATTTTCTGAGCATTTTATCATCATCATTATGCACCTCTGATAAAAAATCTCGGCCATTGGATGCACGAATCTTGAGAAAAATTAAAAATGGTTGTAGGTGATAGAAGTTGATTTCTCACAAATTGTCCACCAAAACTGAAACTGCTTGAGCATGTTACCATCATATATATGCATCTCCCCCTGAATTAACTCGAAAAATGGATGCACAACTTTCTATATATAATAAAAATGATTTTCTGCTAAAAAAAATGACTTCTTGTAGCAAAAACATGGTTTCCTATAGCATTTTAGGACAACGATAAAAATGAATGAAAAAAGCTTGGAAATGATGGGTGGATGTTGGAAATGGATGAGGGTGATGGATTGGCATGACCTTGGTCCTTTTGGAGCATATGAGAAAATGAGGAGGAAGTCCAAGTTTGACTTCCTTTGATAAGGGTTTTGACCAACTTTTTCTTTTGGCACCAACTTGTTTTTTTTCTGCTTGCAAAGGTTGGAGAGCACCTACATTCATTAGAGAGAGATACATGGAGCAAATACATTTTTTGTTTTTTCACTTTTTTCTTTTTTCTTTAGGCCTACTAGCTGCCTCAATGAGGTTTTCAACTAGTAGGTTTGCTTAGGCGCCTCAAAGGAGGTTTTCACCTAGGATTTGTTTTTCTCTTATTTTCTCTTTTTTTGCAACTCATTAACTGCCTCATGGAGGTTTTCAATCAGTGAGCCAATTTCAGATGCCTCAAAAGAGGTTTTCACCTGAGATTTTATTCTTTTTATTTTTTCTCTTTTTCCATTTTTTAATTTTTTTCCTATCCTACTCTACTTGAAAAACAAAATCTCTTTCAAATATAGGAATACTTCCAATGAACCCATGTGCACATCAAGATGACAGATTAAATCATGTTTACACTTGAAATACATGCTTTTACACGTACCTGAATATGAGGGACCAAATTCTTTGACTGAGATGATAACAAGTATTGTTGAAGAAGAGTGTGTTGCTGCAACTTAATGATTGTCTGGAAGCATATTTCAATATGGTTGTGGTACCCCTGGTCCACTTGCTGATTTGGATCATCTTGGATGTCCTCTTCTACCATGAAGGTTGGAGCAAGGTCCCTTAGGACTGCAATTTTGGGGCAAATATTAGTTTTTTTGTTAGTTTTGAGTCATGCGCGCTATGCAAAGAAGAGTCAAGGGGCTTTGGGGTGGGTCAAATTCCCTTCATGAGTTGTAATTAGGTTAATGGGTAAACTAGGGGTCTCAAACCATAGTTTGAGGACCATAGTATGAGCGCAAGAAAAGGTATAAATAGAAGTATAGATCAAGTCGGATAAGTGAAGTTAAGAATAGAGGAATGATAAGAGATTAATGATAGGGATCTAAATTTGAATATGTAGTAGTGTTGTGTCTGAAAGGCTCCTGCTAGCTATGTGCATGAAGACCTTAGTCTGGCTGTGTGCAGACCCCGCTTGTTGTGTGCGCGGGTAGATCAGGTGAATTGTAAGGGTTAAGACTGATTAATAAAGGACTGTATTAGTAACTCTGTGTACTGAATGCATCTATAATTCACTTATGTGTATGATTTCTATTTTTTGTGGATGATTTATGTTATCTATAATCGAATCGATTTGCATACATGTTTATATTGCTAATGCGTAAGTTATTTGCACAGATCTGTTACTCTAAAGGCTGAATATTACATTGTTAGAACAATTAAAGGGGATTCCAGATCTATTGTCTGTGTGCGCGCCAAAGGTCAACCTATGCTAGTTGACCTAAGGTTTTTGGTTAGGTTTTATGGTGCGCAAGACAATATGTTTAAGAAGATAGATTTGTGGGTTCCCACTTCATTTAATTCTCTCTCAGGGTGTGGAAGCCTGGTTCCATCACCCCCCCATACTGCTTCGAGAGATACTTTGGCCTGTGCAAGTAGGTCATTGCCGAAAGGGCCAATAGTAAGAGGGTTTTGTTGGTTACGCTCTAACTTTGAACCTAGGTCAGGACCCCTCAAGCCAACAGTGACATTCAAATCTTCCTCTTTTTATTGATTGTTCTCTTGAACAGATGGAGGATCTGATGGTAAACCTAAGGGAATATTCTCAGTCTCTGATTCTGATTTTTTTTCTCCATCAAGTGTAGCCCATGAATCTTTGATCTCCTCATTTGAATCTTCTTCTTCTGGATCTTTTCCTTTAATGACATCAATATAATCTCTTTTTTGCAATACTCTTCCTAAGCTAAGTTGGATACCATTTAGATTAAGAGGAGATGTTTGGAAATTTGTACCTCATAATTGTAAGTGGGCTGAGTTACTTCTTTGTATGGGTTTAGAAATGGTGGTACAGGTAGTTGAGATGGATGTGGTTGAGGTTGTGGTTGTGGTGGATGTGGATGGTATGGATTGAATGGAGTTGGGTATGGAGGATATTGAGGAAAATACTGAGGGTATTATGGATTTATCCCATAAGGTTCTTGCCATCCTTGTTTCCAAGATTGGTTTTGGAGTTGATATGGTCAAGGTTTCCAAGGAAAGAGTGTGTTCCAATTACTTTGAGATGGATGTGAATAAGCTTGAAATTGTGAAGTTGGCCCTTGCATCATATCAATTTGACTAGGCTGCCATGGTCTTCTTGGAGCTACATAACATAGCTTCTTTGGTGATTGACTTGCTACATTATCATTTTGGTAAAATTCCTTCAACCTTGGTAATGATGGGAAATATGATTCTGCATGGACAACACGCATATCATCATCTTCTTTTTTCTCATCTTGCATTCTTAACATTTCTACTTGTTCGCTTAGATTTCTAATAATTTATGTTTTAAAGTTATCAAGAAAATTTCCAAGTTTGGCTTGACTTACTGATCTTGATGTTGATTTACTACTCTTGCCATTCCTCTTGATATGCACTTGCATGTTTCACAAATTTCTTCAAATGATAATTAGTATACATCTCCTTACTCATGAGATCAAGGAGATCAATCCACTCATCGCTAATTTTTCTAAGAGGGTTTTTAGTGTGTAAAATCCTAAATGATGTAATTTTTCCCTTTAAACATTATACATGAATCTCACTATTAGATCCTCAAGGCTCTCATCTTATTTTTTATTCATTCTAAATATTTCTTCCTTAAGATCATGATCTTTATATTTTTCTAGAAATATCTTTTGCATATCATTCCATGATATTATTGAATAAGTAGCCATAAGATCTGCAAAGTAGCCATAAGATCTGCAAAGTAGCCATATCTCATTTTTTAGTGTGTAATAAGTAGTCATAAGATCTGCAAAGTATTTCAAACTCAAAGAGAAAGTTTTCTCGATCCCCTCACCTCATACCATGGAAGTTGGGAAGGAAATATGGAGGGATTTTATTCATATGCACACTGACATCAGTATCTTGAATGGGAAATCCAAGAGGATCTTCTTCCTTCTCATCATCTCCATCCATTTCCTCTACCTTATCTACCACCTCTTCTTCTTCTACCTGCAAAATTGGATGTTTATATGGCTCTTACTACACCACGTGATCAAATGGGGGGGGGGGGGGGGTGTTGGAGAATTATTTTTAAATATTTTTTTGAAATAAGAATGTTAATGCTAATTCAATGAAATATGCCTCATGCAATTTTTTTTCTTTTTGCAGAAAGAAAAGAAATGAATCAACTAGGGAAGAAAAAACTGTACACATTGACACCTCCCTGACAATGACACCAAAAATTGATGAGCCTCAGCATTGCAATAAGAATGTTGCAACTACCGAGGCTACCAACTTTATTTATCAACTCGGGGTTCATACAAAATTAAGAGGTATCAGCACTATATGTGCATCATACAATGTGTCCTTATTTTTTTGATTTTATGTAATGGAGTGAATGTTATGAAATCAAAGCCTAAACTAATTTCAAAAATGGAAGTGTTTATTTGAAAATAAATTAATCCTAGGAAAGAACAACACTTTGTAATTAAAATCCTAAGAGCATGAATTCAAATTAAAAAACCTAATCTAATTTGCGAAAATGAATGTCCTAAGTGGTGTTTATTCTCCTTCAATCATGTATTTAGATACTAGGGGTCATGATTCAAGCCTAAGTGACAAAGCCAACCTTTGGGAACAAATTTGGTCAAGTTTACACATGTTACAAGAGTGCTACAAGATATTTTGTTTTTGCTATCGGAAGTTATGTTTTGGAAATAACTCACAGAATGACTAAGTAAATCAAATGCAAATGGGATGGGACAATTTTTTTTATTAAGTATGATGTCGTAGGCCTCCATTCCAAGTATAATCACTCCAAAATACCCTTGTTCGCACGTGCTAAAAAATAATAGAAAATTACTATTCTAAAATCTGGAAATTCAAGAACTAGTGAGCTAGTTAATATATCAAATACCTAACCTAAACAATTGCAAATTATATGGGGTAATTTTTTATTATTAATTTTAACATTATTATGACTTAATACTAGTGGAATCAAGTCAAATGCAGCTTAGTAAACCATTCTAAAAAATATCATAAATTTACTACTATTTCACGACAAGGCATTTCCAGAAATCTTATATTCGTGAACTAGTAACCAAATCCAAGTAGCTTAATGATTAATATGAACTTCCACAGTTATTACAAGGATGAATAATTATTTTGAACTTGTAAACAACATGCAAAATAACTCACTTCAATCATTTAAATAAACCCTAAAACAAGAAAAGAAACAATACAAAATACAGAAATATGCAAAACAGAAATAAGAGATGCATGTGAATAATAAGTAAAAAGAACATAAAGAAAATGTGAAAGAGGGCTCTGAGGCTCTTGGGATGGACAAGCCCAAGGAGGACTCAAAGTCATATGGAAGAAACCAAGCCTTAGAAGCTAAAAATGACACAAATTTTCATTATTGAATCAATCCAAGTACATCCCTACAAGAAAAGAAAAAGGAGCTTCCAGAAAACAAGTTTTCTCAACAATGAGACTAAACAATACATGCCCCTAGAGGCCAATTCGAATTGGTACTTATACAAAATGATGAGGAAGCATTCCCCTTGAAAGGAGGAAGCTTTCACCTCCAACATACCTAAAATAGTGGATCTGGTTCCCAACACTAGGAGTTTGCAGTAAATTCTAGGGAACACATTCCTAGATTTTCTCAATCATCGGAGTTCCAGAATCTCTCCATAATTTCTCGATAATTTCATGATATTTTGTTCATTTATTTTACAATCTTGATCCTCTAGTAGTAGGGAGCAAGTCCCTAAATTATCTCCTCCAAATATTCATAATTTTCTCAATATTCTCATAATATTCTACAAAAATAAATAATATTAGGCACAAATATGCAATTATCTTTAAACCTTCATAATGAACATATTAAAGATAAAAATATGTCATCTAATGCAAAACGAGAGATTTAATGTGCTGAAATATGGTCATATGGGCCTTAATTTATGTCTAATTTGGAGGCCCGTGATTAAGGACTTCCAAAAATTGAATATAAGGGTAAATAATATTCCAGAGGAACATAGAATAGATGTCTTCATAGGGAATTTAAAGGATAACATCCAACATGAGGTTCGTCTTTGGGAACCTAATTCATTGGAAAATGTATTCAACGT
Organism: Pinus albicaulis; assembly: GCA_034641835.2. Taxonomy (NCBI): domain Eukaryota; kingdom Viridiplantae; phylum Streptophyta; class Pinopsida; order Pinales; family Pinaceae; genus Pinus; species Pinus albicaulis. The sequence goes on from CM076581.1 coordinate 1,268,208,509, forward strand.
GGCAAGAAAAGTTGAAAGAAAAATTATGGCAACAAGGAAGTCTACCAATCACAACTATAAAGATGGAAATGTTGTTGCTCCTTACCATCCACAACCTACAAGGTTGACACCACAACAATTGGAGAAAAAAGAGAGAAAAAGGGCTTTGTTATAGTTGTGATAGAAAATAGACTAAAGGTCATAAGTGCATCGAGAAGAAATTATTTTACATAGATTGTGAAGAGGATGAAGAAAAAGAACAAGAAACATCAAAAGAGGAGGATATACACCAAGAACCAACCCCAGAGAAGGAAGAAATGAATCCAACCATATATTGTAATGCATTGGCAGGAATTTCCACTCCTCAAACTCTCAAGATAGAAGGATATATCAAGAAAAAAAGGTAATAATTTTGATTGATTCGGGTAGTACACATAATTTTATTCATTTTAAGATAGCCAAGGAATTGAATTGCTTCCTATATCTAGCACCAGAATGTCAAGTGATGGTTGCAAAGGGAGGAACTATAAATTTCTTTGGAAAGTGCCATAATATCAAGCTAACCATGGGGGAATATGTATTGAATAGTCCAATGCTTTATATTCCAATGGGTGGTGTTGATTTTGTACTAGGAGTCCAATGGTTACAATCTTTGGGGACTAAAACTTTTAATTTTCAAGAAATTTTCTTGAATTTTTTTTGGGAATGAAAAGAAGTTGAATTATGAGGCATTGTAGGGAAACCTAGAAGGATAATCAACTCTAATATCATGAAAAATATTTTGAAGAAAGAACAATGAGGCATAATTTCACAATTATGCTCACCGCAAGTTCAAACATCAAAATATTATATTTCTCTAGATATCCAAAAACTCTTGGACAATCATTCCAAGGTGTTTGAGACTCCCAAAGGCCTCCCACCTATTCGAGATCATGATCATGCTATTCATCTAATTCCAATAATTTTTCCTCCAAACAACAAGCCTTACAAATATCCTTATGCCCAAAAGAGCAAAATTGAGCGTATGATTGCAGAAATGCTAGAGGCTGTTATAATTCAACCTAGTCAAAGTTATTTCTCTGCTCCAGTAGTATTGGTGCACAAGAAGGATGGATCATGGCACATGTGTCCAGATTATATGGAGCTCAACAATCTCACTATTAGAGATAAATTTCCCATTCTTTTCATTGAGGAATTATTGGATGGATTACATGGAGAAATTTACTTCACCAAGTTGGATCTTCGTTCAGGTTATCATCAAATTAGAATGAAGACCAAAGACATTCTGAAAACAACATTTAAAACTCATGAGGGTCATTATGAATTTTTGGTCATGCCTTTATGCCTTACCAATGCACCTTCTACATTTCAAGGGTTGATGAATTTCATTTTCAAACCCTTCCTTAGAAATTTTGTTTTAGTATTTTTGTTGATATACTAATCTACAACAAGTCTTGGAAGGATCATGATCAATATGTTGATAGGGTGCTCAAACTATTGGAGGAGAAACAATTATATACAAAAACATCCAAATTTTTCTTTGGATTACATGTTGTGGAATATCTGCGTCATATTGTATCTCATGAGGGTGCTAAGGTAGACCCTAACAAAATTAAATCTATTGGAATGGAAAATCCCCACAACCCTAAAGCATCTGCAAGGATTTCTTAGGTTAACAAGGTATTATCACAAGTTTTTTAATAATCATGGGAGAATAGTAGCACCGCTAACAATATTATTAAAGAAAGATGCATTTTCTTGGACTCCAGAAGCAACTAAGGCCTTTGAACATCTTAAAGAGGAATTGTGCCAAGCATCAGTCTTAGCTACGCAGACTTCACAAAAAAATCATTGTGGAATGTGATACCTCAGAAAATGGAATTGGTGTTTTTTTAATGCAAGAAGATAGACCCAGTGCTTTTGACAATCGTACAATCAAAGGAAAGTATTTACAAAAATATATCTATGAGAAGGAAATTTTGGCAATAGTAAATGCACTAAAAAATGGCGACCGTACCTAATGGGAAGACACTTTAAAGTAAAAACATATCATGATAGTCTTAAATAATTTTTGGAACAAAGAATATCTTCAAAAGGGTAGCAAAAATGGGTCACAAAGATGTTGGGTTATTAATTTGAAATCATCTACAAAAAATGGAAGTTAAATGTTGTTGCAGATGCACTCTCAAGAAAGGATGAGGACGTGGAAGCATTCCTTTGTGCCATTTCTATTATCTGACCAGATTAGATAACCGAAGCAAGGGAGGAGTGGAAGAATGACGAAGAAGTGTGGACACTAATTCAAAATTTGCAGCAAGATCCCAGTACATATTAAATTTAGTTGGAAAAATTATTCATTATGGTACCAAGATCACTTATATATTTGTAAGAATTCCCAATTAAAACAAAATATTCTTTTGGAATTGCACACCTCTCCCTTCGGAGGACACGCAGGATTTTTAAAAACTTACCCCGGGGTCGAGAAAGATTTTTTTTGGATGGCCTTAAATATGATATTCAAAATTTTGTGGTGGAATGTTTGGTCTACCAACAAAATAAAGTTGAGGCAATTAAGACCCCAGGTCTGCTACAACCTTTATCCATTCCAAGTCAACGTTAGGAGGAGGTTTCAATGGATTTTATCACAGGTTGACCCAAGTCTGAAAGAAATGGTGTCATCATGGTGGTAGTCGATAGACTTACCAAGTATGAACAATTTTTTGCACTATCTCATCCATTTCAAGCCAGTACGGTTGCTACTGCATTTATGGGAACAATTCAAAAGCTACATGGAAACCCAAAGATTACTGTAAGTGGCAGAGATCCCATTTTCACTGGAAATTTTTGGACGGTATTATTTTCTTCTCTGGGTACTCAACTAGCTCCTAGCTCATCTTATCATCCTCAAACCGATGGGAAAACTGAGATAGTGAACAAATTTTTGGAATGATATATTCGTTGCTTTGTATCTGATAAACAAACACAATGGGTCAAGTGTTTACCTCTGGCTGAATGGTGGTATAACACTTCCTTCCACACTGCAACAAAAATGACCCCATTTATGGCACTCTATGGATATCATCCATCGCCCATCACATCATATTTAAGAGAAAATTCTAAGGATAAATCAGTGGAAGACCACATTTAGCATCAACAACAAGTTCTCCAACTCCTAAAGGATAACCTAACCTTGGTGCAGAATCGAATGAAACAACAGGGATATCAACATCACAGTGAAAGAAGTTTTGATGTAGGCGACTGGGTATTTTTACGACTACAACCATGCAAAAAAATGTCCCTCAAGCAAGCTAAGAAGGATAATAAATTATCGCCAAAGTAATATGGTCCTTACAAGGTGTTGCAAAATATTGGTACTATGGCATACAAATTGGAGCTTCCGACATCTTCCTGAGTGCACCCAGTTTTCCATGTTTCATGCTTAAAGAAGGTTATAGGTGAAAAACTCTCAGTTCAAAAAATATTGCCAAAACTTGATGAGGAATGAAAATTTATATTGGAACCTGAAGCAGTCACAGAAACAAGAAATCGATAGCTACGAAATCGATCAATTTCAGAGTATCTCATCAAGTGGAAGAAATTACCCGCTGAATATTCCACATGGGAGGATGAGAATTTTATACAGAAGAATCCAAAACTACTCAAGTGTTGAGGACAACACTTTTTTGAAGGAGAGGGGCATGTTAAGTCCCTATATTAATAGTGTATCCCCTTATTGTTATTGTTAGTGTATCCCCCTTATTGTTATTGTTGTGCCCATGTAATCCCCATAGTGTTATCATTGTGCCCCATAGAAGCCCATTATTGTTATTGTTGTGCCCTTACATTATTATTGTTATGTAGGCTTTGATTATATTGGGACCCCTTAGACTCCTATATATATAAAGTGGGTTTTTATCATTGGAATCATCCAATAATTGTTCATTTATGTAATGTAAAGGAGGTTTCCCCCTTGAAGAGGTTGATTTCTAAGTCGTTGATCTATCTTTTCTTCTATTTGTGAGCTGGTCGCATAACAAATTGATGCACATATCTTGTTTAACACACATTATCCAAATACATTAGAGTTTAATTCCCGCTTGAGAATTCATTTATCACAAGCGACCTCCCATACTTTTCTCTCACATCTTCACCCATATCAACAACAACTCATAATACTCCAAAAGTGTTGTTGTATCTTAATTCCAATTTTCCACTTAATATTGAATCTTGTCTATCAGATACAAAGAAATAAATATATCCTTCCAAACATTTTTTCATTATGTCAGTTTTATGATTAGTTTGAGGATGATAAGATGAGCTATGAGCTAATTGAGTACCAAGACAATAAAATAATGTCGTCCAAAAATTTCAAGTGAAAATGGGATCTCTGTCACTTACAATAATCTTTGGTTTTCCAAGTAGCTTTTGAACTATTTCCACAAATGTAGTAAGAATGGTATTAGCTTTGAAAGGATGCAATAGTGCACAAAAGTGTGAATACTTGGTAATTCTATCAACTACCACCATGATGGAATTTTTTTCTTCTAAATTGGGTTAGACCTATGATAAAATCCATTGGGACCTCCTCCCAATGCTAACTTGGAATGGCTAATGGTTACAAAAGTCCTCTGGTCTTAATTTTCTCAAATTTATTTTGTTGGGAAACAAAAAATTCTACCACAAAATTTTGAATATTCGATTTAAGGCCATCCCAAAAAAAACATTCTGGACCCTCTAGTAAGTTTTCAAAATTCTTGAGTGCCCTCTTATAGGAGAGGTGTGCAAATCCAAATGAACCTTTTGTTTGAGTTGGGATTTCTTACATAGATATAAGTGATCTCTGCACTACAATGAATCATTTTTCCAGATAAATGTATCAGATACACTGGTATCTTGCTACAAATTTTGAATAAGTGTACACATTTCTTCGTCATTCTCACATTCCTCCCTTGCTTTAGTTATCCAATTAGACTAGATAATAGAAATGGCACAAATCAACGCCTCCACATCCTCATCCCTTCTTTAAAGTGCATCTGCGACAAAATTTTGCTTCATTTTTTTGTAGATGATTTTAAATTCATAACCCAACATCTTTGTGACCCATTTTTGTTGCTCTTATGACAATAATTTTTGTTCTAAAAAATATTGAAGGCTATCATGATTTTTTTTTTTACCTTGAAGACTTGTCTTCCCATCATTTAAGAAGTCATTTCTTCAGGGCATGTAGTATTTCCAACATTTCCATTTCATAAATAGGTTTGTGTAAATTATTTCCCTTGATTAGATGACTTTCAAAAGAAATGGGTCTTCCTTCTTGTATTAAAATGACGCCAATGCCATTTCCTGAGACATCACATTCCACAATAAAGGTTTTTGTGAAGCCTGGTGTAGCTAAGACCGAAGCTCAACACATTACCTCTTTAAGATGTTCAAAGGCCTTAGTTGCTTCTGGAGTTCCAAAAATTGCAACTTTTCTCGGTAATGTTGTTAGAAGTGTTGTCATTTTCTTGTAATTATTAACAAACTTGTGATAATACCTATCAACCTGATAAATCCTCGAAGATTCCTTAAGTTTATGGGGATTTTCCATTCCTTTATGATTTTAATTTTGTTGGGGTATACCTTAACACCCTCATGAGATACAATATGACTCAAATACTTCTTGTACCCCCAAATAAACATTTAGAGGGTTTCACAGACAATTGTTTCTCCTCCAATAATTTGAGCACCCTATCAACATGTTGAACATGATATTTCCAAGAATTGATGTAGATTAGTATATCATAAAAAATGCTAACACAGTTTTTTTAGGAAGGGTTTGAAATTGGAATTCATCAAACCTTGAAATGTGAAGGTGCATTAGTAAGGCCAAAAGGCATGACAAAAAATTCATAATGGCCTTCATGAGTTCTAAATATTGTTTTAAGAATGTTTTATGTATTCATTCTAATTTGATGATAACCTGAACAAAGATCCAACTTAGTGAAGCAAATTTCTCCATGCAGTTCATCCAACAATTCATCAATGTAAAGAATGAGGAAATTATCTTTAATAGTGAGTTGGTTGAGCTCTCTATAATCCCAACACATACACCATTATCCATCCTTCTTATGCATCAATACTACTGGGTGACTACTGGAGAAGAGAAATAACGTTTTCTAGGTTAAATTATACTTGCGCCTAACGTTTCTGCAACCATACGTTCAATTTCACTCTTATGGGAAAAAGTAATATATATAAGGTCTGGCGTTTGGAGGCATACTTATTAGAATCAAGTGAATAGCATGACCATGATCATGAATAGGTGGGATACCTTTGGGAGTCTCAAATACATTGGAATGAATTTCAATGAATCTTTAGAGATCTTGAGAAATAGATGGCTTAGATGTTTGAACATCTAGTGAGCATAATTGTGTAATTACCCCTTCTTGTTCCTTATTCAAAAGTTTTGTCATACCATTAGAGATTATTATCTTCTCAAGTTTCCCTGTGATACCCCTTAAATCAATTTCCTTTCCTTCCTTGAAAATTTTCAAGAAAAGTTCTTGAAAAAATAAAATTTATTGTCCCCAAATATTGCAACCATTGGACTCTTAATACACCATCAACACCACCCATTTTAATGGAAATCATTGGGTTATTCAATACAAATTCCCCCATATTCAGATTGTTATTATGGCACTTCCCTAAGAAATTTATATCTCCTCCATCTGCAACCATCACTTGACTCTTTGGTGTTGGATATAAAAAATAATTCAAATCCTTGGCTATCTTACAATGAATAAAATTATGGGTACTACCTGAATAAATTAGCATTATTTCCTTTTTATTCTTGATATATCCTCCTACCTTAATAGTTTGAGGAGTGGTAATTCCCGCCAATGCATTATAATGTATGGTTAGATTTATTTCTTATTTTTCAACCCCTGGGGTTGGTTCCTGGAGTATATCCTCTTCGTTTGATGTTTCTTGTTCATTTTCTTCCTCGTCTTCACAATCTATGTAAAATATTTTTTTCTCAACACACTTATGACCTTTAATGTATTTGCTATCACAAACCCTTTTTCTTGTTTTCCCTTTAGTTGTTGTGGTGTCAACCTTGTAGGTTGTGGGAGCAACAACACTTCCATTTTTATAGTTGTGAGTGGTAGACCTCCTTGTTGCCATAATTTTTCTTTCAACTTTTATTTCCACTCTTAATGCATTCTAGAATGACTTAGGTTCCCAAAAGCAAACATCGTGTTGGATGTTATCCTTTAAAGCCCCTATGAAGACATCAATTAGATGCTTCTATGGAATATTAATTACCTTGATGTTCAATCTTTGGAAGTCCTCAATGTGCTCCGTAATTGAACCACTTTATTTGATATTTACCAATTGGAAAAATAAGGTATTTCTCTTTGTATGTTCATAATGTGTTATCAATTCCTTTGTAAAATTGTCCAAGTGACAAGTAATTTACGAGAAAAAATCTATCGATACCACAAAAATTGATTGAGTTATAAATATAAAGATGCAATGTGTATATTTTATGTGTGTTGTATATCATGTAGATGAAAGAACTATTCCATCTGGAGTATCTATGTTACCGGATCCTTGCCATCAAACTTTCTCATATGGATCCCTAGAATATGGTTGGTCTTCAACTTAAATTTAGAGTCTCTAAAATCATGATTTACGTTCTTTTTTTTCTCATCATGGGTTTCATGGAATACCTTGTCACCACTAGGAAGCATTTCTTGTAGCAACTTTAAAAAACCTTCCATTTCTGCTTTTATGTCCCTTTTTATTTTTTCTTCTAATCCATCAGCATTGACATTTATCATCACTTCCAATTAATTTTTGGTTGCTCTTTCTGAGAGAGAAATTCATTGCTCTTGTTCTTGTAATTTTGCTATATCATGTTGCATTTCTTTCTCTTCTTCATGTCTCATATTATCACTTTTTGTGGGTTTAATGAGTATATCCTTTCTTTTTTTTAAAGTCATTTTAGAACCAAATAATGATATTTATTCTTTTCTACGCCCCTTGCATCACTTCAAACAGATTTTTCAAAAAAATTATATGCAAATTTAAAATGCACACCTTTTAAGAGTTTGATTTTAAGTTTGTTGATCTTGTTGACATTGGAACTTTTAGATCTTTCTTATTTCGGCCTCATAAGGTCTTAAATTGCATCCTGAGGTAGCTCTCTGTGTCTTATTTTGTTATGAAACTAGCTCAAAAAATAGAACAAAAGAGAGATCAACACCTTAGAAATCATCCACTTCAAGGGGGCAACCTCATTTACATTACATAAATGAACAATTCTTGGATGATACAAATGACAAAACCTCCTTCCTATATATAGGAGTCCATGGGGTCACAATATAATCCTAGCCGACCTAACAATAATAATGTAAGGGCACCACAATAACAATAGTGGGATTTTATGGGGCACAATAATAACAATATGGGGACTACAGGGATACAACAATAAAAATAAGGGGCATACACTAACAACAATAAGGGACTACACTAGTAATATAGGGACCTAACATGTCCATCTCCTTCAAAAAAATGGTGTCCTCAACTCTTGAGTAGCTTTGGATGCTTCTGTATAAAATTCTCATCATCCCATCTGGAATTTTTAGTGGGTAAGTTCTTCCACTTGATAAGATACTATGAAATTGATCAATTTCGTAGCTGTAGCGTTCTTGTTTCCGTGATTGCTTCAGGTTCCAATATGATTTTTCCTTCGTCATAAAGTTCTAGAAATATGGTTTGAACTGGAAGTTTGTCACCTATAACCTTCTTTAAGCATGAAACATGGAAAACTGGGTACACTCGAGAAGAAGCAGGAAGCTCCAATTTGTATGTCATAGAACCAATATTTTGCAACACCTTATAAGGACTATAGTGCTTTGGAGATAATTTATTATCCTTCTTAGCTTGCTTGAGGGACATTTGTTTGTATGGTTGTAGCTGTAAAAATACTCAGTCTCCTACATCAAAACTTCTCTCGCTGCAATATTGACCTCCTTGTTGTTTCATTCGATTTTGTGCCAAATTTAGGTTATCCTTTAAGATTTGGAGAACTTTTTTTTGATGATCAATGTGATCTTCCACTGCTTGAACCTTAGAATTTTCTCTTAAAGATGATGTGATGGACGGTGGATCATATCCATAAAGTGTCATAAATGGGGTCATTTTTGTTGTGGTATGGAAGGAAGTGTTATACCACCATTTAGCTAGATCTAACCACTTGACCCATTGTGTTTGTTTATCAGATACAAAACAACGAAGATATCCTTCCAAAAATTTGTTCACTATCTCAGTTTTCCCATTGGATTGAGGATGATAAGATGAGCTATGAGCTCGCTGAGTACCCAAACAAGAAAATAATTTCGTCCAAAAATTTCCAGTGAAAATGGGATCTATGTCACTGACAATAATCTTTGGGTTTCCATGTAGCTTTTGAATTATTTCCATAAATGAAATAGCAATTGTACTTGCTTTAAATGGATGAGATAATGCACAAAAGTGTGCATAATTGGTAAGCCTATCAACTAGCACCATGATGACACTTTTTCCTTAAGACTTCGGTAAACCTGTGATAAAATCCATTGAAACCTCCTCCCAACGTTGACTTAGATTGGATAAAGGTTGTAGTAGACCTGGGGTCTTAATTGTCTTAACTTTATTTTGTTGTCAAAATAAACATTCTGCCATAAAATTTTGAATATCAGATTTAAAGCAATCCCAAAAAAATTCTTTCTTCAACATGTGGTATGTTTTTTAAAATCTTCAGTGTCCTCCTAAGGGATAGGTGTGCAATTTCAAAAGAATATTTTGTTTTAGTTGGGAATTCTTACAAATATATAAGCGATATTTTTACCATAAGGAATCATTTTTCCAACTAAATGTATCAGATGTACTGGGATCTTGCTGCAACTTTTGAATGAGTGTCCATACTTCTTCGTCATTCTTCCTTTTCTCCCTTGCTTCAGTTATCCAATCTGGTTGGATAATAGAAATGGTGCAAATCTATGCTTCCACCTCCTCATCCTTTCTTGAGAGTGCATATACAACATTTAGCTTCCATTTTTTGTAGACGATTTCAAAGTCATAACCCAACATCTTTGTGACCCATTTTTGTTGCTCTTCTAAAGATAGTCTTTGTTCCAAAAATTATTTAAGACTATCATGATCATTTTTTACCTTGAAGTGTCTTCCCATTAGGTAAGGTCATCATTTCTTTAGTGCATGTAGTATTTCCAACATTTCCTTCTCATAAATAGGTTTATGTAAATAATTTTTCGTTGATTGGACGACTTTCAAAAGAAATGGGTCTTCCTTCTTGCATTAAAACAGTACCAATTCCATTTCCTAAGGCATCACATTCCACAATAAAGGTTTTTGTGAAGTTTAGCATAGCTAAAACTGGTGCTAGGCACATTGCCTCTTTAAGATTTTCAAAGGCCTTAGTTGCTTCGGGAGTCCATGAAAATGCATCTTTCTTCAATAATGTTGTTATAGGTGTTTCTATTCTCCCATAATTCTTAACAAACTTGCGATAATACCATGTTAACCCGAGAAATCCTCGCAACTGATTTATGGTTGTGGGGACTTTCCATTCCTTAATGGCTTTAATTTTGTTAAGGTTTTCCTTAACACCCTCCTGAGATACAATTTTACATAGATATTCCACCTCTTGTACTCCAAAAAAACATTTGGAGTTTTTTACATATAATTGTTTCTCCTCTAATAGTTTGAGCACCCTGTCAACATGTTGAAAATGATACTTCCAAGATCTGTTGTAGATTAGTATATCATCAAATTATACTAAAAAAAATTCTAAGGGTGGGTTTGAAAATGGAATTCATCAACCCTTGAAATGTAGAAGGTGCATTGGTAAGGCCAAAAGGCATAACCAAAATTCATAATGACTCTCATGAGTTCGAAATGTTGTTTTCGTAATACCTTCAGTCTTCATTCTAATTTGATGATATCGTGAACGAAGATCCAACTTGGTAAAATGAATTGCTCCATGTAATTCATCCAATAATTCATCAATCACAAGAATGAGAAATTTATCTTTAATAGTGAGCTTATTGAGCTCCCTATAATCCAGACACATGCGCCATGATCCATCCTTCTTCTGCACCAATAATACTGTAGCAAAGAAAGAACCTTGACTAGGTTGAATTATACCAGCCTCTAACATTTCTGTAATCATACGGTCAATTTCGTTATTTTGGACAAGGATATATGTAAGGCCTGATGTTTGACGGAACACTTCTTGGAATCAAATGAATAGCATGGTCACGATCACGAATAGGTGGGATTCCTTTGGGAGTTTCAAACACCTTGGAATGATTGTCCAAGACTTTTTGGAGATCTAGAGAAATAGATGATTTTGACGTTGGAACTTCCAGTGAGCATAATTGTGCAATTACGCCTCGTTGTTCTTTCTTCAAAAGCTTTGTCATGACATTAGAGCTTATTATATTTCTCAGCTTCCCTGGGATACCCCATAATTCAACTTCCTTTCCTTCCGAAATTTTTTTCAAGAAAAGCTCTTGAAAATAAGAAGCCACCGTCCCCAAAGATTGTAACCATTGTACTCCTAGTACAACATCAACACCTCCCATAGGAATGGAAAGCATTGGACTATTCAATACATATTCCCCCATGGTTAGCTTGATATTATGACATTTTCCAGAGCAGTTTATAGTTCCTCCATTTGCAACCATCACTTGACACTCTAGTGCTTGGTATAGGAAGAAATTCAATTCCTTGGCTACCTTACAATGAATAAAATTATGGGTACTACCCGAATCAATAAACACTATTACATTTTTCTCCTTGATATGTCCTTCTATCTTGAGATTTTGAGGAGTGGTAATTCCTTCCAATGCATTACATGATATGGTCAAACTCATTTCTTCTTTCTCTAGAGTTGGGTCATGGTGTATATCCTCTTCTTTTGAATTTTCTTGTTCATTTTCTTCCTCCTCTTCACAATCTATGTAAAATAATTTCTTCTTGGCACACTTATGACCTTTAGTGTATTTGCAATCACAACTGTAGAAAAGCCATTTTGCTCTTTTTTCCTCCAATTGTTGTGATGTCAACCTTGTAGGTTGTGGAAGTCTAGGAGTAGCAACATTTTCATCTTTATAATTGTGAGTGGTAGGCTTTCTTGTTAATTTTATTTTCAATTTTTTTTGCCAACCTGAATGTCTTCTCCAATGAATCAGGTTCCCAAAGGTGAACCTCATGTTGGATGTTATCCTTTAAAGTCCCTATGAAGACATCAATCCTATATTCCTCTGGAATATCAGTTACCCTTATATTCAGTTTTTGTAAGTCCTCAATGTGCTCCACCATTGACCCTTTTGTTTGAGATTTATCAATTGGATAAAGAAGGTGTTGCTCTTTGTATCCTCATAATGTGTTATCATTTCCTTCGTAAAAATTGACCAAGTGACAATTTTTTTACGAGAGCAAAGCCATCGATACCATACAAATGTATTTTGTTCTAAATATAAAGTTGCAATGCGTACCTTTTGTGTGTTTTGAAAATTATGGAGATCAAAATATTGCTCCATCTGTAGTATCCATGTTACAGGATCCTTCCCATAAAACTTCCTCATATCTATTTTTGGAATAAGGTGGGTCTTCAATCCAACATTAAAGTTTATGAAATCACGATTAACATTTATTTTGTTATCATCGTGAGTTTCCTCTACTACCTTTTTGCCATTAGGAATCATTTCTTGTATCAACTTTGTCAAACCTTCATTCAAACATTCCATGTATGCTTTTAGATCATTCTTCATGGCTTCCATGTTAGATTCCATGTCATCCATCTTAGCTTCCATACCATTCTTCAAACCATCCATCTTAGCTTCCACGTCTTTCTTCAAATCATCCATCTTAGTGTCCATGCCTTTCTTCAAAACTTTCATTTCATTTTTTGTTACTCTTTGCAAGAGCGAAAGTTGTTGCACTTGTTCTTGTAATTTTAATATATCATGTTGCACTTCTTCCTCTTCATGGGTCATAGTCGAGCCTTATGAAGGATTAAAGGGTGTTGAATTCTTTTTTGGGGGCATTTTAGAACCCAATACTGATATCTATGCTTCAATATACCCTTCGAATCACTTCAAACTGATTTTTCTAACAAGACTTGTGCAATTTGAAAAAAAAATTACATACATTTTTCTTGCTTTTGAGGAGCTCAATATTGAAACTGATGTATCTCTGTAATTTCAAATCCCTGAGATTTTATCTTCAGTCCTTTAGTAGCCCTCTGAGTCTTCTTTCCAATTCCATGGGTTTGACCTGATTTGGATTCTTCAACACAAAGTTACGTCCAATCTCTCACAATGACCTAATTATGGACTAGTTCAGTAGAGCGAACTTGTACGACGTGCCACGTGTCATTGTTTCCTCCTTCGGCTCTGAGATCGATACACAAGAAACTACAGTCCGTGTACTTTCAACCACTATTTACAAAATTCCAATCTGATGCCCAGAGAGAGAGTTATGACGATTTTCCCAGGGTCATCTCTTTGAGATGAAATTCGGGAGCCTGTAAAACCCTAACTTCTATAGATCATATCTTCAAAAATATTACGAATCAATATCTGAAACTTTTACACAACGTTCGAAGAAAAAAGAGATCAATGCCTTATAAATCAACCACTTCAAAGGGGAAACATCATTTACATTACATAAATGAACAATTCTTGGATGATACAAATGACAAAACTTCCTTACGAGATGCCAAATCTTGATTATGGATTAGTTTAGTAGAGTGAACTTATACGAGATGTCATTTATCACTATTTCAAGCTTCTGCCCTGAAACTCATACCTGCAAAACTATAGTCCATGCAGTTTCAATCAATTTTTACAAAATTCAAATCCAATGTTCGCAGAGAAAATTATGATGATTTTCCTTGAAACACCTATTTGAGACTGAATTATGGAGCATACAAAAACTCTAACTTCCTTGGACCATATCTTTGAAACTATTGCGAACCAAGGTCTAAACTTTTAACCAGATATTCGTCAATATTTTACCTCCATGTGGTAGCAATTTCATTGTCTGAAGCTTCACGGAAAAAAAAAAAATTATAGCGAAAATGCCATGATGACCTAATTTGAAGCAACAAAACCCTAAGATCAAGAGCTCTGATACCAAATGTTATTTATCTAGATCAAAATAATGCAAAAACATAAGAAAAGATAAATCAACGACTTGATAATAAACCACTTTGAAGGGGAAACCTCCTTTTACATCACATACATGAACAATTATATTGGGTGATTCAAATGACAAGATCTCTTTGATATATATAGGAGTCTGAAGAGTCATAATATGGTCAGGGTATACATAACAATAATAATAATGGGCGTCTATAGGACACAACAATAACAATATTGGGGCTAAACTAGTATTTTAGGGACCTAATAGGTTACCACTTTATATCACTTCACAAAACAAGAGGAAAAACATCAAAAATTGGGTTTTCATGCACTCGCACAACTTATTTGTACTAACACTTGCACAACTTGTGTGTCATTTCTTTCAAAAGGTGTGCAAATTATTTTACCCAAGTGAGAGTAATCCCTTTGATGTATTTAAGGATCTAGACCTAACTCAACTCTAGGTTTACGTAGAGGAGAAATTTGATCTCTCATCCCAATTATGAAGTGTATTATGGCCTCTTGAAGTCCCTTTTAAACATTGGAATCTCCATTTTGAATAAAGAGATTTCAAACTAGAACTAATTATTCAAGAGGCTCAAAATGTCTCTATAAATGAAGGTCATGAGGTAGCATTTGAAAGAGAGAAGAATTGCAAGGTTATGTTGTAGGAATGAGATTATAGATCATCTATCTTATTCTCGCATGTTTATTTTTCATCACTCATATTTATTTGTGTTCTTTCCAAAAAAAAAAAGACTCCTTCATTCACCATTGTTATATAAGACTTTCAAAATGAAAAATAACCCATCTCAAAAATAATACTATAGTTCATTTGCATCTAACCACTCCCTATGTATTGTTACTCTGATTGAAGGCTTTCCTTCAAACTAATATATAAGTATTATTGTTTCCATTAAAATTTTTATATTTAAATAATATTTTTTTAATTTAATTTGAATACATACTCTATTACTTTGTTTTGAATAATAATAATCTTGTATTAGTCCAAACACTTATTTATTATTTAACTTACAATTTAGCCCCAAAAAAATTAACCAATATCAAAATGTCAATACAAGTCCATTTATTTTACTTTGATTTTTTTATATAAATTCAAAATTACATTCAAAATCACACTTATCTAAAATTTATAGATATTTAAACAAAAATAAATAAAATAACTCAACAAAAAGACAAGTCTCAAAAGCACACTTATCTAAAATTTATACATATTTAAACAAAAATAAATAAAATAACTCAACAAAAAGACGTCAGATAACCCTTGTAACCCTTGCAGTACACTTCATGAAATTTATGTTAATATTTAAAACCTTAACCATAACTAACTAGAAACCCTTTACAATCTGTTAAATGAAAAACTCACATATGCCCTGTCATCTATTTTATTGGAAAATAAATCAGTGAGATTAAATGAAATTCATTAGTGGCTGAGAACCAAAAAAAAATCTCACCATAGTTTTAACTTGTAATTTTTTTTAAAGCTTGATAAAATTACTTACGAATTGATTAATGACAATCCCTGAAATACACTTCTTTCAGATTAAAATGTATTTTCAAGCTCTTATTTTACCAAACACTGCAGAACCAAAATTTCCATGACACAAAAGACTAAAGACACATAGTATAAGATAAAATTATGGAACAGAAATGCATAGGATCAAGTCCATGCTCTAATTACAGAAAGCATCTATATGCTTATTTGAAATCTTGTACCTGGAAAACTTTTCTAATATCAATGTTCTAATAATAATGCTCTGTGCCTTACATCTTTCCTTTGATTGATATCCACTCACAGGTGTTGATTCAGAAAGCCAAGCAGAAGTTTATTCACTTCCTCTGGAAACTGTTCCTGCACAAAATGGCTTCCTTCTGGAAAAAAATTGATCTCTAGATTGGGCACAGCAGACTTTAGCAGCATCTCACTGTTGACATAATCCTCCACTCCCGGAAATTTCAGAAAATAATCCTTGGTACCCATGATCAGAAGGGAAGGAGCTTGAATAGTGCGTTCACTGAAAAGGGTCAATCTCCCCTGATCCCTGTAAATTAAATGTTCAAAACGAAGATCAAACTTGACTATCTGTAAATTTATGGTGATTTATAATGAAACGAAAGCAAGGAAAAACCAAGGTTTACCTTTTGCTGCAAAGGTATGGGACTTGCATAGGGAACACAAAACCAGATTTCTCATACAGGCTTGAATACATCTGAAGATCATCCTCAGTGAACCATGGTGGCAATGGTTTGGAAGGATCATAGAGATCCATTACCTCCTTACCATCTTCTGCCACGGGCAGTTCACTACTAGAGAAAAGCGTATATATATTCCTTACCACTGTTTTTGCGTCAAAACGCCCAAGATCTGCCAAGCCTCTCCCGGGTTCCTACAATAATGAATCTAAAGGAGACATTAAGAAAATTCCATGACTGCTGCTCTCATTATTCAAAGAAGAAACAGGATTCTGATATAAATTTCCTTGTTCAATGCATATTTTAAACACAGAGAGGGGAGAAAACGTACCTGCCAATGTCTAAAATAGAGGTCTTTAGGAGCTGAGTCCCACTTCTCCAGTGATCCAGGTTTCAGGTAAGGTATACCCAATGTTACAATTCCTTTCACTCGATCTGGATGACACAGACCTAAATAATATGCAATAACTGCTCCAAAATCCTTCCCCACAACCAACACCTGCTTCATGAAACGTAGTTTGAAATATGTCGATTAGGATATATAGATACTGTTCCAAACTACTGTTGTTTGCATAAGCATAGAGCCACCTTAATCAGGATTTTGTTGAGCACAGAGAACATAACCAGCATATAACATATTAACATGAATCAAAGTTCATGAATCAAAACTTAAGATTTTAACAATTTTCATCATTTTATTTATAGATATTAGTCATATTCTCAATCTAAAAAGGATATCCATTCTATTAATGAATAAGTGGAGTTATTCCTTCTTAATGTACTAGATGAGAAGAAGTTGGAAAAGAGTAGTTTTATATCTTAATTTGTTTAAAACTTTTGAAATGTCCAGGTGAAAACAGTTTATTGGAGAAAACATACGAAAAAACTGTAATTTTATAACTTATGATTTGTTGATTTTTTGTTTTGAAAGAGAAAAATGCAAATTATCTCCTTTAAATAAAATAAATCTATTTAATTCTATATTGTTTCCAGGGCAAAAAAGTCATTTTAAAATTACATTAACATATCTTTAACTTAATCTCTATTTTTAAAACCATCTATCTAAAATATCAAATTAATATAAATTGATTTGTAAATGATTCAGATTGGATCATTATATTATTTATTATCCATTTTAATTCTTTTAGTATATAAAAATTGGAGGAATCAACTTTGTAAGGTCATTTTTGCAAAATTTAGGGTGAAAAACTTTTGGAATCATTTTGATGCCTTATTTGACCACTTTTTGTTGTACTAAACTTACTATGGACCTAAATTCCATAGTCCACCACCAATACTTTTCCATCAGTGCAAGAATTGCCTCAATAGGAGGTTGTATGATAAAGTTAAGCCTCCAATAAGAAATTTATTGTGATTGACCATCCTAATTCAAGAAGATGCCACATCAAGGCTAGCCAAGTGAACACTATGAAGAAGACTTTAGAAGGTTGGAGTTGTAACCCATGTTGGGGGTGGAATGAGTCAAATTTAACTCCATTATAAACGGGTCACTCAAAGGAAAAGGGTTTTCATTTTATTTTTTTACATTTTGTTTCATAATAAAGTTGGGTGAAAGGTAGCTAAGTGTGGATAGAGAAAGAGCATAAAAAAGAGGTTTGTGTTCTGTAACAACCCAGAACATGCAACTCCATAGAGAGTGCCTTCTCTTTTGTACTTGCATCGTTTCCATTCCAAACAAAAAAGAGCAGATCATTCTCACTTTCCCACCAAGTTTTCCCCTAAAACAGTTTCCCAAAGCATATCTTGACATTCATTATGATTTGAGAGTAATCATATTTCCTTCATAGTATAAATTTCCAAATACTTTATTAAATCTATAGTAAAAAATTATCAATAATATATTTATAAATATTTTACTAGCAATTTACAAATAGGTAAATCATTAGAAAATTAAATGTGCAAACCTAATTTCTCAATCACACTATATATAAAAACACAATAGTACTATAGTCAACATTTTCCCAACAGGGGAGTAGAGCCTCTCTGGATTATAAACTTTCCCAACAGGGGAGTAGAGCCTCTCTGGATTATAAACTTACTTTATCAATACCCAAGGCATCCAGTAAACCAACCATGTCTTCAACAAGATCATAAAATCCAGCTTTCTCTGGTTCAGAGGGCTGATCAGAGAGCCCATAACCTCGAAAATCAGGAGCAATTGCGTGAAACCCTGCTTCTGCCAATGCTATCATTTGATGGCGCCATGAATACCATATCTCTGGAAATCCATGCAGTAACAGCACAGCCGGACCTATGCACCATTGCAGCAACTTGTTTCATTCAAAATGCAAGAAATTAAAAAAATAAAATAAAAAATAGCAATCATCTGAACTCTTACTTCATTAAGCAAGGGTATTGAAAAAATTCAAGATCTGAATCTCTCCACATTTATTGGTTGATACACAGTCTAAGATCACAGTGCATGAAAATACATGTCCCCCAACCTGATGACAGTAGAGCACCTCGGTTCACTTCTCCAATGGAAACAAAGAAAATATTTGAAAAGTGATTTGTTTGGGATGGGAATCAGTACCTGATCCAATCTCTGCGACATGTAAATTGAGCCCTCCAACATTGACTTGCTTGTGCTGTATTTTGTCCATTGCTGATGGATCTGTAGGTATTTTAGATGACACAAATCACGAATAAGATGGGGAAGAACCACTGAAGAACTTGGCTGGAGAACAGATTATATTACTTTCGCATTGGTCTAAATGCGGTCCAGGAAACCTGGTTAAATAAGTGAACTACAGGAGATAACGTGACGACTGTGCAGTAAATGTTCATTGGATTCATCGAAGACTTTAACAGCAAAGTGGTTTTTTCGGTCAGCTCACGTCAAGATGCATAGCTAAAATTGACCAGCAAATAGCTCTTACTGGGTTAATTTCCAACACACTTTACTAACCACACCTATTGCACAATTTGTTTAGTACTAAAGCCATGGACACATTCCTTAATCGCCCGCCTGTTCTGAACCCATAAGTCAATTCACCGAACACGGCTGACGACCTTCCATGGAATTCACCTATCATGTCCTCTTCATTCGAACATTTTTTTTCAAACCCTGTCCTACCTCCAACCCTACTCCGATTGCTGGGTCCATCTCCCTTATCTGTCTTTGGACCCTTTCTCTGATCTGATCAGATCACTGGCTTCACATCCTGTGACCCCTTGTCACAAATGATGTGATGTGATCTGAGTCATGGACCCTCGAAACTTTTTTTGGTCATTGCTATGGTAGGAAAGCTATTCCACCTGTCCTGTGGGGTTTCACGCTAAAAAGCTATTCCACCTGTCCTTCGTCTTTTTCGTCCCTCTTCGTTCTACATTCCGTAGCAGCGACTAATAGATTTCAGGGGTGCATTGTGCTTTTGCGGATCTAAGTTTTGCGGTGGAGTTGTTGAGCAGATTGGCTGGTCTGCCATTCTGGAACAGGGTTTTGCTCCCCGGTGCCCCTCAATTTTCTATTTATTTTTTTTTACAACTTTTATATTGCCAAGGGAATTTGCTTGGGCTTCGTTTTGGTTATGGTCAGGGATGAGGTTTGAGCCGATGCTCTATTTAAATCCATTTTTATTTAACGTCCGGTGGGGTTTCAGGGTAAAAAGCTATTCTACTTGTCCTTCGTCTTTTTCGTTCCACAGTGCGTAGCAACAATTGATAGATTTGATTGGTGCACTATGCTTTTGTTGATATCAAGTTTTAACATTTTTTTTTCAGAAAGAAAAAAACACTGTATATTATATATAAAACATTTCAATACATTCTTAGTTGTATATAAGCGAGAAAATCATCATATCATAGCCTTTGAAAACAATACTCCTTCTAAGGAGGAAGAGGCCTTGTAAACATAGGTAGAAAGAATTTCGAGAGGTGGAGGACCTACCCCATCATATTAGAACATATCCCTGCAAATTGTCCAAAAACTTGACTGTATGATAAAAATATATAGGACGTAATAAAAAGTGTTAGTGTAACCACTATGTAAACTTGTAATGATTAGAAAACTGGAGATTAGCAGCATATGAATTTGGGTAACAAAGCTTAATGATAAGGTTCATCCAAATCCATTTTAAAGTATTCAGGCTCGCTTGTGATGAAAACTAGCACAGGTAGCATTTGACCCAATCGCAGCTCCTATATCCCACCATTCTGGACAGACCCATATGTGATGTGCAAAGATCTAAAAAACCGAGGACCATAGTACATAGTAGAATAATGGGATCATCTCTGGTTCGAAAATCAATAGGAATCCAAAACTGGGCAGAAGTGCAAATGCCCTAGCACCTATGATGATCAGTATCTTTTAGCAAAAATAGAAAACTGGCTCGCTTGAAATAGCGCTAAAGTGATTAAGGGATAGGAATAGATGTATCCCAAATTTGATTGCCATCCCTGAACTGTTTGACCTGCAAAAAACCAATGTTAGCTTTGATACCCTATTTTGATAAACGATCTGCACGTGTATTGTTTTCTCTATATATATGGTTGATAGATGGGCAGTTTAACCTCTGCCATAACCTCTGTGTCCTTTGAAGCCAACCCTGTAAGTCCGGATATATCAAGCTAATGCTATTCGTGATCCATCCAATGACAAGCTTGGAATCTCCATATATGCTAACATTCTGTAATTCTAAATTGTTGGCAACCAAGAGGCCCCCCCATAAGGCCATGATCTCTGCTTTGTTGTTTGTACCCAACCCACCATCCCAGAATATGTGGATCCTTTCTCTTTGTGATAGTGTTATCCAGACATTGCATCTAATAATGCCCTCCTCACATGCCCCATCAAAAAATATAGCAGGGATGGATATCTCATGTGGTCGGATTCGATGAGAGCCATCCAAAATCTTAATTTGTGGAAGAGGTTGTTCATCAATCCATCTCATGATAGTAGAATATACCAGATTGGTTTCAAAAGGCCTACCTTCAAAAATGAGCTTGTTCCTGGCAAGCCAGACCTCCCAAATGAAGAAAAAAGGTAGAGATCGGAATTTTCCTTTCAGCTTCTCCCATTCAAGCGCAACCGAAATGAAGTCCTGCGGGTTCCATGAGGGATCAAGAAGATATGGGTCGAACAGCGTCCACAGGTTAAAAGCCACTGGGCAGCGAAAGAAAAGGTGTGCAATGGTTTCCTCATCGTTGCAACATATAGCACCTTTGCCCGGTCCATATTGCCCCCGCTTAATGAGACTATCCCAAGTCAGGATTTTCCCTTTCCAAACTAGCCAACCAAACAGTGAGATCTTGGTAGGAATTTTCCTACGCCAGAAAGGAGAGTAAATCATAGTGATATGTTCCGTATATAAAGAAGAATTAATGTGCTGATATGTATCCTTAACAATCACTGAATTTTCTTTAAGAGGCCCATCCCAGATTATCTGATCCCCGCCTTGGCCATAACATAGTCCGACATTTCTTAAAGGTATTGATAAAATTGCACCATTCATCAGCATCCATACCTGCTAGGCCCAATTGCTGGTCTATTTTATAGACCGGAGCACCAAATATCCAATAGTGAATAGTCTGCGATAGGAGGAATATTCCCCGATGAGCAAGGCGATGAAGAAGGTGGGCCGAAAGACCGGATTGTTGTGGAACACATAATATATTCTTGAAACATAGAGGAATTCAGCAACCGTCACTAAAAAGCCAGGTCAATCTCTCGGCCACATGCCCCAGCGCATTTTTAAAACTCCTCCATATCGCTGATATAGCCCGAGGAAATGAAAACTCATTACAGAGTAATTGATGGAGGGCATCTCCTTCTATGTATTTGCATCTGATGATAGCATTCCACATACTATGTCCTTTGATAACCCTCCAGAAGGATTTAACCAGCAAAGCCTTGTTAAAAACCCGCACGTTCAGAATGCCCCACCCATCATGCGCTTTGGGTCGACATAAAACCTCCAATCTGCATAAGTGATATTTTTGTGTCAAACTGGATCCCCCCCAAAGACACTGGGCAATGATTCTGTTAATCATGACAATAATCTGATCAGGAAAATAGTACAGATGGCCCCAGTAGACCATCAGCTGTGAAAGGACACCCTGAATCATTATAAGTCTACCTCCCATTGACAACCATCTATGGGTCCATCTATTGATCTGCACCCTGAACCGATCAATCAGCGACATCCAATTCTTATTCTTGTAACCACACGGCTTGATCTTGAAACCAAGGTATGTAAAGCCATTTGATGCCAACCTACAATTGACTCCCAGGAAACCAGCGATGAATGAAACTTCTTCCATATCTCTGTATTCAAAGATGAGAAAAGATTTTTCTTTGTTAATAAATAATCCGGTCGTTGTTCCAAACCTTATTACCATATAGTGATAAAACCAGTGGTTCCTTATAAGATAACCAAATAATAACATGTCATCAACAAATAGAGAATGTGAAGAGGATACCGAAGTCGAAAATGAAAATTCCCTTATGTAGCCCTTTTGTTCTGCACCATGTATGATTTTACTAAAGCCATCCATAATCAGAATGAAAATGAGAGGTGAGAGAGCACATCCTTGTCTTAGACCCTTACCAGCTTCAAAAAAAGGAGTCGGAAGTCCATTTATAATAACTGCATATCTGACCGTGGAGATGCAGAGCATGATCCATCTAATGATCCTTATGGGCAGCCCGATCTTGAGCAGTACTAACCTGATATACGACCAATCCACTGAATCATATGCCTTATAAAGGTCAACTTTCATCACAATAGCCTCTCTTTTTTTTCTGTGTGCATAGTGTGAAGTACCTCCTGAGCTACAACAACAACATCATGTATAGAGTGCCCCTGTAAAAATCCATATTGTTCCTTCGATATGTAGCTTGATAAGGTACCCTTTAATCAGATTACTGAGTGCAATGGGTCTGAAATCTCCAAAAGACTGCGGATCAGCTGATTTTGGTATTAAAGCAATAAAAGTGGAATTTAGGTTAACCGGCATAAATCAGATTACTGAGTGCAATGGGTCTAAAATCTCCAAAAGACTACGGATCAGCTGATTTTGGTATTAAAGCAATAAAAGTGGAATTTAGGTTAACCGGCATATATCCCCAAGTCCGGAATTGCTCCACAATCTCTGTTAATACAATTCCCATGATGTTGAAAAAGAAAATGAAGAATTCTGCGGGCCATCCATCTGGCCCCGGACACTTATCATGAGAGAAAGATTTTAGGACCAAAAGACTTCATTCCCTGTAATACTTTTATCAATTGAATTTACGGCCTCGTCGTCGAACATCCTTGTAATATGATCTAGAATCCATTTCTGATTGTTTTCATTGATAGAAGGATCTTTCTGAGAAAAGGATTGGAAATGTAGAAGGGCCTCCCTTTGTATCTCAGAGGTGGTAATCGCATAACTACCATCGGACCTTTTAATGCGCCATATTGCATTCTTGTTTTTTCTTTCATTAGCATATTTATGGAAAAATTTGGTATTGTGATCTCCCTCCTTTAGCCATGCAATTCTACTTTTGAGCTTCCATGTGATCTCCTCTATTCTCAGTATCTCCCTCTTTCGATTCCCCAGGTCCTTCAGAATACCATAAGTGGCCTCATCCGGGATATTTTCTGAGATGCCTATGAGAATAACCTCCATCTTCTTTGTTATGTAGTGAAGTTCAGCCTTGAGGGCATTCTTCTTCCGAGTCTCCCATTCTTTGGAGGCCTTTTTAATCTTCTGTAATTTATAATGGAATCGTTCCCAACCCAAGATGTCCGCCAGATCACCCTCCTCATGCCACATCCGCCTAATGAGGTTTACATAATCCTTGTCCTCCAACCATACACAGTTGAATTTAAAAGGCCTCCCCTTGATCATATCCCCGATATTCCAGGATAATGAAATCGGCATATGGTCAGATATATCGCAGACCATAACAACAGACCTAGGAGCCCCCAACAAGTCCATCAAGTTGTCCTTTATCATGGCCCTGTCCAATCTTTTTCCAATGAAATTTTCCCCCGCCCTTTTTTGTCCAAGTGGGAGTCATTGGAAATGGCCTGATATCAATAATACGATGAGAATTAAACAAATCTTTCATATAGTTTGCCAAAGGATCCAGTCGTGCACTAGTACCCCATATTTCATCACCCTGTAAGGTAGAATTAAAATCTCCCATGATAATTAAGTTCTGCAGTGATAGAATACCCGTAGCCTGTATTCGGTTCCAGAAAGACACCCTATTATTATATGGTGCATAAAGGTTTATAATATTAAAAGAGCCTTCCAAACCCCGAATTTGACTAGATAACAATATTCCCCTGAAAAAACTAAAGGCCCTGAATTTTGCTCTATTCGGATTCCACAGAGAAATCGTGCCTCCCTAATGACCAGCAGAATCCAACGCTGCCACACACCATCCCAGTTTGATACTTAAGAAAACTTTGATAGCCTTCTCACGACAACATAAATTTTCCTGACCCAAAAAGATAATAGGATCCTTAGCAATAATAAAATCTCGTAGGCAATGTATTTTGGGGGCATCGCCCAACCCCCTAATGTTCATGGATATGATTTGATTCATGGGGAAATATCAGCAGGGTTGCATGCTCTAAGCGCCCCAAAACTTCCACAAATATTCTCCCCCGCCACAATGGGAATGTCAGTGAGATTCTCCTTGTCATCCGAGAACAGAGAGATAAATTTTAGCTTACCCCGAAATTGTTTAGTCCCAACTTTATATTTCTTCCTAACAGTAATATGAGAGGCTGAGGATGGGGATATGTTAACACCAGCATTTATAGGAGGCCTTTCAAAGACCGTGAGAGCAGCCAAGTCAAGATTAGGATTGCCCATGAGTGATTCGATGTCACTCCCGACAGAATTTCTGGGCGAGTCAGAGAGAACCAAAGGCTCATTAGGCACAGGCGACTTATCAAGAAACAACAAAGACCCACCCAAGTTCCCAATAACCCTAACAGAGGACGATTCCCCAACTACATAATTTGGGGATTGGAAAAGAGGGGGATCAGCAGTGGGGGAAGATACATTTGGCACCGATGACATATTCTGGACATCAATGGGGTCACCACTAGATAAAATGGTATTTTCAAGATTAGACTCGAGTTCAAGAACCCTGTATTGGGATTGACTAGGACCAGAAAGGCAAGTGTCTCGAGCATCCCCATCAGAAAAAGGTACCATTCTATCACTATGACCCTCAGCATAGATATAAGAATCATCATCAGAAGATGAGGAAAAAGGATTACCTGGTGTGAAACCACCCGACGTGCCAGAATTAGCGAGATTCTGACGACCCCCAACTGCTTCAGACAAAACAGCTCTAGCCCGATCAACACGAAATCGATTGGGATAGTTCTCCTAGAGGTGTCCAGTCCTGTGGCAAATGAGACATCTAAAGGGGATACCCCAGTAATCAATACGTTGGCGATGACGCCGATGGCCCCAGATCAGGTCGATGTCCTCTGGTAATCCCCCAACAAAATTTAATTCAACAAGAAGCCACGCAATTCTTTTGTGGCATGCACCCACAATACTGGGGTCTATATATTTGGTGCAACCAATGGAGTTTCCAATCGCACGTAGAGCTTTGAGGGTCCAATATTCAAGCGGAAGCCCCGACAGTTTCACCCACACCACCCGGTTGCGCGGTGCCGCCATGACCGGGTTAAAACCCAGATACCAGGGAACGAACTGCATGAAACTTTGACCATGAACCCATGTCCTGCCAATGATCTTGTACACATCTTTCTCGTCCATAAAATGGATGCTGAACCATCCATTTAGGAGCGTACTGAATTTGGGCGTGTAACCAATGATTGGATTCCAGTATTGCTTAATCCAGCTCCCAGTATCAAATTCACTACCATCGGGAAACATCCACCTTCTGATCACAACTCGCTTCTGTAAGCTCGCCACCCTCCCACATAGATCATCATAGTCCAGATTAATCTCCTTAATCACCATATTGTGCTTATATATGTTTTTCTTACACCTACCTCTTCCACGGTTCTTCTTGCCTCTAAGTTTGCATTGAACATTCACTTCTTCCCCAGGTAGGCTCCAAATCGCTTGTTTGATAATCAAGTCGTCCAATTCAGAGTCCCTTGTAATACTCTGTTCAGCGGAAAGAGTCTTGGCAATAAACTCTTCATGGGCAGAGATATTTGATATCAATCCTGTAGCCAGATCCTCCATATTAAACAAGCGGGAAAAGCAACAAGTACACTCGAGAGATTCAGATAGCCGTCACTGTGCTAATGTCAGGGACAATTGGGAAAATTACAGAAACTCGCCAGTCGTTGTTTAATCATCATAAAACAACCTTGAAATATGTAAAGTCCATCATGTCACCACAGAGCTTGCCATGTTGAGCTATGTAGAGGCCAGCAGGTAAATGAAAAACCAAAGGTAGAAAGAGAGTATCACGTGGATCACTCAAATCGAACCTCCTTTAGACACATAGGATAACCTTATATAGCTTCCATCAACATTCATATACCAATTCCATATGTAGATAGATACTCATAATCCCGAAATATTCAATACTGTCTTCTGATCCTTGTCAGTCCATGGACATTCCAAAAAGAACGTTGTAGATAGCCGCCACCTTTGAGAGCCTATTACCTGGAGAGAAACCTAAGTAATAATAGCATTACCTCGGAAATATAAAAGAAACTGGGTGCCTTATCGATACAAAGATCCTTGAATAGAAACCCCAAAGACTTTACGTCATCCTTCCCTAAAAGTCCACCCAACCACCATGGCACCAAACCATCCAAAATGGCTGCCGCCACTGTCCAAAGAGTAGATGAGGCCCAGAGAAAGAAAACCTCGAGAGATCCAGTTAATGATGGCTGCAGGATCATTTTTACCTACTCCATCAGATTATTAGCAGACCTCCCATAAAACTTATTCAAAATTTCTCGTCCTGTCGGCAGCTAATCTACTGTAGCATTGTCGCCGGAAAACCAGTTCAATAGGAATAAACAATAGTTTAAACATGGCAGTAGAAACAACACGTACACCCAGGGAAATACCACCATCTCTTGCACATCTGAATCTTAAAACCCTTACAAGGACGAGATATGATGAATGAATCAATCCATTTACAGCATAGTCTATACCATATGCTATCCTTATAAGGGAGTTGTTCACTCGATTCAATAGACAAAGTCTGGGAAGAGGATGAAAACTGTAAACTACAGTCTTCGTGTTGTAAACTACATACTTTGTGACCTATCATCGACCTTTTGTTCTAGATATATGGCTTTGAGAATAACAGTAGCGATAAAGATTAATAGGGAAATCACACAGATCTCAAAAACGTCTGTGTGATTCATAGAATTTCAGCACAGTCCAGTAACACCCAATCACCACCCATATAATCTTAAGAACTGGTTTATATATTCCCAAAAAAAATTAATACTGGTACATCCCCCGGGACAACTCATGCTACATTATCCAAACAAAATACAACTGATCTCAAATACCAGCATCTATTCTAGCATCCAAACATCCAATACCTGAACATTCCATATGAGTAATTTCACAGTAATTTATCGACTCCATACGCCATGCTGCGTCATTCTAGAGACACCTCTTCTATAAACCCTGGGCTTCTTATCGTTCACCAATTTCACAAGATTTCGACTAGCAAGCTCTTGGAGAAGCATTAACTACGCTATTGACAGACTAATCTTCTTCTATCACAAGTTAGCTTAACATGAATCATCTTCTTAATTGGAGTTGCCGAACAGATTGGTTGTTATGCCATTCAGAAACAGGGTTCTTCTCCCCAGTGCCATAAAAGTTACCCCATATAAACCTGCCCTATGGGCCACATCCTTCCACCCATCCAGGGTTGGAATTTCAAAACTGTGTCACCCATCAAATTTGCCAGTTTTTACACTTTCTTTACTTGTCTACACAATATTAAGCAAGGATTTTGACGGTTTAAAAAAAAAAAAAAAATTGTATTTGATGGGCAAATCACCCCATGACAGGAAATTTGCCTGTCAAATTCCATCCCTGCACCCATCAAGCTATTTCTTCCTCTTTAAGTTCTGGCAGTTTATATTAAATCCGGCTAGCAATTCCACTATCTAAGCTAAAGGTCAACCTATAGGCTACTCAACCATCCATTAGAATCTGTTGCACTTCGCCCTCCAGGTAAATCTCAGCCCCTCAATTTGTCTATTTACATTTTTTGGACAGCTTTTATATTGCCAAGGGAATTTACTTGGGCTTCGTTTTGGTTAGGGATGGGGTTTGTGCGGCCTTATGCTCGATTTAAATCCATTTTTATTGTCCATATGAAAGCAGCTTTTAAAATATATGGAATTTTTTAATGTCCGGTGAGATTTCAGAGTAAAAATATTGAGAACTTGGAATAAAGTGGTATTTTCAAAAGAGGAAAAAGATTTTAGTGAACAAAAGTGGCCAATGGGTTTATGGTTTAGCATTGAGAACATTATTGTGTCAGGTTACTTTTAAAGATTCAATTCCTCAATGGGAAGAGTAGCTATTTATCCAGATTTTGATGAAAGAATATCCTCAATCAAGGATTAGGGAAACCAAGGTTTCTTATAGCTACAGTGAGTTGTTAATTTAGATAAAAATATTGGATTATTTTTATGAGAGAATATCTTAATTAAAAACATAAACATAACATTTATATGATACGTTCAATATGAATACCTCAAATCCAATAAAAAATAGTCCAGAAAACAAATAGGTTAGACATGAAAAAATGTAAACTATATACTTTAATTTTTTTCTGCATGTATACAACAAACATGCAACACAATTTTAATGCTTAGTGTTCCCATAACTCTAAAGCAAAACCTTCAATTATTTTCAACTTTAATTTCAGTGAAAACAGATAACAAACAAATTGTCATTGATGTTGTTCGACTGAAGCTGCACAATATAATTTTATCCGGTTTTAGCCAAAAAGCACCATTAACAATATGTCCAATGTTGGCGAGAAAGAAAGAAAGAAATTATATTAATGTCCAACTAATGACCACAAAAGTAGGTCAATGGGACTGCAAAGTATAATGATGTTGATACAAGGAGGAGACCTAGGAGTACCAAAAGGTCTCCTATATAAAGAGCAAGAGATAAGAAATAAAGCAAGAAAAACACAATGCCTGAAAACCAAAATGACGAAAGACCTGGACTCCAAGTGCAGAGGGCACAAGATAATGGTCCACTAAATCTCTCCCCTAACACTCGAGGTCGAATGCAAAAAACTCAAGATGGAGTGTCGTCCCAAGGGAGGGCTAGGGGAGGATCTAGAGCCTCTGTTACGCCGCTGCCAAGAAGAAGTGATATGTCGTTGATGACTGGGTGATCTCAACTACCTGCTAGTAAGAGATCTGGTCCAGTAATGACTCAGGGGTGCTTGTGCTAGGGGGATGGTCCCTCTAGCCCTCATTGATCTAGAGTCTGAGGCAAAAATGTGATTAACTTGTCGCTTCGTGCCTCTTGCTGACGAGAGCACTGTAAAAAATGACGTAATTCGCTGCACAGGATCTACTCTAAGAGGAGGTTGGAGAATCTGTGTGCAAATTCTCGTGGCCTCCTGTATGTACAAGGATAGACATCTATGGTCTAGGTATTGAAAGAAGCTAGATAAGGTCTGGATCCCCCAGAATAAGCAATGGAATCTCCCATGAATCTCATAGTAAATGGGGCTGTGGAAGATGAAGTGCTCCTCCGACTCAGTCTCTCGGAGGTGGCACAATTGGAAAATCCTGTCTAACTGAGCAATTTAATAGTCAGTCTCAATCCGCAGTTTATGAGAACCTACTTTGATCTGACCCAAGGGAATCCGAAGTGTGTGCTTCCAATGGCGAAGTGTGTAAAGGGGCCGAACAATGAGTCCATCTCCCAACAACATGAAGTGCTCAGCATAGAAAGCCATCTTCGGACCTAACCCATCCTAAGGGTTTATCCAAATAACCTATACATATTTCCTATAAATGTCCTCTCGGATGATTTTATTCATCTCTTGTTTGGTTGGTAGGAGGTGGCCCGGTGCACACAAAGAATACTTGAATGGAGGGAGTTGGTCTATCTTCATACCAACTGAAGCAAGGAGATTTGAGACTCCACCATACCAACATCGGGATTGAGTCAAAGGACATGCTACCGTAATGGATTGTGATGAAAGGTAGGCCAAGTATGGATATCGGTCCCGCCCCTTCGCTGTATCCGCAAAACCTCGAACATGGTGAAGAAGAGTGATGATACCAAATAGTGTCTCAAAGCAAAAGGGGTGAGCTCCAAACTCTACAAGAATTATGGGCTGAGGAACTGTCTGCTTGCACCGAATGATGCGACGAAGAAGGGTGATCTGCACTCTCTCTACAGAAGACCAATCGGGACTCCAGTAAGCTAGGACCCCAAACCTCCAAACCATATAGAACTATGGGTTGAACAAGACTGTCCATCAGTGACATCTTGGCTGATATGCCCTGAAAATGATTATGAAAACATTGTCTCTCGAGAAGGGCCAAGGATCCATAGCCCTTGTTTATTCGAGGCTGGAGTGCAGGTCGCAAGCTAAAGCGAGGCCCTATGAATAGTACCCCCAGATAGGTGTATGAGTTGGTGATCTCAATCTCCTCTCCTCTGAAAAAGAAATGGAGGTCACAGAGGAACTTCTTCGACTTGTTGAAGATCATAACCTTGGTTTTACCTAAGTTAACCGTCAACTATCGAAGATCACTAAAAAGGGCCAGGGCATCCAACTGCCTCTGCAATCCGTCAGGGGATGGGGCTACAAGGACCACGTCATCTGCAAACAACAAAATAAAAATCAAGACATGATGTAGAGGGCAACCATCACCGTCCTGGATGTGTTCATACAGGAAGGACTCCAACTCGTCAATATAGATCCCAAATAGTGTGGGGGACAAGGGACAACCTTGTTTTACCCCAATGGTGCTCCGAATAAAATCTGATAGCCCATGTATTGTGTGCAGATGACCAAGGACCAACTCATATAAGCGCATGATGGCTGACAAGAGGGTCTCTGAGATGCCAATATCTCTGAGTCTCTGGAATAATGCTTCTCTAGGGACCAAGTCAAAAGCTTTTCGAAAGTCTACAAAACAACAATAGACTTTCGAAGAGCAATGTCGTGCCTCCTCAATGATGGCCCTAATTGTAAGGATGTGGTCAATAGTCTGGTGCTCAGGTCGAAATCCACCTTGTCCTCTAGCTCTAAGTTGTTTCCGCTCAAGCTCCTTGGAGACTTGGAGGTGGAGGGATGTAGCATATAGTTTGGAGAATGTGTGGCCCACCATGATAGTCCTATAATTGTTGGGATCTGAGCTGGGCCTCGATTTGTGTATCAGATGAATGATGTGCTGAGACCTTGTCGATGGGAAACCTGTACAGACCACATGGTTGAAGATATCAACCAAGTAGGGAACCAGAGCATGAAGACTGTGTTTAAATAACTCTACCTAGAAACCATCCTCATCTGCTGCTTTGTTGCTATTCATCACCCAAATGGCCTCTCTGATGTCACTATCATAGAATAAGAAACCTGAAGAGGGCGGAGAGGTCACCTGAATCTGGGGTTTCCCTAGGTTGTCATAGAGGGTGGACACATGGGAGAACATGGACTGGGGGTTAAGGTCGGAGGGGAGGGGAGAGTGGTGGGGGAGGATAGTACGCCAGAAGTGTCTAGGGGAGTGAGCAAGAGAGGTACACAAGTCACGTCTTCTCTGGGAGACAAAGAGACATTTCTTGTGATGGAGGAGGCGACGATATGAGGCTTTGATTTTGGGGTAGGAGGGGTGAGTATGGATGAATGCATGTCGAAGCCTGCGGTGGAGAGATTTTCATTCCTCATCATACCATCGATTCATAGGGAAAGATTTAGGTTTATGCGAGGTGGTAGTGGGATGACGAGAGTGGGGGTAGGACTTAAGGGCAACATCGAAAATGATGGATGAGAGACAGTTGAACTTGGTCGATGCGGAGTCAAATAGTGAGAATTGGTCCATAGAGGGGATCATTTGGCGGAGGTGGGAAGAGAATATGTCTGGGTCACCCTCATGAAAACGAAAAGTAGTTTGTGGTGGGCCCTTGGGGGGAGGTGGGGTGAGAATGGAGAGGTTGTCAGCCCAAAGAGAGAAATAAAGAAGACCATGGTCAACTAAGGGGATGGGGGACACAAAAAAGTGATGAATGAAGGGGAGGAGGTTCTGGCTAGAGAGGACATAATCAACAACGCTTGCTCCTCCACCATGAGGCCGACATGTGAGAAAGCGGGAGTTTGTAAAACACAGGAGGCCATTAAGAATCAATAGCTCCTGAGACTCGGCCAAATGTAAAAGATGTCAACCATTGGCGATAAGGGGCCCCAACACATCATCAAACATCATGTGAAATCCCACTAACTTTGGATCGATCTCTTGGATGCAGTACACGTCCTCAAACCGATTTTGAAGGGGGATCTGGAGGGCTCTAGTGTGGGAGTTGAAGTCACCTAGAAGAATAACCTCCCCAACTGCTGAGTACTGGGCTATGCTGACATACAAATCAAAAAAGGGGCCCCGTCAAGCCCATTATGAATGGCATATGATGAAGAAGCAGGAGGGAAGTAACAAACAACAAAGAAAATGTCCCTGGGGAGAGGAGAGACCCCTCGAACCCGAACCCACATAAACCTTGCGAACTTATCTGCAACCACCATAGCAATCCTGCTCTGAAAGGAATCTTTGCTGAAGCAAGCAACTCCCCCAGAACCTCTAATACCACTAGGACTCCTCGTCTCTGTCTACAAGTTGAGAACTTATGGTAACTTGTAATGTCTGGGAGAGGTCGAATAGGGCTCTCATGTGTCTCGGTGATGAATAAGATATCTGAAAATCGAAGAGCATCATATAATAGACCTGGCGATGCCCAAAAAGACCCATTCCCATTCCAACAACTGATGGAAATGGATACCCCTTGTTGCCTCCCCCAACGAGCCTATCATTTGGAGGACTCGAAATGGGGCTTCCACCCAGGTGGAAAAGTGTCCTGAATCACTGCTTTGAGGTTCCTGATAACTGCCCACTTCCCTTCCTGACGTGCTGCTGTAACCAACTCCCTAGAGCATTTGAGCTCAGCAACCTATGATTTAGTGAGATCTTCATCAAGGAAGATCTTACTAGGAAGTGAGAATAGCTTTCGCTTAGCTCTAAGAGCCCAAAGGCGATTAGCCGCCGACCTGAACTAGAGAAAGAGAGTGGAATCGTACCCAAGCCAAGCTCTATCAAGAGTCACATCCTGTAGATCTAGTTTTTCATTGAGGAACAGGGTCCCAACCACCATGGGGTCTGAGGATGTGAGAGGCAAAGGAAGCCCTCTCACTTTGAGGTTCAATTCTCGCTCTTGTCTAGTGCGTTCCTCCATGAGTTTAGATTGTACCACCTCCTCAACTACAGCTAGAGGGGGAGCAAGCGGGGTATCCCTCCCTCTAGCAACTTGTGCCCATACAAGACAATAAAAAAATAAAAAATACAGAGTAAAAGTAAAATCATAAGGATTTACAGATATTAAAATCAAAATAAATTTTCATATATGAAACACATTAATACGGAGTAAAATTGAACGCTTCACATTTTCACAACAGCTCCTAAACGTGTTCTTCGACCCATGCTATGGAGTCTACAAAATTTGTTCTGAGCCTCGGGTTAAATGATAATATTTGGTTACAATGTTTTAATCTGAAAAGAAATAAATAAATAATTTATGAGCTATGAACTAAATCATGATATTACTTACATTTACTTATACATTCTCATTTGTTACTTACATTTACTTTTGCATTCTCATTTGTCTAGTTGTAGTATCTAATTTATTTGCCTCAAATTTTTGCAATCATTTTTAATAAGTTAATATCTTAGCCAACATATCTTAGCCAACTTAGAATTTTTAATCAGTTTATTTAGGGGAATTTAGTGTCACTACAATTAGTTCTGCACACCCTGTATTTGTCCATTTATATAGGGTTTTCAAGAAAATATCGCACATTTCTCAGTAATTTTTTATAACCTAATTCTATTTTTTTCCCTCAAGGAAAAATCATAATTTTCATTATATGTGAAAATTAAATGTTGTAGATGCATTTACATATGCATATTTTGTGACTGTGGTCACATCATATTGTTCTATCAAAATCCCCAAGGGGTGTACATATATGACACTCAAAATATATACAATAAATACAATAATTTAAAGTTGGTCATATAGTTCATCAAATCCAGTCAAAATTGAGTTGATATCCTTTTGTCATATGTTCGGCTGGTCAATGAAGGGACGATGGTAATATTTGTAGTGTTGTAGGTCCTTCTGTTCTTCTATGTGCCATAGCCCCCGATGCTGGACTGCTACCTCCTTGGATAGACTGTCAGAATGTTAGTGTGCTCCCTATAAATATGAGAATAGGAAATGGATAAAAATTGAGCTTTGAGATGCCAAAGATCCTCCAATATATTCTGAAGTGTGTGCATGTGACATGTAGAAGATTTATTGAACCAATTGATGATTATTTTAGAATCTCCAAATATTTGTAAGTGATGGACATCATGCTCTAATGCAAACTGAAGGAGATGATGAAGACTGATGAGTTCCGCAAAGTTGTTTGTGCCTGGTCCTAATCCCATATTTATTTTGTAGAAATGCAGTGGGGTGATATGAAGTATAGCTCCTCCTCCAAATCCCAGGGGTTGTGCCGAGTAATCAAAGAAGGCTCAAGGTTGATCATAGTTATGACTCCGTGTGTGATGGTTAGAGGGGGGCGCTGAGGGTCATCTTCGGGGACGCTATTGTAGGAAGATAAGATGCAAGATGCAATAGAGTGCCAGTTGGGTGGTCGGTCCTGAAATATGGAGTCGTTCCTGGCCAACCAGATCCCCCAGCAGATGAGGAGGGAGAGATTTTGTGCCTTGTGCGGAGAGGCTGTTAGCCACCAATTTTTCCATGCCTCTGAAATATTTTGACTAGTCCACTGTGAGTTGGCACTCAGGTCAGATAGTATAGATGTCCATAAATCTCGAGAGGTGTGACAACTAAGAAAGAGATGTTCAATTGATTCAGAGTCCATCCGACAGAGGGTACACCAAGAGGGGCCATGAAGGGTCTTTTTGTGCAGATTTTCCATGGTGGGTGCAATGTTATTAAGGATGCACCACAAAGAGCCTGGTGCGTGACGAGGCTTTGAGTTTCCAAAGACACCTCTTCCACCAAGTAAGCAGCAGTGGGGAGTGATCCGAGTATATGTGCAAGTAGCCATCTTTGGGAGAGTAATGCCTAGACTTGGAAGGTGCCCAAATTAATTCATCTTCCCTTCTACAGATACGGATGTGGCCTTCAGATAATGTAGATGTGTAGGACTGCCATGTTTGGTGCGTCAGGGCAGGGAGGCCAAGTTGATTTGCAGTTTTCCAACCTTGCAGATATAGAGTTGAGGAATGATGATCAACAATTTGTGCAATGAACTGAATTCCTCGATCTGATAGGTGGTTTATGATTTCGCGAGGGAGAGTGTGTGTATTCCCACTCCCTGACCATGGGTCAGTTCCAGTACACGCAAGATTGTCGGATCTAATACTCCAAGTCAAACCGTTTCGGATGTGCAGCAGTGAGGCTAAAACCACCTTCCAAATTGTTGAAATGTTTCGGTGGCTCCAAGAGGGATGTCTGATCCAGTAGATGATATTCAAGGGCTGAATGTATTTCATATATACCACTTGTGTCCAGAGATTTTTGGAGGTCACAATCGTCCATCTCATTTTTGCAGCAAGTGCTTCAGCAAATATGTCCAGATTCTTGATGCCCCATCCTCCCCATTTTTTGGGGAGAGCAATACGATCCCATTTGATCCATGCACATGTGTGTCCTTCTCGATTCCCATTCCAAATAAATCGACAGCATAATCATTGAATTTTTTCAATGATGGCTTAGGGTATCCATGCAAGTGACATCCAGTAAATCGGGATGGCTTCCAGGACTAATTTAATTAAGGTGAGACACCTGGCTCGTGATAACCATATGTTGTGCCAAATAAATATTCTCTTTTCCAATTTGGAAATGAGCCAAGTCCAATCTGCAATGCAGTAATCAGAGGGTTTTAGTCTAAAACCGAGATACCAAAGATCATCAAGAGGATAAAGTGAAGAGAAAGGAAATATGTTCAAGGAAAGTCCCCTTTCCTGAGGAGTGCATCCGAATACTGATATGGTCGATTTTTGTGCATTACAAACCATGCTAGTGGCTATGTTGAATGAGGCAAGGGCTGCTGAAAAAGGTAGTATGTCACTGATGGATCCATTCAGGAGAATGAGTACATCATCCACGAATAGTAGATGGGAGAGTGTTCATCCATTTTCTATTTTGATGCCCTGAAGATGCCCCTGATTATTTTCATCCATGATTAGTCGGCTTAAGGCTTCCATGATGAAAAGGAAGAGGAGTGGGGATAGGGGGAAGCCCTGTCTGAGTCCTTGTTCCAAGTGGAAGAAAGTGGAGGCAGATCCATTGATGAAGACACTGAAAGATACATTAGTGATGTAACACATGATCCATTTGATGAAGTTGTAGGGGAATCCCAGATGAGTGAGGATCATGCAAATGTAGAGCCAATTGGAGTGATCAAAATCTTTAGCAAGGTCCAATTTTAATATGATGCTCTTGATTTTTTTGCATTTGACGGAGTGAAGGACTTCCTGGGTAGTGCCAATAGCTTCATGGATCTGGCGATGGTGGAGGAAGGAAAATTGTTCAAAAGAAATGTGTTCTGAGAGGATGGGCTTAATGCGATTAGCAATTATTTTGGCTATGATCTTGTATATGCAGTTGCAGAGGGAGATAGGTTGATAGTCAAAGAAATGTCTCGGGGCATCAGATTTGGGAATGAGGGAAATGAAGGTGAAGTTGAAGGCATCATATAATTTTCCAGTTGTGCGGCAATCTTTGACTAGATTGAGGATGCCATGTCCCATGATCTTAAAGAAGGCCAGGTAGAATTCAATAGGCCAGCCATCAGGCCCAGGGCTCTTGTCTTTCTGGAACCATTTCAAGGTGTCCTGAAGTTCCTGCATGGTAATAGGGCAAGTCAGCTATTCTTCATCATCATGATCCAAGAATTTGGGAAATAATCCAGCCACTCTTATGATTTCAGCCAAATTAGTGTTGGCAGGAGCCTTATATAGGTTGCGAAGGTGTTCCACCCCCATGTGAGCCAACTGATGGAAATTCTGGGCTTGATTTCCATGTTCGTCCTCCAGTGACCAAACAATATTGATGGCTTTGCGTCCAATTGAAAATTGGTGGAAGAATTTGGAGTTTTCATCTCCAGCTTTTAGCCAAGTAGCTCTACTTCTAAGGTGTCAGGTTTCCTCTCGTTCCTTGAGTATCTGGGATTTATCAGCAACAAGTTGAGTGAGATGTGTCCTAGTAGCTACCATGGTCGGGCCTTCCATCAAGGCAGATTCGATCTCAGAAATCTCTAATTCAATCCTGCATAGTGTTTCCTCATCCCTTTTCCTCTTGTCCCGGGCCTAGTTCTTGGTCAGCTTCTTGACAAAAGACATCCTAGCAGCGAAGGTCACAGAGGGTGAGGATCCAGGGTCCAGGGGATGGGAGATCCAATAGTCGGTAACCAAATTAATGTACTCCGAGTGGGAGAGCCAAGTGGCATTGAACTTGAAGGGGATGTAGGGTTTCCCACGAGCAGGGGCGAGCTCCAACTAAATGGAGGAGTGGTCACACAGTCCCCCAGATCCCACCCATTATTGGTAAAGCAGCCCAGATCTGGTTAATGATTCATGTATGGGAAAGTGGTCCAATATACGAGCAACAGAGGCCTCTCCAACCCTATGATTACTCCAGATGGGGTGGATCCGAGGCATGGGGATGTCAACAAGGTGATGAGCCTCAATGAGATGTGAAATATCAATAGATATGGGATTAGGATGAGCAAGGGGTCCCCAAGATTCAACAAGACCCAAGAAGAAATTGAGGTCACCCCCGAGAATAAGGTTGTGAGCAGATAGGAGGGATAGATTGAGGAGGTGTTTCCAGAAGGGAAGTCTAGTGCTGCAGGGACCATATATGTTCACCAGACGATATTCGAGCCCAAGGTCAGAGGAGAAAACATCTGCACCTAAGAACCCTTCCCCACCCCAATAATTGAGCACCTTAATGGATTGAGGGTTGGTGCCAAGTGCAATTCCTCCAGAGCGGCCCCGGGCATCCATGGCCTGAAAGCTCCAACCCAGGCAGATGGTTTGAAGGGAAAATATAACATGTTCATAGGAGTCAAGGGTTTCCTGGAGAAAGATGATGTCTATCGAAGTGCAAGATAGTAATCTTCGCGGGGCCAGTTTTTTGGCAGGGTTGGCCAGACCGCGATAGTTGAAGGAGATGATCTTCATGAGGTAACAAGGGTTCAGGTCATCCGTGCTCTAAGGACCCGTTCAAGAGTATTTTTTTTGCCATCCACTACCTCCAGCTCTACCTAAATAATTGCCTTGGATATGTTTGAATGTTGTCCCCTACCTATTTAGTGCGACTAGGGTCCGAAATCCCCTAGCCACCAGATCTAGAGGTGGGAGGGTGTGAGAGTGATCGGAGGTGGTAGGAATGGGAGCCCCGAGAGTCCAATGAGGATTCAGAGGGAGGCTCAAATGGGGGGGAGCCAGGGATGGTGGGGGGAAGATCAGCAATGGTGGGTAGAGGGAGGGAGGTTGGACATGTAATAGACAGGGAGGGTCAGACAACCGATGAGGGGAGTGTAGTGCAAAGTGCAGTCGATGATACAGATGCAAATGTGATAAAATGAAAAATAGGGGGTGAGGAATGATATGTACCCAATGCGATATTTGTCGCTGTTGCTCGAGCCCTAGTCATCTAGGGAGATGGTGGACCTGGAGGTATAGAAGCGGGCTTGGGCCCCTGAGTAGCTTTCTTGCCTTTGCAACAATCAACCGATATGTTCAAAGGAGGGGGATCGATCAGTGCATCCTGACCCTATGGATGATCATGTTTTCCAACATCGTCTGAGCCTTTGAGAAGGGGGAAATCCTTGTAGATGTGCCCAACCGCATGACATCTCTAGCATCGATAAGGCACGCCCTCATAATCCAGGGTCTGAATGTGCACAAATTGCCTCCATCAAAGTGTGATGGCCTCTTCCAACCCTTCGCGAGTGTCTAGGTGAACCAAGATCCTGGACATTGTCATAATGCTCCGAGGTTAAGTATGATTTTTCATGATCCAGATAGGTACCCAAGGTATTTCCAACATGCCGCATGATATCCTTCGACTAGAAATGGAGCGGGAGGCTCGAGAGCCTAACCCATAATGACCCAACTCCAAGTTTTTCTCTCTCTGGATTGAATAGAGGGCTCCACCATTTGAACAGAACCAGAGCTTGTTTTATGTGCCATAACTTTGAAAGAACCCAAGCTACCTAATATGGGTGAAGGAAACATAGTGCAAACCATCCCCGAGGGAGGATGACCACCATCGGGAGCTCCTCCATGATAGGACCCCAAATCTTGTTCAGCCAAGTGTGAAATTGATTAAGGTTGTATCTCCACCCCTGGACATGGCTAACGAGGACCCTATCCGATGTATCCATAACCTCCCCCAAATGGAGCCCTTCGCCAAGGTTGAGGTCAAAATTCCTGTTCCCCTTCTTGATGCACTTTGAGCGCCAACTACCCTGATTAGCCGAACTAGATCCCATCTGGCCGATGTTAGGATCATTCTTCGGATTAGAGGCGGCAGGGATAGGAGTGTCTGCGGGAGCAACAATAGGAGGTGCAGAAAAAAATCTAGAGGATGTGAGCTCAGATCGTGGGGGTGGTGCGTCAGAGGCAATGAACGGGTTTGGAGCAGAGACTTCAGGAGGGTGAGTATCAAGGGGGCCTTGAGGAGGCGAAATGGATGAATCTTGGAGGCAGGTTGTGAGGAATTGTAGGGTATCTGGGGAAAAAACAGCCATGACCGTCGTCGGCAAGGTGTTGGGGAGTATTGGAGGCAGTTCAGTAAGTGAGAACATAGGGGAATCAGAGAAGAGGGGGAGGTCGGCGGGTGGAGGACCAAGAAATGGATGAGTGGATGGCAGGGGGAAGCATGGGACATTAGATGCAGCTGCAGGTATGTTGAGGGCCAGCAAGGCACTAGGTGGCAAAGGATATGGAGGGGATCCCCAGATCTCGACCCCTTCGAGGGGGTCTGGCAAATAATCAACTAATTCCTCCTCCATAACTGGCACAGTGATGGCGATAACTGCACGTGATCGTAGCCGGCTTGTCGGCGTCGAACCCGACATAGAAATCCAATGGCGGTTACAGTGTTGCGCGGGCAGTTTGTAAGGAGATGCGGTCGCTCGTCGATGGTTTGTTGTGGTCGCCAATATGTAACCCTAACCCTAGCCACATAAACCCTAACCTGCTTCAGCTCGTAGGGATAGGAGCGCACAGAAATCCATCCCTCCTTTCCACCCCCCTCTCAGAGATATTAATTATAACCTAATTATATTTATATAAATGATATTGCATAATTGATTTTCTTTGAAGGAATAAGCTATATTTTGGTGTGCAAAACACAATTTCAATAACATGTTATGGTTGAGACCACTTCTTTTAGCTTCATATATATCTACCTTTATATACATCTATTACATCATATGTTAATTCTCTTATATTTTGAAAAGCATTCAAGTGTGATCTCTTGCATCCACAGAGAAAAAATTATGATGATGCTGATGAGAATTCCCACAAAAGGTGTGGAAAATTATTTGATACATGAGAATTGTAATCCTTTAACCTGTTTTTTGCAAACTTCTTGACAACTGCAAGAATTAAATGGACAAAATAATGTCAATGCCATAATTAAACTTGAAAGTGGGGAATTGAGATGATGCCATCTAAGATTAAAATAGTCACGAACATGGACATACTTGATCAACCATAAAGAAAAAATTTAAAAGAAGCCTATTCATACCTTGCAAAAGTTAAATGGTTATCTTCTTCAAATCTTGGACAACCTAGTTGTAGATTCTACAATTCAAACACTTTTGTTACTAACTAAACTACCACTTGCACTTGCTTTAGTTGATTAGCACATAACCTCCAGTACATAGATAAGTAACTTACTATAAAACTTGTTGTATAAAGTGGTTGTAGGGTATCTCTACTCGCTATGTAATATTCTTG
This sequence comes from Pinus albicaulis, assembly GCA_034641835.2. Lineage (NCBI taxonomy): Eukaryota > Viridiplantae > Streptophyta > Pinopsida > Pinales > Pinaceae > Pinus > Pinus albicaulis. The sequence goes on from CM076581.1 coordinate 1,268,250,135, forward strand.
GCATTGTATTAATGAAATTTTTAGGGCATGTAGCAATGACAACATAAGATAAGAGAGATAGGGATTCTATAATATTTTTTGGCTACAAACTTATCTATCATTAACATAATGAAGAGTTCAAATGAGAACTTGAAGCAGCAGTATATATCAACATTTCTTACTTATGGGCTATCAGGAACATCCATGAAAACTCTTGAAAATATTTTGTAAAACTACGTGAAACACGAGAAAGGAAATATTCTAAAAGTTTATGGAAAATAATAAATAAATGTTGGATAAAGTAGAACTTGATGTTTACCTTTATATACTCTATTGTATCCCCTCCAGATTTCCATATCTCCACCATTGGGAAAGATGGTGCATTTTCAGTAACTTGTATCAAAGCAATTCCATTACCTATTACTAGCTAATAATGGGTCTAATTCATGCGTATGACAAAGTTCTACAAATTATATATAATCAAACCTTTATTTGACCTTCGTATCTCATATTTCATTTACATGACCCAAGTCAACCTATTTTCATTTGTTAAGGAGGTGTTGCAACAGAGGAGGAACTTTTTCCACATCGCAACACCCGATTGTGAAAAGCATGTTACAGTATTTCAATTTAGCAATTTCGTTCTCAAATGGAAGAGTTGAATGTAATGTAGCTGGACCAACCCCAAACGAAACAATTGACACGGTTGAATATATTTTATTTTACCCGCTGAATGCGTTTTTATTGTGAGATTTTATGAGCTGATAGTGTAAAAATTGGTAGATCAAAACTGTAGAGATCTCCTCTAATTAATATTTCCGCCTACCATTTTAACTCCACCCACCATACATTTAATGCGCCTCTGGCGTTCCCTTTGCACCCTTGTGCAAATGCTAGTTTATAACAATTTGTCCATTATATTATATTCCTTGTTTTAAATTGAATATGTTTGTTTTTTTTATTTTTATTAAATTATATTTTAATTTGAATAGGTTCGTTTTTTTATTTTATTATTATTAAGTGTTTCTAATAATATTTTATAAACAATTTGTCCATTAAATTATGTTCCTTGTTTTAATTTGAATAAATTTGTTTTTTTTTTTAATTAAATTATATTCCTTGTTTTGATTCGAATAGGTTTGATTTTTTATTTTAAAGTGTTTGTAATCATATTTTATAAACAATTTGTCCATTAAATTATATTCCTTGTTTTAATTTGAATAAGATTTTTTTTTTTTTTTTTTTTTTTTATAAAGATGCTTTAATTTGAATAGGTTTGTATTTTTTATTTTAAAGATGCTTTGAATATTGAAAACCAAATTTTGATTTTTTTTTCCATTGTTTTTTATTATTTTTATAAATATAATATTTAATTTTTTAATTGATACATAAGATAATAATGTGATTGGTTATTTTTAATAGAAAGTTTAATTTTTAATATTTATTATTAAATATTAAAAGTAATTTAAAATATAAAAAGAGATGTAATTAAATAGTGGTGAAAATTTATTAAATGATGTAATAGAATATTAACTCGTTTTTTTTATTAGAGCAAAGTAATTAATTGAGCCTAAGTTTGCTGAGTTTATTATTGTATCATATAACTACTTTCATTGATTTATTTACTATCATTCTCTACCACTATGTTGGGTGTTTTTCTACCTTGTTTGTTTGGATTGTGCTTTATAACAAAGCCATATTGATAGCAGCATAAGCAAAGGCATAGCCAAATTCATACATATTAGAGGTAGTGGTAAATTATCCAACAATATTAAAGAAGAGATCATAACTAAAAGCAAGAGGTCACATCAATATAGAAGTAAAGGCAACAACAATATAGATAAAAGTAGTTAGAGATCCTATAGTAGGTCTAATGAGTGATCCATTATACACATAAGCATCAATGTCAGTGACTTAATTAGATTCATAACCATAAGCATATATTATAATAATAATCCAATTTTAAGGTCACAGCCAAGCTAGACACCAAATTGGTGTATGAGACTCCCTTGATTGTGGGACAAGGGACCCACCTCCATGCAACGATTTCATCATAAGTAAGTCATCATTAACCTATTCAAGAAAGCTAATGCACATATCTTGCACTATTTGGCATACTCTTCGTTATCCTCTTTAGGTGAAAAGTGCGAGGATTAATATATTATGACTACGTATCCTCTTAGGAATAATATCCATGCCTAAGTAATATTGTGTCTTGCAATCAATGGGGAAGAATCTACATTTCTATAACTTGGCAACAATGCATTGATGTCTTCGATAAAAAATTCAATTGTGTTTTCCAATTCAAATTCCTTCATGGTCTTTAGGAATTTCCCTACATGGTGTCAACCTTTATAGATAGGAATGCAAATAAGATGACCATTAGTTTGTTGAGCTACAACTATGAGATATATTATATTTGCAAATAGTGCTTAACACACCCTTATAATTTTTCATTCATATTAACTACTAAAGCTGATATCAACTCAGTTCTCTCTAGTACTACACTCTTTTTTAGGTATGTGTGTCTCCTCTCCACATCCAAATTACACAAGAACATAAATTAGCTATAGAATCATTTAAATATCGGGCTATACTTATCTCAATCTCTCATAGAATATTATTGTAGCCATGAGAAGACTTGCCAACTTTAAAATTTCAACATATATGTTAACTATATTTACTAGAGGTCATCCCATAATAATGATGATGAGCTTTATTATTTTAAGCACTATAAATTTTAGAAAGTGTTGAGAGATCAAAATTTTATACCAACAGTTAGGGGATATCCCCTATGAAAAATCCCAAATAGAGTCTACATCGTTTGAGATAGGAGTCCCATCCAAGGTATGTGCCCAACTGCCACTATATTGCTTTATGATTCATTTTGGACAGAATGAGCAGAAAGCATTAGAAAACTAAGAGAGCTTCTGACAAACACAAGTTATAGTAGCTTTATGGAATACTTTACATATAAAATGCTACAAACATAATAGCAAACAAATAATGTGACATGAATCTTAAAGAAGAGTGTTAGCAAACTTCAATTAAAATTCATGTATTTAAATGAAAGAATTGTTTACTGGTCACAAATTAATTCCTAATCAACAATCAATCAAGAAAGCATGAATGACATACAATCCCAACTATAATATGTTCCTAAATCAACAAAATAGTTTTTCAACCAAAAACATGAAAGCACAAACATATACCATTGAATCACCAAGAGATTAGTCTTGCAATTCTCAACAACACATGTATGGAACTGCTTGCTTGGGTTCAAAGAGCTTCTCAAAATTAAGTTGAAATGTCAATAGCACCATCACATGATGTACCCATGAAATCCATTAGTGGAAATTTTAAGCTACCACTTGAATTCTCAAAAGGATCTATAACTTTTCACAACAAAGTGCTCAAGATGAAGTCCAAAACTAAACATCCTTTCTAACTAGCCATGAAGGTATATTTATACAAAAAGGGGTGACCATTCACCTTTCGCAACTTTTCAACTTCCCTCATGATTTTTGACCTTCTACATGGCTTTTAATGTCAAAAATAAATTTAATTAAAAAATATATGGAATTTATAGAGAGCAACTATTTCTTTATGGAACAAGACACATGATGGGTAGATAAGGGTTTTTGTGTGTAGCTCCTTCGTCGGGTACATGTACCATGCTTTGTAATCGGTTGCTACTGGTGTGACCTTCTTTGATATCTCCCCTTCAAATCTCATTTGGAATTCTATGACATCTAGTGAAAGGATGTTATGGACCATCTGTATCTGATAGGCGAGCATTGAGAGCTTGGTGTGAAACACAGTTGGTCCTACAATGAGTTCTGCAATTGTCTCTTTAGTAGGTTCCAAATTATCTTGGATAGTTGTTTTCTTCATTGTGTCCAACTTCTCATGGACCTCCTGCCAAACTTCTTCTTCAGGCCTAATCACTTCAATTGTACCAATGGGGGGTATTTTTTATTTCTCCACAAGAGCATCAAATTCACTAAGTCATAATTGATATGCATCCAATACCATCACTATGTCCTTGGTTAATTTCTCATGCGATTGCATTGTCATTCTGATCCGTTCTCTGTGTCTGTGCATTCACATTTTATCTTTTTCTTGGTAGTGTTTCTAAGGCACTGGGGTACTTTCGACTCCATTCATAGAGGTATTTCGTAGCTAAGAAGGCACAATTTATGAGAATGCCTCTTCCTTTCATCTCCTTTTGTATCCTTGTTAGTGGAGATATGGTTTTGTGCAATACAATCATCATTTTATAAACTTGTTTTATTACTTCTTCCACCAAATTGATAGGTTATTTCACTGCTTTGAAGTCTTCATTGTGAGAGTTTGTGATTTCTAAGGCTTGGTTTTCTTCTCATAGTCTGTCATTTTCGTGTAGATCTTTTGCCAAATTTTCATTCAACCTATTAACTTCATCCATTAGATTTTCCACATTTCAAGTGGTGGAAATAGTGAATGCATTTCTTGTGGTGGAAATGGCGATTGGATTACTTGTAGTATCTCCTGTACTATAATCCTTTCCATGGTGAATGATACGATATTTTTAGGCTCTCTCGCCAATAATTTCCTTCTTTCCTGATATATTTTGTTCTTTAACTCATTGACTTGAAGTTCAAGAGATCTAGCAGTCACTCCTCTTCCTTGAAAGTGATATTCATTTCACTAATTGGGAAGTGACCTCCAGTAGTGGGTGTAGGAGGTTGAAAATCCATGGGTGGTATAATCTCCTATTATTGTGAGTTGTCCAAGCCAATTTATCTTCTTGTTGTGTCAACTAACAAGTCTTATTCAAGCTATTTGGCTAGCTCTTCATCTCTCTCTTATTTCTTTCCTCTTCTTCTCTTCTATTCAATTCTTCTTCTTGTTTTCTCTTTTCTTCCTCCTCTCCCTTTTTCCTTGCTTACTCTTCTTTCTCTTTCTTTTTACTTCCTCGTTCTTCTTTTTCATGGCTTCCTTCTTTAACCCTTTCTCTTCTTCTCTTTTCCTTTTATCATCCTCTTCTCATTTCTTTTTGGCCTGCTCCTTTGCTTGTTTCTTATTTGCTTCTTCCTCTGCCTATTTCTTAGCCTCATGTTCAACCTTTTTCTTCTTTAACCTTTCCTTCTTTGCTTCTAGTTCTTTTTTTCTTTTATGCATATTCCTTCTTTCCTCCAATTTTACACCTTCTTGTGAGTCATCATTGGAATGTTCAAAATTATGTGAAGCATTCGATACTTGAGGTAATTCTAGGGCTTTAGAAGTATTGAATAAATACTTCACCTTTTTTTCTTCCTCGTCAACAACAGGGGTATATTGCTAATGACATTTGATAGCTTTACAATGATTAGTGCATATATTATTTGGATCATACTTGTGACAACTTAGTACGTCGAACCTATAACACTTTGTATCTTCGACCTCCACTCCAACATATTTGAATCTTTTCATAAAATAAGCCCAATATATAAAGGAAAAGTGGGCCATGGGTATTTCTTGTATCTCACAAGAGACTTTGTTAGCTTGGTGGTAAGTTGATATCCCACCTCTTGAAGCATAATCTTGTCTGTAATGGACATTGGTAACTGGTGAGGTGGCTTGTAGTTCCACATACTTTGATGAAAGTAGTGTTTCCTGGGATGAACCAATCTACAATGTCTTGCAAAGTGTTGGAAAGTTGAGGCATCAATACTACTTGTTGGAAGAGATGAACAATACTAGGGGGGGGAGTGAATCAATATTATGCTCTATGACCAATTTAAACCAAAATTTTCTTTCTTTTCACAAACACTAATTCATTCATTCATTAGCAGCATATTATATGAGAATATCTAAACATCAACAAGTAAACCACATGAGAAGCTATAACATATGCAAATAACATTGAACAACAACACAACAAAGCACATCATCACACATAAAGACACAAGATATAAGGCGGAAACCCAAAGGGAAAAGACCACGATCGGCTGATAGTCTTCGTCTTTGTCTTTCTATTAATCATCAAATCTTCTTTTACATATGATCACTTTCCACCACCAATGTGCAAGCCACAACTTTCTAATCATATAAGTCGTTACTTGCTCCATGCCACTACCTGTATGAACTTTGCAAGGAACCACCTATTGGAAGCCACCGCTCCCTCGACTTTGTAGGCCACCACCTGCTAGAAGCCACCACTCCCATGCAATTCCCATGACCGCCTAGCTTGACGGCCGAGCAGCCATGGCTAGCTGGCTAACCCCGTGGGTTGGTCGGCTGGCCATGGCTACTCGGCCGTCGGGTTGGGTGGCCATAGGAGTTGTGTGCACGGCTCCCATTACCACCCAACCCTTGGCTGCTTGGCCACAGGGCTAGGCGGTTGTGGGAGCTTTGTGTGTAGCTCCCATGACCACCCAATCCAGTAGCCAAGCAACCCTCAGCTAGCAGGTCGATTCTGAGAATCGGCCTGCTAGCCCAGGGCCGCTAGGCTGGGCAGGGTAAATTTTTAAATTTTTTTATTTTTATGTTTTAATTTTCATATTGGTTTTTTTTTTTAATTATTATTATTAGGTTATATCATTTTTCTTAATTTCTGTTTTGTTTTTAAATTTTGTTTCTAACTATTTTTAAATTTATTTTAACTGTGCTTTTTTTTTAATTTAATTATTTAATTATTTAATTTTTTATGTTTTTTAATTTTATTATAATATTTTTTATTTGTTTATGTTTTTTATTTAATTTTAATGTTTTTTTTAAACATTTGTGGTTTTTTTTAAATTATTTAAAAATGCTTCGATTTTTTTGTTTGTTTATTTTCTCCTTTTTTCTTTTTTTTTAATGCTTGTTTTGAAATGCTTTTTTTTTCATCTTTATTTATTTTTTATAGTTTTTTTAGCTTCTTTTTTTTTAATATATAGTTTTATATTTGTTTTTTTAACATATTTTTATTGTTATATTTTTAATTATGCTTGTTTTGAAATATTTTTTTTGCATTTTTATTTATTTTTTATGGTTTTTTTAACTTTTTTTTGTTTGGTTTTGTTTTTTTTTTTAAGTTAATTATATTTTTTGGTACATTTTTAATGTTTTTTTTTGTCTTTCTTATATATAATTTTATATTTGTTTTTTTACATATTTTATGTTTGATTTTAATTAATTTTGTTTTTTGGTATTTTTTATGTTTGATTTGTTTTTTTTCGTTTTCATATGTGTGTGTGTTTTCCATGTTTTTATATTTGTTTTTTTCATATATATATATATATATATATATATATATATATATATATATATATATATATATATATATATATATATATATATCTGTGCGTATGTGTGTTTTTTCCATGTTTTTTATTATCTACCTCTTCTTCTTCTTTTTTGTGTTTTTCTTTTTATTTTTACTTATCTCAATATATATTTATTTTGGTCATGTTTTTATTTTTATTTTATTTTTATGTTTTAATATATATTTTTATTTACTTTTTTTTTTCTACGCTGAGTAGAACTACATCTTCATCATCATGTCCAAATACATCACCCCGATTAGACACAAGGAATTGAACCATTGACGTCACATCAAGAAGTGCTTTAACAACCCACCGAATCACCGTATATCTAAGACCCCTTGAACTTTATTTACTTATTATTATTTTTTAAACTTTTCGTGTTTTTTTCTTCTTGTGTGTTTTAATTTTTGTTTTCTTTTATATTTTTCTTTTTTATATATTTATTTATTATTTTGTTTTATTTTATTTTTGACATAGGGTTTGTGTCGATCCTCGACTAGCAAGTCGATCCCATTGTGTCATTTTGATTGTTGATTTTAAAGTTTTCGTTGTAAAAGGTCAAGTCTGCCCGCATAATGTGTCAATTTCATGGTTGATATTTAATTTTTCATTTCAATGGGTCGAGTTTGGTTACACTGTGTGTCAATTTGATGGTTTCCTTCTAAATTTTTGTTGCAATGTGTCAAGTTGTTTTAGGCTAAGATTTTAAAGTCATCATATTTTTAACATTTAAAAAATAAATTATTTCTGGAATATTGACTCTTTCATTCAGGTGTTCATTTTGAAATTTTTTTTAGTCAAAAAAATTTCCATAATGTCATGGTTGAAAAATTGTCAAAATTTTAAGATTTTCCAGCATTCCAGTATCCAACATCAACATTTTTTGTTTTTAGGTTGTTTTTCACATTTTTTTTTAGTTTTTTGGCTAGAGTTACCGCTTTGAGTTTATAGTTCTCACTTCAAAGTTTACGTTGTTCGATCTTGATGTTGATTTACTTACTCTTTCCCCTTCTCTTGATATGCACTTGCATGTTTCATAGATTCTTCAAATGATAATTGGTATACATATCCTTTACTCATGAGATCAAGGAGATCAATCCACTCATCCTGAATTGTTCTAAGTAAGAGGGTTTTTAGTGTGTCAAATCCTAAATGATGTAATTTTTCCCTCTTAACAATATACATGAATCTCTCTATTAGATCCTCAAGGCTCTCATCTTATTTTTTATTCATTCTAAATATTTATTCCTTAGAATCATGATTTTTATATTTTTCTAGAAATATCTTTTGCATATCATTCCATGATCTTATTGAATTAGTACCTAAACTCATGAACCATTTAAGAGCTCTATCTTTCAATGTTGTAGGAAACAATCTCAATTTTTGAGTGTGTGATAAGTAGCCATAAGATCTACAAAGTATTTCAAACTCAAAGAGAAAGTGTTCTAGATTCTCTGACCTCATACCATGGAAGTTGGGAAGAAAAGATGGGGGGATGTTCTTCATATGCACACTAACATCAATATCTTGAATGGGAAATCAAAGAGGATCTTCTTCATTCTCATAATCTCCATCCATTTCTTCTACCTTCTCTGCCACCTTTTCTTCTTCTACCTGCAAAAGTGGATGTTTATGTCGTTCTTACTGCACCACGTGATCAAATGGTGGGGGGGGGGGAGTGTTGTTGGAGAAGTATTTATAATTTTTTTTTGAAATAAGAATGCTAATGCAATGCAATGAAATATGCTTGATGCAAATTTTTTGTTTTTGCAGAAAGAAAATAAATGAATAAACTAGAGAAGAAAACAATACATACTTTGACATCTTCCTGGAAACAACGCCAAAAAGTGATGAGCCTCAGTATTGCAACAAGAATGCTGCAACTTCCGAGGCTACCAAATTTAATTATCAACCTGGGATTCGTACAAACTTAAGAGGCATCGACATTATATGTGCAGGATACAATGTGTCCTTATTTTATTGATTTGATGTAATGGAGTGAATGTTATGAAATCAAATTCTAAACTAATTTTAGAAATGGAAGAGTTGCTCTGAAAAGAAATTAATCCTAGGAAAGAACAACAATTTGTAAATGAAATCCTAAGAGCATGAATTCAAATAAAAAGACCTAATCTAATTTGTGAAAATGAATGTCTTAAGTGGTTTTTATTCTCCCTCAATCATGTATTTAGATCTTAGGGGTCATGATTCAAGCTTAAGAAACAAAAAACAGCCTTTGGGAGAAAATTTGGTCGAGTTTACACATGTTACAAGAGTGTTATAGGATGTTTTTTTTTGCTACAAGAAGTTCTATTTTGGAAATAAATCATAGAATGACTAATTAAATCAAATGAAAATGGGATGGGACGAATTTAGTTATTAAGTATGATGTATTAGGTCTCCATTCCAAGTGGAATCACTCCAAAATACCCCTGTTCACACATCCTAAAAAATAACAGAAAATTACTATTCTAAAATCTAGAAATTCAAGAACTAGTGAGCTAGTTAATATAACAAATTCCTAACCTAATCAACTAAAAATGCAATTGGGTATTTTATTATTATTATTAAATTTAACATTATTATGACCTAATCAAGTGGAATCAATTCAGATGAAGCTCATTAACACATTCTAAAAAATAGCAAAAAATTACTACTATTTCGCTACAAGGCATTTTCGGAAATCTTATACTCGTGAACTAGTAACCAAATCCAGGTAGCTTAGTGATTAAGATGACCTTCCAAAGTTATTCCAAGGATGAATAATTATTTTGAACCTGTAAATAACCTACAAAAGAACTCACTTCAATCATTTAACTTAATCCTACAGCAAGAAAAGAAACAATACAAAATACAGAAATATGCAAAACATAAATAAGAGATGCATGTGAATAAGAAGTCACAAGAACATAAAGAAATTATGCAAGAGGGATCTTAGGCTCCTGGGATGTCCAAGCCCAAGGAGGAATCAAATTCCTATGGAAGAAACCAAGCCTTAGAAGCTAAAAATGATACCAATATTCATTATTGAATCAATCCAAGTACATACCTGCAAGAAAAGAAAATATAGCTTCCAAAAAGCAAGTTTTCCCCACAATGACACTAAACAATGCATGCCCCTAGAGGCCAATTCGAATTGGTAACTTATAAAAAATGATGAGGAGTAATTCCCCTTGAAAGGAGGATTTCTTTCCCTCCAAAATCCCTCAAATAGTGGATCTAGTTCCTAACAATAGGAGTTTGCAATAAATAATAGGGAACACATTCCTAAATTTTCTCAATCATCAGAGTTCCAGAATCTCTCCAGAATTTCTCAATAATTTCTTGATATTTTGCTCATTTATTTTCCAATCTTGATCATCCAATAGTAGGGAGAAAGTCTCTAAATTATCTCATTCTACAAATCTTCATAATTTGCCCAATATTCTCACAATATTCTACAAAAATATATAATATTAGGAACAAATATGCAATTACCTTTAAACCTTCGTAATGACCATATTAAAGTTAAAAATATGTGATCTAATGAAAAAAGAGAGATTTAATGTGTTGAAGGATGGTCATATGGGCCTTAATTTATGTCTAATTTGGAGGCCCATCATTGAGGACTTCCAAAAATTGAATATAAGGGTAAATAATATTCCAGAGGAACATATGATTGATGCTTTCATAGGGAATTTAAAGGATAACATCCAACATGAGGTTCACCTTTGGGAACCTAATTCATTGGAAAAATCATTCAAGGTGGCAAGAAAAGTTGAAAGCAAAATAATGGCAACAAGGAAGTCTACTAATCACAACTATAAAGATGGAAATGTTGTTGCTCCTAGCCATCCATAACCTACAAGGTTGAGAAAAAAAAGAGCAAAATGGCTTTGTTATAGTTTTGATAGAAAATATACTAAAGGTAATAAGGGCGCCAAGAAGAAATTATTTTACATATATTGTGAAGAGGAGGAAGAAAAGGAACAAGAAACATCAAAAGAGGAGGATATACACCAGGAACCAACCCCCGAGAAGGAAGAAATGAATCCAAACATATCTTGTAATGTATTAGCAAGAATTACCACTCCTCAAACTCTCAAGACAGAAGGATATATCAAGAAAAAAATGTAATAATGTTGATTGATTCAGGTATTTCACATAATTGTATTCATTTTAAGATAGCCAAAGAGTTGAATTGCTTCCTATATCCAACACCAAAATGTCAAGTGATGGTTGCAAAGGGAGGAACTACAAATTGCTCTGGAAAGTGCCATAATATCAAGCTAACCATGGGGGAATATGTATTGAATAGTCCAATGCTTTCTATTCCAAAGGGTGGTGTTGATGTTGTACTAGGAGTCCAATGGTTACAATCTTTTGGGACTATAGCTTTTAATTTTCAAGAACTTTTCTTGAATTTATTTTGGAAAGGAAATGAAATTGAATTATGGGGTATCATCGAGAAACCTGGAAGGATAATCAACTCTAATGTAATGATAAAACTTTTGAATAAAGAACAACGAGACATAATTTCACAATTATGCTCACTACAGGTTCAAACATCGAAATACTCTATTTCTCCATATCTCCAAAAAACCTTGGAAAATCATTCCAAGGTGTTTGAGACTCCCAAAGGCCTCCCACCTATTCATGATCATGATCATGTTATTCATTTTATTCCAAGAAGTGATCCTCCAAACATTAGGCCTTACAGATATCCCTATGCCCAAAAGAGCGAACTTGAACGTACGATTACATAAATGCTAGAGGCTGGTATAATTCAACCTAGTCAAAGTCCTTTCTCTGCTCCAATAGTATTGGTGCACAAGAAGGATGGATCATGGTGCATGTATCCAAATTATAGGGAGCTCAACAAGCTCACTATTAAAGAGAAATTTCCCATTCCTGTCATTGATGAATTACATGGAGCAATTTACTTCCCCAAGTTGGATCTTCATTCAGGTTATCATCAAATTAGAATGAATACTGAAGACATTCCAAAAACAACATTTAGAACTCATGAGGGTCATTATGAATTTTTGTTCATGCCTTTTGGCCTTACTAATGCACCTTCTACATTTCAAGGGTTGATGAATTCCATTTTCAAACCCTTCCTTAGAAATTTTGTGTTAGTATTTTTTTGATGATATACTAATCTACAACTAGTCTTGGAAGAATCATGTTCAATATGTTGATAGGGTGCTCAAACTATTGGAGGAGAAACAATTATATGCAAAAAGCTCCAAATTTTTCTTTGGAGTACAGGTTGTGGAATATCTCGGTCATATTGTATCTCATGAGGGTGTTAAGGTAGACCCTAACAAAATTAAAGGCATTAAGGAATTGAAAATCCCCACAACCCTAAAGCATCTACAAGGATCTCTCGAGTTAACAGGGTATTATCACAATTTTATTAATAATTATGGGAGAATAGTAGCACCTCTAACAATATTATTAAAAAAAGATGAATTTTCTTGGACTCTAGAAGCAACTAAGGCCTTTGAACATCTTAAAGAGGAAATGTGCCAAGCACCGGTCTTAGCTACGCCATACTTCACAAAAACATTTATTGTAGAATGTGATGCCTCAGAAAATGGAATTGGTGTTGTTTTAATGCAAGAAGGAAGACCCATTTCTTTTGATAGTCGTCCAATCAAAGGAAAGTATTTACAGAAAGATATTTACGAGAAGGAAATGTTGGCAATACTACATTAACTAAAAAAATGGCGACCTTACATAATGGGAAGACACTTTAAGGTAAAAATATATCATGATAGTCTTAAATACTTTTTGAAACAAATACTATATTCAGAAGAGCATAAAAAATGGGTCACAAAGATGTTGGGTTATGAATTTGAAATAATCTACAAAAAATGGAAGTTAAATGTTGTTGCAGATGCACTCTCAATAAAGGAGGATGACGTGGAAGCATTGCTTTGTGCCATTTATATTATCCAACTAGATTGCATAACTAAAGCAGGGGAGGAGTGGAAGAATGACGAAGAAGTGTGGACACTCATTCAAAAGTTACAGCGAGATCCCGTTACATCTGATATATTTAGTTGGAAAAATGATTCATTATGGTACAAATATCACTTATGTATTTGTAATAATTCCCAAATAAAATAAAATATTCTTTTGGAATTGCACACCTCTCCCTTAGGAGGACACTCGGGATTTTTAAAAACTTACCACAGGGTCAAGAAAGATTTTTTTGGGATGGCCTTAAATCTGATATTCAAAAGTTTGTGGCGGAATGTTTGTTCTACCAACAAAATAAAGTTGAGGCAATTAATACCCTAGGTCTACTACAACCTTTATCCATTCGAAGTCAACGTTGGGAGGAGTTTTCAATGGATTTTATCACAAGTTTACCCAAGTCCGAAGGAAATAGTGTCATCATGGTGGTAGTCGATAGACTTACCAAGTATGCACATTTTTTTGCACTATCTATCCATTTAAATCCAGTACAATTTCTACTGCATTTATGGAAACAATTCAAAAGCTACATGGAAGCCCAAAGATTATTGTAAGTGAAAAAGATCCCATTTTCACTAATTTTTTTTGAAAGGAATTATTTTCTTGTCTGGGTACTCAACTAGCTCATAGCTCATCTTATCATCCTCAATCTGATGGGAAAACCGAGATAGTGAAAAAATGTTTGGAATGATATCTTCGTTGATTTGTATCTAATAAACAAACACAATGGGTCAAGTGGTTACCACTGGCTAAATGGTGGTATAACACTTCCTTCCACATTGCAACAAAAATGACCCTATTTATGGCACTCTATGGATATCATTCACCGTCCATCACAACATATTTAAGAGAAAATTCTAAGGTTCAAGCAGTGGAAGATCACATCGAGCATCAACAACAAGTTCTCCAACTTCTAAAGGATAACCTAACCTTGGCACAGAATCAAATGAAGCAACAAGCAGATCAACATCGTAGTGAAAGAAGTTTTGATGTAGGCGACTGGGTATTTTTACAACTACAACCATGCAAACAAATGTCCCTCAAGCAAGCTAAGAAGGATAATAAATTATCACCAAATTACTATGGTCCTTACAAGGTGTTGCAAAAGATTGGTACTATGGCATACAAATTGGAGCTTCTGACATCTTCCCGAGTGCCCTCAGTTTTCCATTTTTCATGCTTAAAGAAGGTTATAGGTGACAAACTCCCAGTTCAAAAAATATTGCCAGAACTTGAGGAGGAAGGAAAAATTATATTGGAACCTGAAGCAGTCACAAAAACAAGAACTCAGCAGCTATGAAATCTATCAATTTCAGAGTATCTCATCAAGTGGAAGAACTTACTCACTGCAGATTCCACATAGGAGGATGAGAATTTTATACATAAGAATCTAGAACTACTCAAGCATTGAGGACAACACTTTTTTTAAGGAGAGGGGCATGTTAGTTCCCTATATTACTAGTGTATTCCCTTATTGTTATTGTTGTTCCCATGTAGTCCCCATAGTGTTATCATTGTGCCCCATAGAAGCCCACTATTGTTATTGTTGTGCCTTTACATTATCATTGTTATGTAGGCTCTGATTATACTAGGACCCCTTAGACTCCTATATATAGAAAGTAGGTTTTTATCATTGGAATCATCCAATAATTTTTCATTTATGTAATGTAAAAGAGGTTTCCTCCTTGAAGAGGTTGATCTGTAAGTCGTTGATCTATCTTTTCTTCTATTTGTGAGCTGGTTGCATAAAAAATTGATGCACATATCTTGTTTAACACACATTATCCAAATACATATAGAGTTTAACTCCCCTTGAGCATTCATTTATCACAAGTGAGCTCCCATCCTTTTCTCTCACATCTTCACCCATATCAGCAACAACTCATATTACTCCAAAAGTGTTGTTGTATCTTAATTATAATTTTCCATTTAATATTGAAGCTTGGATTAGATAGATAGATTCATCATTTCTCTCTACTTGAATCGAACCTCCACCAATGTTTGACATCAAATCATTATCACATATTATCACATAAGAGTGGATGTTACATTGTGATGTTTGCGGTTTCTAGTTCTAGTTGAAGGCCCGTAGATTGTGTGGCTATCAGTGCCCTTAAGTGGGATCCTTTTTAACATAACGCCCTAAAGGTTCTAGGGTCCTTCCCAATAAGTAATCCTCTACATTTATTAATGTTCACTTGGGTAATACATATTTCCACATAAAGTGTTTTCTAGCCCCATCACTATTCATTTTTCTCACCATATAAATGGATCATAATGTTCAAACGGGATCACAAAGTAAGCATGCATACTATTCTAATGTATTTTGATAATTTCATGAGCATGGGAACACATGCCTTATTTGTATAAGAGATCATCAACATAGGTATGTTTCATTATTTTCCAAGTGGGCTTCATCACTTTTTCACAGGTAGTCATGTCTTCTAGATCAAAGCTCTCTCTCTCTCTCAAGACATACACACAACCTTTACAAATTACAAGCATGTGTGACAAAAAACAATGATGTATTTTGGCTATAGAAAAGCTCGTAATCTTAGACATCTAGGGGAATCTATTATCACCTCAATTTCATTCATAATAATCATTCAAGTGATTTCTCAAAAGCATCATTAGTTGGATATAATACAATATAATAAGGCTATGTTATGTATCCAGATCAAAATAATGCAAAAACCTAAGAAAATATAGATCAATAGCTTGATAATAAACCACTTCGAGGGGGAAACCTTCTTTTACATCGCATAAATGAACAATTCTTGGATGATTCAAATGAAAATACTTCCTTGGTATATATAGGAGTTTAAATTGTCAAAATATGATTAATGCTTACATATAATAATAATGCAAGGACACAACAATAACAATAATGGGATTTTATGGGGCACAACAATAACAATATGGAGCCTAAACTAGTATTAAAGGGACCTAACATGCCCATCCCCTTCAAAAATATGTTGTCCTTAATGTTTGAGTAGTTTGGATGCTTCTGTATAAAATACACATCCTCCAATATAGAATAGTAAGCACGTAAGTTCATCCACTTAATGAGATATTTTGAAAGTGATCAATTTTGTAGCTGTCATATTCTTGTTTCCATGATTTCTTTAAGATCCAATATGATTTTTACTTCCTCGTCAAGTTTTGGCAATATAGTTTGAATTGAGAGCTTGTCACCAATAACCTTATCTAAGCATGAAACATTGAAAATTAGGTTTACTCACGAAGATGCAAGCAACTCCAATTTGTATTTCATAGTACCAATCTTTTGCATCACCTTGTAAGGTCCATAGTACTTTGGTGATAATTTATTATCCTTCTTAGCTTGCTTGAGGGACAATTATTTGTATGGCTGTAGTTGTAAAATTACCCAATTACCCACGTCAAAACTTTATTCACTGCAATGTTGATATGATTGTTATTTCATTCGATTTTGCACTTAGGTTATTATTTAAGAGTTGGAGAACTTGTTGTTGATGCTCGATGTTATCTTCCATTGCTTGAACCTTAGAATTGCCTCCTAAAGATAATGTGATGTATGATAGATGATACCCATAAAGCACCATAAATGGAGTCATTTTTTTGTGGTATGGAAGGAAGTGTTATACCACCATTTTTCCAAAGGTAACCACTTGACCCATTTTTTTTTTATCATATACAAATAAAATAAGGTATCCTTCCAAACATTTGTTCATTATCTTAGTTTTCCCATCAGTTTGAGGATGATAATATGAGCTATGAGCTAATTAAGTACCAAGACAATAAAATAATTATGTCCAAAAATTTCTAGTGAAAATGGGATCTCTGTCACTTACAATAATCTTTGGGTTTCCAAGTAGCTTTTGAACTATTTCCACAAATGCAGTAGTAATTTTATTGGATTTGAAAGGATGTGATAGTGCATAAAAGTGTGCATACTTGGTAATTCTATCAACTACCACCATGATGACATTCTTTCCTTCATACTTGGGGTAGACCTATGATAAAATCCATTGAGACCTCCTCCTAATGCTAACTTGGAATGGCTGATAGTTGCAAAAGCCCTCGACTCTTAATTATCTCAACTTTATTTTTTTGGGAAACCAAAAGTTCTACCACAAAATTTTGAATATCTGATTTAAGTCCATCCCAAAAAATATCCTTCTGGACCTTGTGGTAAGTTTTCAAAAATCATGAGTGCCCTGTTATAGGAGAGGTGTGCAAATCCAAAGGAACCTTTTGTTTGAGTTGGGATCTCTTACATAGATATAAGTGATCTCTGCACTATAATGAATCATTTTTCCAAATAAATGTATGAGATGCACTGGGATATTGCTACAATTTTTGAATAAGTGTCCACACTTCTTTGTCATTCTTCCATTCCTCCCTTTCTTCAGTTATCCAATCAGTTTGGATAATAGAAATGGAAAAAATCAATGCCTCCACATTCTCATCCCTTCTTTAATGTGCATCTATAACAACATTTTGCTTCATTTTTTTGTAGATGGTTTTAAATTCATAACCCAACATCTTCGTGACCCATTTTTTTTGCTCTTATGACAATAATTTTTGTTCAAAAAAGTATTTAAGACTATCATGATTTTTTATTACCCTGAATACATGTCTTCCCATCATTTAAGAAGTCATTTCTTCAGGGCATGTTGTATTTCTAGCATTTCCTTTTCATAAATAGGTTTTTGTAAATTATTTCACTTGATTGGATGACTTTAAAAATCAATGGGTCTTCCTTCTTGCATTAAAATGACACCAATGCCATTTCCTGAGACATCACATTCCACAATAAAGGTTTTTGTAAAGCCTGGTGTAGCTAAGACCGAAGCTCAACACATTACCTCTTTAAGATGTTCAAAGGCCTTAGTTGCTTCTGGAGTTCCAAAAAAGATATATTTTCTCAATAATGTTGTTATAAGTGTTGTTATTTTCCTGCAATTCTTAACAAACTCATTATAATACATGTCAACCCGATAAATCCTCAAATATTCCTTAAGGTTGTGGGGATTTTCCATTCCTTTATGGTTTTAATTTTGTTAGGGTATACCTTAACACCATCATGAGATACAATATGACTCAAATACTTCTTGTGCCCCCAAAGAAACATTTGGAGAGTTTCACATACAATTTTTCCTCATCCAATAATTTTAGCACCCTATCAACATGTTCAACATGATCTTTCCAAGACTTGATGCAGAATAGTATGTCATAAAAAATACTAACACAATTTTTTTAAGGAAGGGTTTGAAATTGGAATTCATCAAACCTTGAAATGTGAAGGTGCATTAGTAAGGCCAAAAGGCATGACCAAAAATTCATAATGGCCTTCATGAGTTCTAAATGTTGTTTTCGGAATTTTTTATGTCTTCATTCTAATTTGATGATATCCTGACCAAAGATCCAACTTGGTGAATAAAATTTCTCCATGTAGTCCATTCAACAACTCATCAATGGAAAGAATGGGGAAATTATCTTTAATAGTGAGCTTGTTGACCTCTCTATAATCTTGACACATACACCATTATCCATCTTTCTTGTGCATCAATACTACTGGGTGACTACTAGAGAAGAGAAAGAACTTTGGCTAGGTTAAATTGTACTTGCCTCTAACATTTCTGCAACCAGACGTTCAATTTCACTCTTATGGGAAAAAGGATATCATGACCATGATAATGAATAGGTGGGAGACCTTTGGGAGTCTCCAATACCTTGGAATGATTTCCAATGACTCTTTGGATATCTTGAGAAATAGATGGCTTAGATGTTTGAACATCTAGTGAGCATAATTGTGTAATTACCCCTCATTGTTCCTTCTTCAAAAGTTTTGTCATGCCATTAGAGATAATTATCTTCCCAGGTTTCCTTGTGATACCCCTTCAATCAATTTCCTTTCCTTCCATGAAAATTTTCAAGAAATTTTCTTGAAAAATTAAAAGTTATTGTCCCCAAATATTGAAACCATTGGACTCTTAACACAACATCAAAACCGCCCATTGTAATGGAAAGCATTGGGATATTCAATACATATTCCCCCATGGTCAGATTGATATTATGGCACTTCCCTGAGAAATTTATAGTTCCTCCATCTGCAACCATCACTTGACGCTTTGGTTTTGGATATAGAAAACAATTCAAATCCTTGGCTATCTTACAATGAATAAAATTATGGGTACCACCTGAATAAATTAGCATTATTTCATTTTTCTTCTTGATATATCCTTCTATCTTGACAATTTGAGGAGTGGTAATCCCCACCAATGCATTATAATGTATGGTTAGATTTATTTATTCTTTTTCAACCCCTGGGATTGGTTCGTGGAGTATATCCTCTTCTTTTGATGTTTCTTGTTCATTTTCTTCTGCATCTTCACAATCCGTGTAAAATATTTTTTTGTCAACACACTTATGATCTTTAATGTATTTTTTATCACAAGCCCTTTTTATTTTTTTCCCTCCAGTTGTTGTGGTGTCAACCTTGTAGGTTGTGGGAGGCTAGGAGCGACAACACTTCCATTTTTATAGTTGTGAGTGGTAGACCTCCTTGTTGCATAATTTTTCTTTCTAACTTCTCTTTCCACTATGAATGCATTCTAGAATGACTTAGGCTCCCAAAAGCGAACATCATTTTGGATGTTATCCTTTAAAGCCCCTATGAAGACATCAATTAGATGCTTCAATGGAATATCAATTACCTTGATATTCAATCTTTGGAAGTTCTCAATATGCTCCGTAATTGAACCCTTTTATTTGATATTTACCAATTGGGTAAATAAGGTATTTATCTTGTATGTTCATAATGTGTTATCAATTCCTATGTACAAATTTTCCAAGTGACAAGTAATTTACGAGAAAAAAATTATCGATACCAGAAAAACTGATTGAGTTCTAAATATAAAGATGCAATGTTTATCTTTTGTATGTATTTTATATCATGTAGATGAAAGAACTATTCCATCTGGAGTATCCATGTTACCGAATCATTTCCATCAAAATTTCTCATATGGATCCCTACAACATGGTTGGTCTTCAACCTAAAGTTAGAGTCTCTATCATGATTCACATTCCTTTTTTCTCATCATGAGTTTCATGGAATACCTTGTCACCACTAGGAAGCAGTTCTTGTAGCAACTTTCAAAAACCTTCCATTTCTGATTTGATGTCCCTTTTTATTTTTCTTATAATCCATCCACATTAAAATTTATCATCACTTCCAATTCATTTTTGGTTGCTCTTTGTGAGAGCAAAATTCATTGCACCTATTCTCGTAATTTTTCTATATCATGTTGCATTTCTTCCTCGTCTTCATGTGTCATATTAGAACTTTTTCTGGGTTTAATGAGTATATCATTTTTTTGTTTGTGAGTCATTTTGGAACCAAAATAATGATATTTATTCTTTTTTATGCTCCTTGAATAACTTCAAACTAATTTTCAAACAAATGTTAGGCAAATTTTAAAATACACACATTTTAAGAGCTTGATTTTAATTTTGTTGATTTTGTTGACATTGAAACTTTTAGATCTTTGTGATTTCGGCCTCCTAAGGTCTAAAATTTCGTCTTGAGGTAGCTCTCTGTGTCTTATTTCCAATGCCACAAGTCAAAATCAGATTGGATTCTTCAGGATAAAGTATGCCAAATCTAACACGATGTCTTGATTATGGATTATTTTAGTAGAGCGAACTTATACGAGATTCCACTTGTCACTATTTCAACCTTCCACTCTAAAACTCATACCTCAAAAAATATAGTTTGTGTACTTTCAATCAATTTTTACAAAATTCAAATCTGCTATTCTAAGAGAAATTTATGATGATTTTCCTTGAAACACCTATTTGAGACTGAATTTTGAAGCATACAAATTCTAACTTCCTTGGATCATATCTCCGAAACTATAACGAACCAAAGTCTAAAATTTTAACTATATATTCGTCAATATTTTACCTCCACGTGGTAGCAATTTCATTGTCTGAAGCTTCACAGAAAAAAAATTATAGCGAAAATGACACGATGACCTAATTTGAAGCAAAAAAACCTAAGATCAAGAGCTCTGATACCAAATTTTATTTATCTAGATCAAAATAATGCAGAAACATAAGAAAAGATAAATCAACAACTTGATAATAAACCATTTTGAAGGGGAAACCTCCTTTTACATCACATACATGCACAATTATTGGGTGATTCAAATGACAAGATCTCCTTGATATATATAGGAGTCTGAAGAGTCAAAATATGGTCAGGGTATACATAACAATAATAATATAAGGGCACAACAATAACAATAGTAGGGTTCTATGGGACACAATAATAACAATATTGGGAATAAACTAGTGTTATAGAGACCTAATAGCTTACCACTTTATATCACTTCACAAAACAAGAGAAAAAACATCAAAAAGTGGGTTATCATGCACTCACACAACTTATTTGTACTAACTCTTTCAAACTTGTGTGTCATTTCTTTCAAAAGACGTGCAAATTAGTTTACCCAAGTGAGAGTGACCCCTTTGATGCATTTAAGGATCTAGACCAAACTCAACTCTAGTTTTATGTATAGGAGAAATTTGATCTCTCGTCCCATTTATGAAGTGTATTATGGCCTCTTGAAGTCCCTTTTAAACATTGGAATCTCCATTTTGAATAAAGAGATTTCAAACTAGAACTAATTGTTTAAGAGGCTCAAAATGTCTCTATAAATGAAGGTCATGAGGTAGTGTTTGAAAGGGAGAATAATCGCAAGGTTATGTTATAGGAATGAGATTATAGATCATCTATCTTATTCTCGCGTGTTTATTTTTCATCACTCCTCATGTTTGTTTGTGTTATTTCCTCAAAAAAACAAAGACTCCTTCATTAACCATTGTTATATAAGACCTTCAAAAAGAAAAATGACCCATCTCAAAAAAAAGTGCTATGGTTCATTTGCATCTAACCCCATCTACCTTTCCTTCAAACTAATATATAAGTATTACTATTTCCATCAAAATTTTTATATTTAAATAAAGTCTTTTTAATTTAATTTGAATACATACTCTATTACTTTGTTTTGAGTAATAATAATCTTGTGTTAGTCCAAACACTTATTTAGTATTTAACTTACAATTTAGCTAAAAAAAGATTAACCAATATAAAAATGGCAATATAAGTTCATTTATTTTACTCGATTTTTTTCTATAAATTCAAAAATACATTTAAAATCACACTTATCTAATAAAACTTTAAAATTTATACATATTTAAACAAAAATAAATAAAATAAATCAACAAAAAGACAAGTCAGATAACCCTGGTACTACACCTCATGAAATTTATGTTAATATTTAAAACCTTAACCATAACTAGAAAACCTTTTACAATCTGTTAAATGAAAAACTCATATATGCCCTGTCATCAACTTTATTGGAAAATAAATCTACGTCGTGCATGTAACAAGATTGTATTTGTATCCGGGTCGGATCTTGACCTGTACATGTGGATGCCCACTCATTTGTTCTGCTCAAGTTTAAGCAGACTTTTATGGGGCAATGATGGTGGATTTCTCACTGTGTTTTTTCCACAGTTGAGATTATTTGAACATATACTGTATATATTATCAATATATTCAGCGTTTTTTTCTTTCTGAAAAAAATAACTGAAATAAAATCCACCATAATGAATAACTGAAATAAAATCCACGAATCCACGGCATTGAGATTAAATGAAATTCATTATTATCGAAAAAAAATCTCACAATAGTTTTAAGTTATAATTTTTTTTTTAAAAGCTTGATAAAATTACTTACGAATTGATTCATGACGATCCCTTAAATACACTTCTTTCAGATTAAACGTATTTTCAAAGGCTTATTAAGCCGAAGGCATTCTATTATGAGGTTTTACCTCATGACACTGTTACTATATTCGTCGTTCGCTACGTAAGCATCGCCACTTAAAAGCGTTTTATCAGAATTGCTTGTCCGCTTGGTAAGCCCTGCCATGTAAGACCTGCGGTTTTGGTTACGAATATCCCTTCAATTGACATTCCCTCTGAAGGCGGTCTGAAGGCGGGTTGAATGAAGACTTCTTAACTATGCGGGTATTCAGAGCTCCGGTAAGCTCCCATTTTAAAATCTCCAAGCCATTCTCAAACTGATCCTGCTGCCGGCCAAAAACATATGATAAGTTTGTCATATGGTTATGTTTACGAAAGAAATAAAATAAAAACAACAGTGTGATAATAGAAATAATGAAACAGTGTAATGTTGCAGTCTCTAAAAATAAAAAATATAATCAAAGATAAAGGGCTAGGTCCGTCTCTACCAGAACCTCAACATTTGTTTCTCTTATTTTCCAACTGCTTAGAACTGGTTGTAGGTCTTTTTTAGAAAGGAGGTCTGCTGCAACATTCCTTTCTCTGTAAATGTGACAAACAAATATGCAAGTAAAAAAAAATTTAATAACCAAATTTCTTCTAGGATAGGAATTAATATATAAATTTAGCATATGAAATCCTTATTGAACTATTTGACAATGTTTAACGAATCCCCAAAAATATGGACAAATCGAATGCCTAACTGAATTAGCTAACATAGAAGCAGATGCACGGCTTTTATTTCAGCAAAATTGTTTGTCCCAACCCCTAAGCCCACCGAAGCTTCTTTTCGATTGTCTGAGATGAGATGGATCACTAATCTTACCCCGCAATTGTCCTCATTACTAGATGCCCCATCGAAATAGGGCGAAGGAACATCTCCTGTGATTTCTTCCTGGACAACCACCCTCATAGAAGGAGCTGATTTTGGTGTAGGCATTTGGGTAAGTATGGCCATACTATCCGCAGCAATGGTCTATATATGGGTTTCTTGTTCCTTAAAAATAGCTTGATTCCTTGCTAGCCAAATCCCCCAAGAAATAAGCAAAGGCAGAGCCTTCCAGTTTTCCCCTGAGCTCTTCTGCCACCACACCTCCCAAGCATCCACCACCGATCTTCCTTCCCATCTTTGGAGTTTTCTGGAAATGGACATGGTTTCTCCCCAAACCGCTTTGCAAAATTGACAGTCGATGAAGAGGTGAAACACTGTTTTCGAATCTGTTTAATTGACCTAGCCCGAACTTCTTCCGTTTTAGCATATTATCCCAAGTAGGAAATTTATTGTTGAGCATACGCCAAAAGAACATCTGACTTTTTGCTGGACACTTCAGTTCCCAAAGCAGTTTAGCCCACCAAGCAGGAGCTTCCCATCCCTTTTTGGCCATCAGGAAAGCATAGCTTAACTTAAGAGTATATTTACCAGATGGGCTAGGAGCCCATCTTAAATCATCTTCCCTGTCCCTAATTCGAACATGGGTGCGTTACAGCTTGCCAGTATAATTATGCCATACTTCGTGCCATACTGGTTCCAGTTGCAACTCTTCCCCATTTTTCCAACCCTGAACCCAATGCGATAGGGACTCCTCATTAGCAATTTGATTTAAGCACTGGATCCTTTTGTCCTTAAGAATATTCCTCAACTCCACTCGCAGCGTAAAAATATCCTTACACCCTACCCACGGATCAAGCCCAACCCTTACCTTCTCCCCATTCCCCACCTGCCAGACAAGCCCCTCGTCTATTATATTAATAGAACCAAGGATTGCCTTCCAAACCACAAAAAACTTAAAAGGTTTTTTCTGAGCGTCTCGAAGCCAATCAATTAAAAATATATTAATAATTAGAATCAAATAAAATGAAAAATTATGTTAAAAATAAATATCAAGCACCATGGTTCAGTGTCCTTCCATTCGGTATTCAATAAACAAAATGAAAATAGAATAAACCAACAATGAAATTACTACTTAATATTTCAATGTCAATATGTTATGTTTAGATGTGTTCCTAAAACCATTCAATTTCAATGTCAATATGTTATGTTTAGATGTGTTCAGACATATATTGCAACTAAGTGCTTATTGTTTACCCAAAGTTTTCACCACTTAACATTCTACTACGCATGTTGATCTCGATCTCGTGACTATGTTAGAAAAGGCCATTAATTACGCCAAATTTTTGTAGCTCCAAGTACAGGTAATATATATAAATAAAAGGTATAATAGGTGCAGTTTTTGACAAAGTTCCTGAAACATGAAAACAGGTTCTTACGACGGAGGAGTATTGGCCTAGTCACAATATGGTTCCTAGAATTATGGGAGTTAAGGATGCGCTTAAGGCGATTGCATCTGCAGAGGCAAACAGAAAGGCCTTCCCTGCAACTAATATTGACAGTAAAGGCTGGAAAAACTCTCCTGAAAATGCTCTCGATTCATGTGAAACGTCTCAGAGAAAATTCTCATGTTAGGTCATTCATATGCATTTTGCAATGCGAATATCAAATCGAAGACTCTTTGGGGTACATGACCAAGAATAAAGACAATTATAGAACTGGTGAAGGACAAACTAATGCTTTGACTTGAATTCTATTGTATGTCAAACAGCATCATCGTTGGCATTGGTTTCATAAAATTACATAATCATATATATATTATAGAAACTGGGTTGATTTATGTAATACAGTGGGATATTTGAGGCCATTATGGGTTTCAATTCATATAAAAATATTTATAGCCTGCATACATGGAAATTCAGCTCATGTGGTTGAATTTGATAATTTTTTATATCATTTCATGTGGTTGAATTCGATAATTGTTGATATCATTTCCCTGGCGGTATCTCATAATGTGAGCCTAATTTTAATGAAAGATGTGGGCATATCCAGATTTTGGATCCAGATCAACCAATGGGCGAATTGATGGTTTGTCATTGATCTGTGGAATCTGGGTTTATCATCATCTCAGCTCAGGGTTCTGGCAACGAGTTATCTAATGTTAGATGCAGGAAGAATAATTGTTTTTGTGCTATTTAGTTATAAGCTTATGATTGGAAACAAGATGGATGAGCATGTGAAACTTTGAGGAGATGTAATGAAAACTCATAAATGGACCTATAGTTACTGTGAGAACATTTGAATGCACATCAAGACGTAACCAATTTGAACATGTTAGGGCCCTATTTATATAATGGTGTTATTGCAATTATGTGTTGGTTTTTCATATTTATGTTACTACAATTATGTATGGGTATATCAGAGTATTGTATGGCTTTTTACTTTCATTATTCCCAAGTATATATTGATTTAAATTATTATGTTATTTTATTATTTAAAAATTTAAATTGGTAAATTAAGCCTTTTTTTATTGAATATTTGAGTTGTTGCGTGGATTTGTTATTCAATACAAAACACAAAATATTATGTTGAGATGTATATTTTTCTTTCTTTTCTCTTTTAAATTTGGAAAGTGTTGTGGGAACTTCTATTATTAGCTGTGTTATTTTGCAAGTTATGGGGCAAAGTTGCAAAGTTAGCAGAGGAACATGGGCAAGCAGGGTAGTTGCTACCATTGTGGTACTATATGTAGAAATTATACAATATGCATGTATATCTTGGATTCACCCGATCTAACAATATGCTAATGTTAAAAACTGAATTGCTTCTACAAATCTTTGCGGAATTAAAAACACAAACGTCAATTACAATATCATGAAGAAAGATCAATCGCACACAACACAGATAATTTACCGGGAAAAGCCTACAGCTAAAAACCCCACTATTTTCTATTGTATATTATATCATGGATCATGAAACAATTATATACAAAACTCCAATCACAAGAGCTCTCAGTACATCAACTGATTGTCTCAAATTGTCATACAAAAATTGGCAAATCGCTTGCTCAATTTACTGTCTCCAGACAATCTGCTTCCACTGCGCAATCCCTGCTGAAAGCAATTCCTGAATTGATGCCTTCTTGTCTGCCTTCACTGCGCAATCCTCGTGGGCACATCCAATGTGTGTGTGCTTGCATTGGTGCAAGCGGATAATGTCACAACTGATAGTTTACTTCCCTTTCACCTCGAACTCAACTTGGTCTCCACTAGATCCGACATGTATGAAGTTAATAATAGTAAATCTTCAGTTGCATCTGAGACCACTGATTGTGAATTAATTAATAATTAATTCACTTGATCTCTCACGAGTGTATCTTCAGTTACAACTAGCACCACTGAGTTAAGCTACTTACCACTTGCACAACACATGCACCACTGCACTTCCAACTCTGTTACAACTCGAATCACTTAGTTGCAACTAAAGTTAACATGCATGTCCCACCAACCAACCACTTAACTCGAAATTCACTTAGCTAACTGATTTTCCACTTCAGTTAACTATTTCCAAGTCCACATTGAGAATATATTACAGTTTATTGTCCATCTATATTAAGGGATAATAAAGATAGACATGCATTTATAAATAGACATGCATTCAATAAATAGATATGCACATACATCTATAAATAGAACTACACCCAAAAATAGCCTGAGGCCCCACCTAGTATACTTGCTTAATTTTCACTAGGATCAAATTTCTTGTTGAATCTCAACACTCTTTCTCAACAAGAAAGAGATTATCCTTCACCCCGATCATGTCTCTATGGTATTCGAATTTGCTCCTAGTGAGCGCTTTCGTTAGAATATTTGCATCCTGATCTTCCGTGGGAATGTACTGAAGCAACATAATTCTCCTTTGCACACAATCTCTGAGATGATGGTACTGGATATCTATATGCTTGAATCTAGCATGAAACACTGGATTAATCGGTAGTTTAATGCAACTCTGATTATCACAATGAATCATTGTCGGATCCATATGAGAACCAAACAAACCAACCAAGATCTTTCTCATCCATATAGCCTCACATGCAGTTTGACTCGCTGCCATGTATTTTGCTTCTGCTGAACTGAGTGCCACGGATCTCTGCTTCCTGCTGTACCAAGAAACAACTGTAGATCCAATGTTAAATATCCCCCCTGATGTGCTCTTTCTGTCTGTTGGACTTCCAGCCCAATCTGCATCCGTGAAGCCATGCAACTTCACTCCATCCATCTGTATGTACCATAAACCATTCTCTGATGTGCCCCTCAGGTATCTCAGGATATGCTTCCCCCCCTTCCAAAAGAGCTTGGTAGGCTTAACCATAGCTTGAATCCACTGGTTAACTGCATAGCAAATGTCTGGTCTCGTGTTCACTAGATACATTAGCAAACCCACTAACTATTGAAAACAGTAGCATCCACTACCTCTCCAGAAGTAGAATATTCTTTCCTCCAGTTTCCTGGAAGAGGAGTATCCATGGGTTTGCAACCCTCCATGTGAAACTTACCCAATATCTCCTTTGCATACTTGCCTTGAGACACAAAAAGTTCACCATCTTGCTGCCATATTTCCAATCCAAGGAAATAATGAAGGAGACCCATATCCTTCATTTCGAACTCCCTTGCAAGATCCTCCTTGCATGAGTGTATCAATTGCTCATCACCAACCAATATTAAATCATCAACATAAAGATCAATGATTAAAAGCTTACCCTCCACCACAATTTGGTACAGGTTTGCATCTTCTTCACTTTTGGTGAAGCTCAGTCCAGTGAAATAGCTGTCTATCTAAGTGTACCAAGCATAGGGTGCTTGCTTCAGCTCATACAACACTCTTTTGAGTCTGCACACATGCGACTCGTTGTTGAAGATCTCGAAACCTTCAGGCTGCTTTATGTACACCTCTTCCTCAATGATCCCATTAAGAAACACATTTTTCACATCCATCTGATGAATGTGCCAGACCCTCTGCTCTGAGAGTGCAAGGATGGTCCTTATGGAAGAGTACCTTGCGAGAGGTGCAAAGGTCTCATCATAATCCATCCCCTCGATTTGTAAAAAGCCCCGGGCCACAAATCTGGCCTTTTATTTCTCCACACTCCCATCAGCAGCTTGCTTTACCTTGTAGATCCATCTCGAACCTACCATTGATTTATCAACCGGTCTTGGAACAATTTCCCAAGCATTGTTTTTGATAATGGAGTCATACTCATCCACCATTGCATCAACCCAAGTAGGTTGCTGCACTGTTTCCTGAAAAAAAGATGGTTCAGTCACAATACATTTGCTCATAAGAGCCATGTATCTAGTAAATCAGTGAGGAGATTGTCTCTATCTGCGCTGTGAAGTAGGGACTCCTACATTCTCTGCAACATCAAGTCTCAACCTATCAGCATCCATGGTGCGCTTTCTGCCATTTCTGATGGATGGCTCTGCATGAGTGGCTTTCTCCACTCCATGAACCTCCTCCTGTGGCTGATCCACATCTAGAGACTCATCTTTGGGAACCAACAGTTCCTCCTCCACATGCAAGTCCAACTCACTCTCAAGCGACAACCGCATGGCTTTTCCCTCATCAAATTTTATATCCCGTCGCACAACATTCATTCTGTTGTTTAGAAAATACACACGATAATTATGGGGTGTTTCTGTGTACCCCACAAAAATCTCAACTTCAGCAGTCGACTCCAGCGTCTTCCTGGCATCCTTGGTCACATGCACATAAACAAATGAGCCAAAAATATTAAAGTGTGAACATCTGGTTTCTTACCAGTGAAAGCTTCTTCAGGGGTACTCATGCCAAGTACTCTATGAGGAAAACGGTTTTGCACACAAACCGCAGTGTTGCATGCTTCTGCCCACAAATGCATTGGTAGACCCTGATCATGCAACATCGCTCATGTTGCACCCATGATCGTTTTGTTCTTCTTCTCCGCGACCCCATTCTGTTGTGGGTTATGAGACGTCGATGAGTTCTCTTTGAATTCCTTCTTTGTTGCAGAAGTTCTTGAATTTGTTAGAGATGTATTCTCCACCATTATCGCTCCTAAGAGACTTCACTTGTTTCCCTGACTCTTTCTCCACCAATTCCTTAAACTCGCAGAACTTAGAGAATGTTTGATCTTTCTTCTACATGAAGAAGATTCAACATTTACGAGAAAAGTCATCAACAAAGATTACATAGTACTTATGTTTTGCTGTTGAAGCAACCGAGAACTGTCCATACACGTCTGTGTGAACTCTCTCAAGGATCCCCAAGCACGGTTCTCCTTCTCATGAAAGGTGGAGTTTACATACTTCTCCATGGTGCAACCCTTGCACTGATCTAACTGAGCAAGTGTTCCCATTGGAAGTCCAATAGATATTTGCTGCATGACTTTCAAGGCTCCATGATGAAGATGGCCTAATCGCCTGTGCCATAATTTGCCCTCATCCCGGCTGACCATTTTCTCTGCCTTGCCCACCATAGTAGCGCAACCATCTACCACCAACTTGTAGAGATTCTTAACTCAAATCCCTATCTTCTTGGCTTGAACTGATGTTTTATGTCGTAGGAAAGCTTTTCCATCACTAAAAACAACGTCATAGCCTCTGTCCTTCAACATTGCGACTAAGACCAAATTTTTCTTCAGACCTGGTACATGCATCACATATTTTAATTGAAATGGTTTACCTGACTCCCTCTGAAAGGTAATGGTACAAATCCTGGTAGCACTGTACCGTCCATCATCGCCCATCTCAATATGCATCTAGAGATCTTTCTCCTCTAAGTCACTGAAAAGTTCCTTGTCTCCTGTCATGTGAAAGAAAGCGTCACTATCTAAATACCACACCGATCCCAATGCACTTGACACCATGCATGCAATCAAGGAGAAGTCAAGCTCAAATTGTGAGGCAAGGGCCTCACTAGCTATAGCTCCAACAACCTTCTTGTTCTTCTTCTTTTGTGGACAGTTAGTAGCAAAATGCCCATGTTTGTGACAGTGAAAACACTTCACCTTGGACATGTCCAGATTCTTGCCTTTAGACTCAAATTTAGAATGGAATTTCTTCCCCTTCCCCTTCTTCACCTTGGCAGCCAAAGCACAATCCTCTTCATCATCATGCTTTGATGAAAAGCCATCTTTGGTGTTCCACCGGAACTCCCCCTGCACTATATCCGACCACAATCGTTCTCAATCCGGCAATTTTTCCCGTCTGTTGACAGAGTCTTCATAACTGTGCCAACTCTTAGGAAGTCCTAGGAGAGCCAAACTCACCAAATCATCATCAACGACTATTATTCCCACACTCCCCAGTTCATCCCGACATTGGACAAACTTCGTGAGACACTTTGGAATGGTGTCACCCTTTTCCATCTTGATCTTCCTGATTTTATCTTTGAGCGCCAATTTCTTATGGTCGATACTGCTTTGGAATAGACCGTCAAAGCCTTCCACATAGCATATGGTGTGGATATCTCATGAAGGCTTGAGACAATGTGGTCTCATACTCTCTCTAACAAAATCCTCCTTGCCTTTGCCACTTTCTTTTTCCATGCATCAAGATTGGCAGCATCTGCAACATTTGGCTTAGGAACATTTTTTTCAATGAATTCCTTCAAACCATTGTCTTTGAGTACCACCTCCATCCTATCCTTCCGAGCAATGTAGTTCAAGTTGCCCTCAAGTGCATACTCTGACCTCAATCTATTAAAATCCATTTTGATCTTGAATCAGCTATAGCACCAAGAAAGTCTTTCTGCAAATTCGAATTCTGTTGAGATTCAACAAGATGATGAGCTTAGTGAAAAGAGTTCCCTTCACTAAGTGGGCTCGCAGGATATTTTTGGTGCAAAGTCTATTTTTAAACTATGTCTATTTTTAGACATGTCGATCATATTCTATGAGTTGCAGGATGCCATTTGTGGATGGTTGGTCAAGTTGAAAAAATAAATGGACTTTTATTTTTAGACATATTGGGCGGAATCTATTTTTAGATTGCTAGTGTAAAAATAGATATGTCGAATATTATTAGCTCTTAATAATATTTGGACTCTAAACATTATCTTATTCTCTTGGAGCACTTGATTCGAGGTACTTGCGTAAAGTGCAAACAGCGTGAAGAATTAAAGGCTTTCTGAAGGGGTTTTATGAGCTATTCATGAGGACTTGATTCTAGAACTCATGTGAAGAATTTAGATGGGAAATTGAAAGGAAATGCGTTGGTGGAGTTGTATTCAGTTTAACTCAGTTAGACTCAGTTGAGCTAGTTGTATCTAATCTAATTGATTGATACACTAGTGAGAGTGGTGTGAATTAATTAGTTAATTAATTCACTAAATAATAACTCATTAATCAACTGAAGAATATATCAGTTAACTACAGTGCATGGCAGTTTCAGTGGAGACCAGTGGAGAGATAGGTGAAAGAGCAAGTGTGACTATCAGTGGTGACTATAGTGATGCATTGATTGCATCCAACACTCAGTGGAGACGCCAATGAGGATTGCACAGTGCAAGCTTGGTGAGTTCGAGTTCATTCAGGGCCATTCTTCAGCATGGATTGCGTAGTAGAGGCAGGCTAGCAGGTGGCAAAGATCGGTGCATGGATTTGCAAGATTGGGCTTGATTAGTGTGGAGCAATTGTATTGTACTGAGAGCTTGATATGATCAGCTTTATATGAGGATTGTTACATGATCTCTATGACATATATTATATACAAATAGTTGGGGTTTTCAGCTTCAGGCTTTCCCGTTAAACAACCGTGTTAACGTGTGTAAATTTTTATTGTTTCATGTGTGCATTGGAATTTTTGATTTAATTTCCGCAAATGATCGATGGTGGAATATATTCTGTATTTTGCATGAAGTTAAAATAGTGTGAGATCAGGAGAATCTTGGACATATAACACATAAGTTATATAATTTCTACAAATTCTATCCACCAACAAACTCAGCTCCTACTTCACTTCTGCAATTTCCTGTGCTATGATACCATGTAGAAATTATACAATATGCATGTATATCTTGGATTCACCCGATCTAACAATATGCTAATGTTAAATACTGAATCGTTGTTGGAACACCTAATCCTACATGGGTAGGTGTGGAATACGAAAAGTCACAATGGAGTCCAAGTGACCTTGGAATGTGAAACCAAGAGTCACACCATTGTACTATAAATGTACATCTTTGTATAATGGAAAATAAGAAAGCCTCACGCTTATCTTTCATTGTGTTGAGTCTCTTGTGTGTGTGTGTTTATCTTCCTCATACACCATGTGTGTGCTTCAACATGGTGTTTAACATGGTATCAGAGCGGGCGATTTCTGGCCCTGCTCCACTTTGAGTGAGCCATTTGTGTTTATGGCCTATACATATCGCATTCTGCCGGCATTTAGAGGATTTGCGGCGGTGTTTTGCCGCCATTCGGGGGGTGTTTACAAGAAGAAGAGTGTTGGTTTGAGAAGGAGCAGCATTCAGAAATTGGCAGCATTGGTTTTGAAGAAGGCAGCACTGCCCATCTGAAGGTTTTCATTCTAATTTTTCTCTGCAATTTCTGCTCATTAAAATTTGCATCATTTTGAAAGAGCTGCTGAAAAGTGTTTAAATTGAGTTTATGAAGAAGAAGAAGTTTCTGGTTTTTATTGCAAAAGAAATATGAGTTTTTTTCTGCTGGAAAATTCTTCATCTCTGCATTTTTGAGCTGCTGGAAAATAATTTAAACAGGATTTTTGAAGAAATTTCCGAGATTTCAGAGTTCTCTAAATTCTGGGCTGCTAGGCTATTAGAAAAAATTTCTGGGTTTCACTGCTGAAATTTCTGGAAAATTCTGCATTTATCCAATATCTGCTGCTGGAAGAAAAAAAATACTCTACTCTCTATTCTCTGCTATTTTAATTTAAAAATAAAAATAAAAATAAAATAAAAAAAATCTGCAACAACTGGCCTCTCGGCCCTCTCCCACCACACTCCCACACCCTTACCATTCCCATAACTCCTCACACTCTACGCTCTGCATTATCGATTCTCCCACATCCTAAATCCCTACCCATACTACGCCTCTCCACGGCCTTCACTCTGCAACCAAACCCCGATACCTCCGTCCACTCCTGCTCCTCACATGCCAGCCCTCTCACCGCAACCGTTCACCATACCTTTCGGCCCTTTTCAACACTCCCTCCCCCAAAATTCATCCCTTACTCCGCCATATCCCATACTCCACCCGCTATACAACTCCATACTCGCTCCTCTCTGCACGCCCTTCCACACCCCGTTACCCTGCTTCCACACACAATACCACTGGCCTCCCTCTGCTCCTCACGGCCTCACACCCAACGTTCCCTTCTCTCCACGGCTTAACCCTCCCTCACTCCCTCAATGCATACGCTCGACCCTTCCCACGATTTTTAAAAGTCCCTCCCCTCCCACGATTTTTAAAATTCGACCTTATATTTTGAAATTCCTCCAATTTTAATTAATCCCCAAACTATTTTAAAATTTAAAATTTTTTTCCTTAGTTATAATACCCCACCCATATAATACTACCTTCCTTTTTAATATCCACTCTCCCACCCCTTAATAAAAATAAATAAATAAATCCCCTCTTCATTTTTAAATAAATTTCCATTCTCATTTTCAATTAATCCCAAATAATTATTATTTTTAATTAATTTTTAATTAATTAAAAAAAAAAAAACAGCAGAGAGAGAGAGGAAGGACATTGAAGAAAAGAAGACATGAACAGCAGAAAAAGAGGAATTTACATATGAAGCAGATGGATTGAATACATAGACAAATTTGAAGATTTACATTGTGATTTGTGGCATTGATTTGAAGGGTGATTTTTTGAAGAATTTCACATTTAAAGATAAGTTTGCCATCATTGAAAACAACTCTTTGAAGAAGAAAATCCAGCTGCCTTAAAAAGATTCTTGCACGTGTTTTCAGCTACACCTTTACAAATATTTTGCAGAGATATGTATTGAGCTGACATTGTATTTTGAGTGGAATTTGTAGCTTCTTCATAGTTGCAATCAGTACTTGAGTTGTTGAAAGATTGTTGATTGACCTCCATCATTTGAGGAGCACACTTTGTACTTTGACATTTCTATAAGCCATTTGTATTTGTTGAATCATTGTAAACAGGTGCATTTTCAGTTGAACCCGACACCTTTTCATTTATTTTGAGCCTAAGTTGTTGAAATGGCTAAAATCAATGAGGCATTAGAGTTGTTGAATAGCCTCATTTATTCCAATGTTGATGACATGATAAAAAAGAGCAAGGATGCTCTTTGTAACATTCAAAGTTGTTTGCAAGATGCACAAGAGAAGATTGAGTTTTTACAGTTGGAAACTCAGCTTCAGCAAGACGAACTTCAACAGAAGAGTCACCATTCTGAACCTGTTTCTATTCAGAAGATTGAGAAAGACTCCCATCAGCAGCAAGTCAGTAAAGTTGTAGTTGATCCACATTCAGTTCCTTATACTAGAGCAGATTTACATGCAGATGCAGCAACTCAGCCTGCACTTCCTAAGCCCATCATCAGACCTTGGGAAGAGCTTGTCCACAACAAGCACCGAACTGGTCTTGGATATGACAAGGATGTGTCCTTTCATATTCCAGACTACACCAAGCCCATCATATTTCAGAGTGCCGGATTCATGTATGACAGTTCACCTGCAGCTGTTCCAGATCCTGTTCCACTTCCACAACAGATTGAGAAATGCCAACACTGTGATCGAGTTGGCCATATGAAAGATCACTTTTTTGATCTTCATCCATGCAAGCACTGTGGTCGGCACACCCATTCTTCAGACAGATGCTTCAGACACAAGCCTCCTGCAAGAACCAAGATTCATCTTGGATGGATCGCTTCTTGGCAATGGCCATCAGCAGCCAAGAAGATGTTTACGACACATGTTAGAACTTGTTCACGGATATTGAGCAAACTTGCAGTTGAGTTTTCGCCATCATCTCACCTTGTCCCTGACAGGGGGGAAAATGGTGGTCATGTAGCAAAAGCTTCGACGTCGGATCGGCACCGAGCACGAGCCACGATCTCTCAGCTTCCATGATAGAGTTGCTTGGCAGAACACGTGATTCAAACGGCCTAAGCTGGTCGTCATTCAAGTTCCCGTTCTTGGCAGAGACAGATGCCCATGAGCATGCCTTCGGTTGGTGGACAGCCTTAAACCATCTTTTTTGGTTGGTGGATAACCTAAAACCATCACAGGTAGTAGACCTCCCTTCTTTTAGGTCGAAGGTCTCCCTTTCACATATGAGGAACACTTCCTCTAGTAGAAGCCTTCAGCTTAGCAGCCTTCAGCTTCTTGCTAGCTTTGGTTGAGTTCCAAGAAATGCTTCAAGCATTCCAGAGTTGTTGGTAATCCTAAAACCATCACAGGTAGTAGACCTCCCTTCTTTTAGGTTGCAGGTCTCCCTTTTTTTATGAGGGACAATTCCTCTGTGGCTTGAGCTACTTTGATTTTGAAGAGTTAAAGGGAGGCGCAATAAGTTTGCAAATTTCCGGTGTTTTGTGAATCATCCTAAAACCACCTCTTTTTTCCAACATTTGAGAGGGTTGATTCAGCCAAAGTCTTTGTATATATACTTTGCAGTTGTGTTAAACTCTGCCTTGGGCTCACACACCTGCATTAAAGAAGGATGTTAGAACACCCTAATCCTAGGTAGGTGTGAATGAAAAGTCACAATGGAGTCCAAGTGACCTTGGAATGTGAAACCAAGAGTCACACCATTGTACTATAAATGTACATCTTTGTATAATGGAAAATAAGAAAGCCTCACGCTTATCTTTCATTGTGTGTTGAGTCTCATGTGTGTGTGTTTATCTTCCTCATACACCATGTGTGTGCTTCAACATGGTGTTTAACAATCGCTTCTACAAATCTTTGTGAAATTAAAAACACAATTGCCAATTACAATATCATGAAGAAAGATCAATCACACAACACAGATAATTTCCCGGGGAAAGCTTATAGCTAAAAACCCCACTATCTTCTATTGTATATTATATCATGGATTATGAAACAGTTACATACAAAACTCCAATCAAAAGATCTCTCAGTACATCAGCGAATTGTCTCACACTGTCATATAAAAATTGGCAAATTACTTGCTCAATTTACTGTCTCCAAATAGCCTACCTCCACTGTGCAATCCCTGCTGAAAGCAATCCCTGAATCGATGCCTTATTGTCTGCCTTCGCTGTGCAATCCTCATGGGCACATCCAATGTGTGTGTGTTTGCATTGGTGCAAGCAGATAATGTCACAACTGATAGTTTACTTCTCTTTCACCTAGAACTCAATTGGGTCTCCACTGGATCTGACATGCATGCAGTTAATAATAGTAAATCTTCAGTTGCATGTGAGACCACTGATTGTGAATCAATTAATAATTAATTCACTTGATCTCTCACTAGTGTATCTTCAGTTACAACTAGCACAACTGAGTTTAACTCACTTAACTGAGTTAAACTACTTACAACTTGCATATCTCATGCACCAATGCACTTCCAATTCTATTACAACTCGAATCACTCAGTTGCAACTAAAGTCAACTTGCATGTCCCACCAACTAACCACTTAACTCGAAATTTACTTAGCTAACTGATTTTCCACTTCAATTAACTATTTCCAAGTCCACATTGAGAATAGATTACAGTTTATTGTCCATCTATATTAAGGGATAATAAAGATATACATGCATATATAA
This sequence comes from Pinus albicaulis, assembly GCA_034641835.2. NCBI lineage: Eukaryota > Viridiplantae > Streptophyta > Pinopsida > Pinales > Pinaceae > Pinus > Pinus albicaulis. The sequence continues at coordinate 1,268,287,800 of CM076581.1, forward strand.
ATAGATATGCACATAGATTTATAAATAAACATATACCCAAAAATAGCCTGAGGCCCCACTTAGTGTAGGTGCTTAATTTTCACTAGGATCAAATTTCTTGTTGAATCTCAACATTACCTATGAGTGCATATATTCCCCCATGGTGGATTTAAAATGAACTCTTAAATCAATGGAAAAAAATGTTAGATTATTTTATTAGTTGATGATGATGGATTGGAGAGTATTATTATGTTTTGCCTGATTGAGGATTGGCATGGAGGGTTTTAGTGTGCATATTGGGGAATTCAAAATATTCTTGTTATTGAATATGATTAGTGTTGTCAATGAATGCAATTGATTTCGTGGGTGATGAAAAAACTGTAAATTGAGTGGGATCATAGGATCCAAGTAATACTTAGATTGCACACAAGTTTGAGTAATATTGTATTTTAGTATATTTTGGGTCTTTGAATCATGGAATTAATCCCCATGAAGAAACAAGTACTAATTGTAATTTCAATCACTCTGAATCCCCATCCCAATGACAATTATGAAATGTGAGGCTATACACTATACGAAAACTTCAATAAACCAATAAAAAATTATGCCAATAGCATGAATTATATTATCTGTTATAACGAGAACTCTCTAAATGTTGATAGTTAGATTTTGAGCTCAGGAAGCTCAATTCTTAAATATAACTTCATGTTTATTAGGCATCCAACTGAGGAGAATTACTTCAATTGCTGTAGGAAGCTTGTATTCTAACAAATAAGAAATTATAGCTTGCATCACACCAACACTCTTGCAATTTGATGGTAATTTCCAAATTATGTATCAAGGTTTGTCTTGAGTACAAAATGTTAACAATTTTTAATTCCTGGGCATAAATCAAAATGTTAACATATTTTTAATTCCTGGACATAAACCTAAGGTATCAATGTTACTATCCCGTGAGTCTCACAACTAGGTATTAAGCTTATGATGAGATAATTGCATCATTTTACTTATAAAACTTTGTAAAACCCTAAAATATTACACAAAAATAATGTACTAACTATTACTTTCCACATTCCCAAACCTCTAGGTACAAATGCTAATTTTACCAACCACTACCGAACCAAAATTTCCATGACACATAAGACTAAAGACATAGTATAAGATAAAGTTATAAACAGAAATGCATATGATTAAGTCCATGCTCTAATTACAGAAAGCATCTTTATGCTTATTTGAAACCTTGTACCTGGAAAACTTTTCTAATATCAATGTTCTAATATTAATGCTCTGTGCCTTACATCTCTCCTTTGATTGATATCCACTCACAGGTGTTGATTCAGAAAGCCAAGGAGAAGTTTATTCACTTCCTCTGGAAACTGTTCCTGCACAAAATGGCTTCCTTCTGGAAAATAATTGATCTCTAGATTGGGCACAGCAGATTTTAGCATCTCACTGTTGACATAATACTCAACTCCCGGAAATTTCATAAAATAATCCTTGGTACCCACAATCAGAAGGGAAGGAGCTTGAATAGTTCGGTCACTGAAAAGGGTCAATCTCCCCTGATCCCTGTAAATTAAATGTTCAAAACGAAGATCAAACTTGACTATCTGTAAATTTATGGTGATTTATAATGAAACGAAAGCAAAGAAAAAACCAAGGTTTACCTTTTGCTGCAAAGGCATGGGATTTGCATAGGGAACACAAAACCAGATTTCTCATACAGGCTTGAATACATCTGAAGATCATCCTCAGTGAACCATAGTGGCAATGGTTTGGAAGGATCATAGAGATCCATTACCTCTTTACCATCTTCTGCCACGGGCAGTTCACTACTAGAGAAAAGCGTATATATATTCCTTACCACTGTTTTTGCGTCAAAACGCCCAAGATCTGCCAAGCCTCTCCCGGGTTCCTACAATAATGAATCCAAAGGAGGCATTAAGAAAATTACATGAGTGCTGCTCTCATTATTCAAAGAAGAAACATGATTCTGATACAAATTTCCTTGTTCAATGCATATTTTAAACACAGAGAGGGGAGAAAATGTACCTGCCAATGTCTAGAATAGAGGCCTTTAGGAGCGGAGTCCCAGTTATCCAGTGCTCCAGGTTTAAAGTAAGGTATACCCAATGTTACAATTCCTTTCACTCGATCGGGATGACATAGATCTAAATAATATGCAACAATTGCTCCAAAATCCTTCCCCACAACCAACACCTGCTTCATGAAATGTAGTTTGAACTTTGAAATATGTTGATTACGATATACAGATATTAAGTTTCCAACTACTGTTGTTTGCACAAGCATAGAGCCACCTTAATCAGGATTTTGTTGAGCACAGAGAACATGAGAACATAACCAACATAGAACATATTAACATGAATCAAAGTTCATGAATCAAAACTTACGTTTTTAACAATTTTCAACATTTTATTTATAGATATTAGTCATATTGGTCACATTCTCAATCTAAAAATGATATCCATTCTATCAATGAATAAGTGGAGTTATTCTTTCTTAATGTACTAGATGAGAAGAAGTTGGAAAAGAGTACTTTTATATCTTAATTTGTTTAAAACTTTTGAAATGTCTCAGGTGAAAACTGTTTATTGGAGAAAAACATATGAAAAAAAAATGTAATTTTATAACTTATGATTGGTTGATTTTTTTGTTTTGAAAGGGAAAAATGCAAATTATCTCTATTAAATAAAATAAATCTACTTTAATTCGATATTGTTTCCAGGATAAAAACGTTATTTTAAAATTATATTAACATATTTTTAATTTAATTTCTATTTCTAAAACAATCCATTTAAAATATCAAACTAATATAAATTCATTTGTAAATGATTCAGATTAGATCATCATATTATTTATCATCTATTTCAATTCTTTTATTATAGGAAAATTGGAGGAATTAACTTGTAGGGTTATTTTTTCATATGGTTCCTATTTGGAAAATTTAAGGTGAAAAACTTTAAGAGTCATTTTGATGCCTTATTTGACCAATTTTTGTTGTACTAAACTTACTATGGACCTAAATTCCATAGTCCACCACCAATTCCTTTTCATCAGTGCAAGAATTGCCTCACTAGGAGCTTGTATGATAAAGTTATGCCTCCCATAAGATGATTTATTGTGATTGATCATCTTAATTCAAGAAGATGCCACATCAAGGCTAGCCATGTGAACACTATGAAGAAGACTGTTGGAGTTGTAACCCATATTGGGGGTGGAATGAGTCAAACTTAACCCTAATTGGATATGAGGTTGTGTTATAAACGAGCCACTTGGAGGAAATAACAACCAAGGACATGCAACTCCATAGAGAGTGCCTTATCTTTTGTATTTACATCAAAAGAGAGCAAATCATCTCACTTTCCCACTAAGTTTTCCCCTAAACAGTTCCTAAAGCATATCTTGACATTCATTATGATTTGAGAGTAATCATATTTTATTTATTCTCTATTTTCTAATTTTTAACAAATCTATATAATAAAATTAACCCTTCATAAGTATAAATTTCAAAATATTTTACTAAATCTATTATGAAAAATTATCGATAATATATTTGTAAATATTTTACTAACAATTTACAAATAGATAAATCATTAGAAAATTAAATGTGCAAACCTAATTTCTCAATCACAATATATATAAAAACACAATAATACTATAGTCAACATTTTCCCAACAGGGGAGTAGAGCCTCTCTGGATTATATACTTTATCAGGGGAGTAGAGCCTCTCTGGATCATAAACTTACTTTATCAATACCCAAGGCATCCAGTAAGCCAACCATGTCTTCAACAAGATCATAAAATCCAGCTTTCTCTGGTTCAGAGGGCTGATCAGAGAGCCCATAACCTCGAAAATCAGGAGCAATTGCGTGAAACCCTGCTTCTGCCAATGCTATCATCTGATGGCGCCATGAATACCATATCTCTGGAAATCCATGCAGTAACAGCACAGCCGGACCTATGCACCATTGAAGCAAATCGTTTCATTCAAAATGCAAGAAATTAAAAAAATAAAATAAAAAATAACAATCATCTGAACTCTTACTTCATTAAGCAAGGGTATTGAAAAAATTCAAGATCTGAATCTCTCCACATTTATTGGTAGATACACAGCCTAAGATCACAATGCATGAAAATACATGTCTCCCAACCTGATGACAGTAGAGCATCTCGGTTCACTTCTCCAATGGAAACAAAGAAAATACTTGAAAAGTGATTTGTTTGGGATGGGAATCAGTACCGGATCCAATCTCTGCGACATGTAAATTGAGCCCTCCAACATTGACTTGCTTGTGCTGTATTTTGTCCATTGCTGATGGATCTGCAGGTATTTGAGATGATACAAATCACGAATAAGCTGGGGAAGAACCACCGAAGAACTTGGCCGGAGAACAGATTATATTTACTTTCGCATTGGTCTAAATGCGGTCCAGGAAACCTGGTTTAATAAGTGAACTACAGGAGATAACGTGACGACTGTGCAGTAAATGTTCATTGGATTCATCGAAGACTTTAACAGCAAAGGGGTTTTTTCGGTCAGGTCACGTCAAGATGCATAGCTAAAATTGACCAGCAAATAGCTCTTATTGGGTTAATTTCCAACACACTTTACTAACCACACCTATTGCACAATTTGTTTAGTACTAAATCCATGGACACATCCCTTAATCGCCCGTCTGTTCTGAACCCATAAGTCAATTCACCGAACACGGCTGACGACCTTCCATAGAATGGAAGAGTCTTTCGTTCGACGAATCGGGAGCTGATGTGACAGCTCCCGATCAGCCCTCTCCGGCGACCCTGCAGCTTTCTCTGTAAAAGGTGGACCTCCAAACAGTATCCGTTTCCTCCGTTTCCATTTCCTCCGTTTGAGTGATAACTGCTCACGGCGGACGTTAGCAGGCGCCTCCTCCCCCGAGCGCCTCCTTCGCCACCCGTCCCCCTGGCGCCGCTCCGAATACTTATGCCAATTTAATAAAAACTAATAATACAAAGAGAAAGTTGTGGCGATCCGTGTGATGGGAGGGCAGGATCGCGATGGCAACCATCGATTAAGTGTGAAAGGGACGGTGGAGACTTGTGGGCGCGAAATTGAAATTTGAAATTTTCGATTAAAACACTCCTCCAATATTTTCTTTACTCTTGTGAACTTCTTTGTATATTACAACTTTCTACCCAAAGCACTAAGCACGACAAGGTGGAGTCTGAGTTTCTGGGAAACAAACCTGGAAAACCTTATTATCTCAATACTAACGTCTTCGTCAACGGCATTGGCGACTGGGAGAGCCGAATCAAGCTTTGGTTCGACCCCACTACTAACTTCCACACCTATTCTCTTCTTTGGAACCGCTACTATACCATGTATGTTCGATCTTTCTCGCCGTTTCCAGCAGTTATTAGCTCAAAAATGTTCAACGTGTATTATCATTAATAATCTTAATTTGTTGGCACGCAGGTTCATGGTGGGTGAAACTGTTGTGAGTGTTTAAAAACTTTGAGAAAACCCTAGGACTTCCTTACCCATCATCAAAGCCTATGCAAGTTATTGCTAATATTTGGAATGGCAAAACCTAGGCCTCCGATGGAGGAAGGACAAGGATAAACTGGACGCAGGCCCTTTCATAGCCACTTTCAAAGGTTTTGATCTTGAAGGTCACAAGTGCGAGGAGATTCTGAGTCCTCTCCTATTTGTCCATCCTCTCCCTCTTCAGAGTGGTGGGAGAATTCAGACAACAGAGGATTGAGTGCAGAGAAAATGAAGCAGCTGAAATGGGTGAGGGGAAAATACATGGTTTATGACTATTGCACGGATAAAACCAGATATCCCAACCCTCCTTCTGAGTGTTCAGTGAATGACGCGTGAAGAACAGAATTGATTCATTCACTGGTTCAGTATTTATTGCTTGACAGTGAATGTGAAGCAATTTGCTATGATTCTTCAGATCAATAAAAATTTGCCAAATGTCATAATTGGAGCTGTTCCCTTTTATTTCAATTTCAGATTATTTCGTGTCATTTATGAAAATCGGTGTTACAAATTAATATAACATGTTATAGGGTTATTTATTGTGTTTTTATTTATTTTTATAAAGAACACTTATAACGTTTTGACAGATATTTTTATTGTGTATTTCACAATAAAATGTTACTTTAATTTATAATTCTTGGAATTTTTATTTTGGTTTCATTTAATTTAATTTACATCATTTTAGATATTTAATTGATTTCGTAAAAAGAATTTATTTTGATTTTTAATTTTTGCATATTTAACTTTAATTTACTTCACATCATTTTACATATTTAGCTATTTAACTGATCTTCTTCATGAAAATTTAAAAATATATATTTTTATTTTTATTGAATTTTAATTTATCAAATTATTATTAAATTGACATTCAAATTTTATTATAATAATTTGACAACTTAAACATAATAAATTCTGTATTAAGAATTTAGGTTCTATGATCCATATGACATATATAATAATTTTTAGATAATATATATTTAGATATGATTATTACCAAAAAAGTTTTATATACATAATAAATTCTGAAATAATAAATTTAAATATATTAAAATTGTTTTATAAAAATCAAAATCACATAATATTATCAATTTGTTTTTTCTAATAACATGTTTTTGTTTTTGTTTTATAATTTTATTTATATTATTTATATATTTTATATTATAAAATTTCAACTAAATATTTTTAAATCTGTTTCTCATACATTTTCCGTTTCTCATATTTTTAAAGATTATATGTATTTTCTGTTTCTCATACAACTACTTTAAATTAGTATGGTAATTTAACATATTTTATTAAATTAATATGGTAATTTAACATATTCTATTTTAAAATCAATGCACTTACAACTTACCTTCTTTCCTCAGAGTTTTTTTTTCAACATAATGGATATGCAATATTTTTCACCAACAACTTTTTTTAATATATTTATGTGTTCCAATATTTTTATTTTCATTACAAATTATATAATTATAATAAAGCTAAATATTATCTTTTTGTATTTTGCTTATTATTTCTAAAACAAAACTTTAAGTGTATTTTGCTTATTATTTGTAAGACAAAACTTTAAAAAATAAAAAATAATATTATCTAACTCTTTTTATTAATCATCTCAATAAAATTATGAAATTCCATATATCTTTATTACGTTTCACATTTTTCTAAAATCTTAAGTGAAAAAAATATTATCTAACTCTTTTTATTAATTATCCAAATAAAATTCGTCAATTATGAAATTCCATATAGCTTTATTATGTTTCACATTTTTTCAGAATCTATTCCTTTATTACAAGGGAGAATTAATTACTTGCTTCATGATTCCAGAGAAATTTAAATTAATAGTGGTTTTTAAATCTTTGTAAATACATTCTCATGAAACTTGAAATTAATGATGATGAAGTGTTTTCGTTAAGTTACTCTATAATGTGAAATAAACAATGATGATATGTTTTGTTAAAATTTAGTCAAAAATCTATTTAACAACTATTTTTTTTAAATAAACCAAAAAAATAAAATATATTATAAATTCTTTTAATTCATGTATATTATATAAGTTATAATTTAATTATTTTTAAAAATTGTAGATTTTTAAATGTATGAAATATTTAAAATTTAAATATGTTTAAAAATTATTGTTAATTATTTTATAATTAAAATATTAAGAATTAATAAAACTTATGATTTTTAAAATTTAAATATAAATCTTTAAAATAAATATATTTGTTTAGTTAATTGAGATACAAATAACTTCCCAACTAACTAATAACCTAATACATAAAATATATGACATATATTATTAAATATTTTTTTTTAATAAATATAACATTTCATAATTATTTTGGGGATATATGGTAGAATGTGATTGGTTTAGTAACTATTTAGTTTATTTATATTTAAATATAATATAGATGAAATGGTTAGTAAATATAGGTAGGTATTAATTTATGATAAGAATTAAAAGATATTGTCTAATTATTATAAGTTTTAGAGTTTTTGGCTAGAATCTATCATTTTTTTGGTTAAATCTTGATTTATGTTATATATATAGGGCGGAAACGTGAAGCTGGGTTACACTTTTGTGAGAATCGGGGGCAAAAAAATTTTTTCGGCAATAGTTCGGCCGAACATTTTATAAAGTTCGGCCGAACTTTATAATAGTTCGGCCGAACTGTTTTAGTACGTTCGGCCGAACTTTTGAGTCCGTTTATATTGACGGCACAGTGACGGCCCAGCAAACGGAATTTTTGCCGGAGGTTTGAAAAACCGGCAATAGTAGTTCGGCCGAACTCAGTTGAAAGTTCGGCCGAACTATGAGTTCGGCCGAACTCGTAAGTTCGACCGAACTACTTTTTTATAAATAAATCGCCCGCGAAGAGTAACAGTTTACTGTTTCATTGTTTTCGCGCGAATTTCTGTTCTGCCGCATCTGGTCTGCCGCATCTGGTCGAGGGCGTTCTGCCGCTGCCGCATCTGGTCGAGGGCGTTCTGCTGCATCCGGTCTGCCGCATCTGGTCGAGGGCGTTCTGCCGCATCTGGTCTGCCGCATCTGGTCGAGGGCTATTTCTTTTCAGAGGTTGGTCTGCCGCATCTGGTCGAGCGCTATTTCTGGTCATTCCTTTTGTTGCTTTGATGTATTGATGACAAGTGCATGTATATTGCTTTCTCACGGTGGATTTTGTGTGATTGTGTTCATAATGATTTGTATGATTATTCTTGTAATAATCATATGCATGCCTCTTTTTCTTTTTGTATGGACTGCCAGAATTTCCCTGTTGTTTAGATTAAAGTAATGAAAACCAAGGAGTTTAAAGGTAAACAGAAAACAGTTAACATTTATAACCAGTTTCAACACAAGTTACACCCACTACAAACATGGACAGATGACATGAAGCAAGCATACACAAGCACAAAACATATTTCCCTGTTGTTTAGATTAGCCTAATGGAAACCGAGTTTAAAGGTAAACAGAAAACAGTTAACGGTTCGGATAAACACAAATAAACATCATAAATAATGCCTAATAGCCTAACAGTATTGGTTAATGCCCATGCAAGATACAATAATGTTTAATCCTAAAATTAACGAATATAATATTGACACAACTTCCATTGAGTAACAAGTGCAACAGATACGTGTTAAGTGATTACAGATCTTCTGAATATTTGTCCATTCTTGTGCAGCTCATTCTCCGTAGTCGAAGTCATGCTTCATGAAAACTGTAGAATGCAGATGTCCCATCCGAAGATTGCATAAGCCTAGTTAGAGTTACCAACCTCCATTACCAGGACAGGAATCGGAACATAGCAATACATAATCCTAGTTCGAGTTAATTATCATAACGTGTTCACTTGGAACAGTAAATTACTGCCACAAATTTAGTCCCCAACTACACTATGCATAGGCAGTGAAGTACAACACCATCGTTAGAATAAATTTATTTTTTTCATTGTGGATGGTATAGGTGACATCATTGGTTCCCACATTACCTTGTTTTACAAGAAAAATTCTTTGGTTGATGTAATGCTACCCTTCTCCCATTCTCATTATTCTGCCGGGTCGTTAAGACCTTTAAGCTATATTCAAGCTATCATATTGGTTGCATATCCCACATTATTTCTCTAGTTAACATCATCGAATGAGCGTGGAGGAGATATGCATTCCGAGCTTATTGATCTTTGAATCCCCTCAAGATATTGAGAAAGTGTGTACTTGTTTCACTTCTAATGAATGAATAGTGAATCTCTGTCTTTCTCCAACTAAATTGATCATGGTTTTTGGGAGGATTCTATGTTCTAATAACTCTCTTTGCTTCAATATCTTGCTTTGAATATTTTAACTATTAATATTTGATTGTCTTGAAAGTCACGAGTATTTCCCTCTTCCATACTATGTGTCCATAAAATTATGGGACTAGTGTAAAAATCACATTGAAAGGAGTCATTTTTTTTCTTATTGAAGAAATTATTTTATTTTTTTTAGCACAAAAGTTTCATATCTATAATTTTTCTTTCATATTCATGAATAAATTAACATATTTTTTAATTTTTTAAGCACTATATTTGAGATATCTAATTGCATATTTGAGTTATGACATCCCTCGTAAGATCAATTGCAAGGGGTTTCCATTCATTAAGTCCAACAATGGTCGCTCCTCTTTAGGAAGGGGTGGCCCGAACATATAAGATTAGCTATGTGCCATATGTCCTACATTGGTTTAATTGTCATCTATTTTAGGTGCTAGTATGTGCACCATTTTGTAATCCCCACGAGTCATGACAAGGGATTTCTCACTCTTTTTTGTGAGTTTCTTAACACTTTTCCATATTAAAGAGTATCTCGTAATCCTCTCAATAGTTTGGGTGTATGCCACCCTATTGTATGGATAAGTAATGACAAGACAAAAACTTCGGAGGAAACCTTAGTGTGCAACCCATTGTCTAAAATTAGACCTATCATCCAACAATACAACACCATTGCATGACATAACATTGCAGTAAATAAATTGATTGTTTTCACCAGTGGATGGCATAGGTTAGGTCATTCATTCCCACACTACCTTGTTTTACCATCGAATTATTTGTTTGATGTAATACTTCCCTTCTCCCATTATCATTATTATGATTGAGTGTTAAGAAATTTAAGCTATACTCAAGCTATCATATTGGTTGCATCTACTGCACATTAATTCTATAGATATCAATATTGAATGGCACCAGGAGATATGAATTCCGAGTTCTTGATCTTTGAAGCCCTTGAGAAAGTGTGTACCGTTGCACATCTAATTATTGAATAAAGAATTACCATATTTTTTCCAACTAAATTGATCATAGTGGCTATGAGGATTCTATATTCTAATAGCTCTCTTTGCTTCAATATCTTTTTTTTGAATGCTTTGACTAATAATATTTGATTGTTTCCTCATTGGTTTAATTGTCATGTATTTTTAGCTTCGCTAGTAGGTGCATCATTTTGTAATCCTCGCAGTCATGACAAGGGATTTTCCCTCTTGTTGTGATTTTCTTAGCATTTTTCCATATTCAACAGTATCTCGGGTAATCCTCTCAACAACTTGGATGTATGCCAACGTATTGTATGGATAAGTAATGACATTACATAAACTTTGTAGGAAACCCTTTGTGTCAAATCTGACCGTCTAAAATTGGACCTATCATCCAACAATACAACACTATTTACATGACATAATATTGCAATAGATAAATTATACATTTTAGAGATATGCTCGTCTACCTTAGTTTCGATTCGAATTATTTGTCTATAGTTAGTACGGAATGTGTAACAGTACAATACAACATATCTATGGCTATAAAGTATCTACTTATTCCATATCTTAATATTAATTTCTATTTGTAATTATTTGTTTGATGTAATATCTTTCTCCCATTATCATTATTATGATTGAGTGTTAAGAAATTTAAGCTATACTCAAGCTATCATATTGGTTGCATCTCGTACATTAATTCTATAGATATCAATATTGAATGGCACTAGGAGATATGAATTCCAAGCTTCTTGATCTTTGAAGCCCTTGAGAAAGTGTGTACTGTTGCACATCTAATTATTGAATAAAGAATTACCATATTTTTTCCAACTAAATTGATCATAGTGGCTATGAGGATTCTATATTCTAATAGCTCTCTTTGCTTCAATATCTTTTTTTGAATGCTTTGACTAATAATATTTGATTGTTTCCTACATTGGTTTAATTGTCATGTATTTTAGTCGCTAGTAGGTGCATCATTTTGTAATCCCCATGCGAGTCATGACAGGGGATTTTCCTCTTGTTGTGATTTTTCTTAGCATTTTTCCATATTAAACAATGATTCAGTAATCCTCTCAACAACTTGGATGTATGCCACATCGTATTGTATGGATAAGTAATGACATTACATAAACTTTGTAGAAACCTTTGTGTGCAACTACTGTCTAAAATTGGACCTATCATCCAACAATACAACACCATTGCATGACATAATATTGCAATAGATAAATTATACATTTTAGAGATATGTCTATCTACCTTAGTTTCGGTTAAATTATTTGTCTATAGTTAGTACAGTAATGTGTAACCGTACAATACAACATATCTATGGCTATAAAGTATCTACTTATTCCATATCTTAATATTAATTTCTATTTCAGTAATTTGTTTCTCTATGAGCCATACAGTTTGATAGTTTCCCACCACACCAACACAACTATTGGAGATTCAAACGACCTCACCACTTAGAAAATCATAAGAAATTATTTCACCCCTTTTGTACTTGAACAATACATAGAAAGAATAACATAATTAATACAAGAGATAAAAATATGAATTAGAGAAAGGCATGGATCACATATTAAAGGAAATGTAAGCCAACCTAGGAAGAAACCAACTCTTCAGCTCCCACTTCAAATAATTTCTAAGAGTAAACAATGAAAACAACAAATTGATCTATGTACAGTATGTACAACATTAAACCATACCTATATAAAGTGTACAATGAATTTAATGTTGGTTTACTTCATGCAGTTGGAAAATATCTTGTTTCTATCCCAGTTGTGGAAGTTATGCAAATATGAAATAAAGATATGAGGTTAAGAAGTTCTTAAAATTTGATGAAGTAGATGACCCTACTTTTTGAGGATTATCCTACGGAGTTATAAAAGATGAATCAAGGGAATAAAAAATGTAATTCATAAACATTTTCATATATTCCTATTTATAAATAAAATATTATTACACAACTATATGCTAGATTTAGGAGAAACAAATCGATGTAATTCCTTTGAAAGTGATGAAATAATTAGGCCTTACAACAACTAGGGTGCATATAGAAATGTACGTGTGCTATGGATCTCTATGAAAATCGGGATGGGTAGATTAATAAATACACATGTTTTGAAATTTTTTGAGGAGTAACTCAAAGCATGCATATATACAAAATGAAGTGGCTACTTTTTTCATATTCCATGAGGGACTATTGTTCTTCCTAAATACTATTCATATCATGTACCTTCGAATTATTTTCTAGTGAAATTAAATGACTTGAAATTAAATTTCCTAAAGCCTATTGAAATTTCTCCTTCAAAATAAGGATGCACTCCCATTTGATTCTCGCAGATAGGTTGTAATCATGAGGCTCTCGCTCAAGAGTGGACCTTCGCAAAATCTTGTGACGTCTTGTCACAAACAAAACCATCAAGTCGAAAACACATCATTTTTCTCCTTCAAAGAAAAAAAAATTCACATCATGTGAATATGTCCATGTACTCTTACATATGTGGTGTACAAAACCATCAACCAAACAAGTTGACAAAACATGCCTAAATTCAAACAATCGACTCTTAAGTCAAATAATAGAGCTCATGTACAAATTTCCATATTTGTTGTATTTATGTGTGTTTAACATAACTCTACTTTTCAACATCTTGCTTCATGCAACATGCACCATACTTTGAATTTGCAAAGACCCGGAATTCTCCACCCCATTAAAATGAGCCTCTACAAGTTGATTCTTTTAGTTTTTTCACTCTATAAGCATCGACGTACGATTATGCATGATGTGAGATCTTCTAGCGCTTTCCCTTTGTTAATATATTTAACAAGGAAAGCGCTAGATATTCTCCATCATGCATAATCGTACGTTGGATTTGGTGATAATTGTCTCTATATTTTGGCTTTTCGCACACGCAAAACATAATTATTTTAGAAGGGAGGAAGGAGGGATGATCACATTGACTTGCTTGATGACTCTGTCTATGAAGATTAACTACCTCAAGAATTATTTTTTGCGTAGGGAAAGAGACACATTCCCATGTCTAGTTCTTTGATATTGTTAATGCCTCTAGTGTTTACTTCTACAAGTTCTATAGGCGAGTACTGTAAAGGGGCCGGGTAGCCTCTGGATCTCATCTTTTATGAAAGGTGACATATCTAGTAAATGCCCTCCCGTGATCAATCTCTGAATGGATCTAAATAGAAGTTCTTCATTTTTTAATATTCTTAAAACACAACGACTTTAAGGTAAACTATGTACATGTTCCATTCATCATGAACACAAACCTCACAAGCCTCCTTGGCTTTGGAGCATTTTCCATGTTTTCCATAACCAAGACCCAAATAATTAGGCCCTTCTTGAAGAACATTTGGCTCAACTATGCCTTGTACATGACTTGCCTTTAAAACCCTTTACTTTCATAGCACATTTTCATCAAAAATTTGGACCTTGTTCCTCTAATGTCTCTAATGTCTCTCAAAAGCACGTACACATTCATTTTCGAGAGGAAATTGAAGGTAGAAACCAATAGCTAATTCTTCTAACTAACCTTGACTAAAATGAGCTAAATTGTACTTTGATACGAACTTGATTTAAATTGTCCACCCCACATTAGGCACCAATGATTATAACCTTTAATGGGCTAGCACTAGTTTGTAATCATCATCTCAAAATGGCTTAGTAGATGAAAAATTATCATGTTTGTAATCATCGTTTCACACCATCTACATATGACTCTTCTACACATTATATGATTGAATTTATGGTAGGTCATCCCTTCTATCTAGACTCACGATTGATTGTGACATTAGGTGAATAAAGGAAATTTGATAAGGAATTGATCAGTATAAGTTTGTCCTCCTCCACGCACTCCATATCTAATGATTGCCTATTTTTCTCTTCCAACATTTTATTTTGGAAATTCATTTTAGTAGATTAATTCTACTATTTAGTCACAACACACTTGGAAGTCAAAGAAATTGTTATATATACACTACTAAACCCAATTAACATTGTTTGTTATTGGACTTTACAATAACAAACAACGTAGAGTTCATTAATGTAGTAGTGTATAATATGATAATTATATGTATAGTGGTGTGGCTATCGATAAAATTAGCCTGCTAATGAATTTCGAGAATAGAAAAGTTGGAAGTGGAAAATTGAGAAATCACTAGCTATGGGGGCGGATGGAGGAGGACAAACTAGAAACTATCTTTCTCGCTTATAAAATGTATTTTATTCACTATTGTCACAATCCATTCATGGGATAGGTAGAGGATGACATTTCAAAAATTCATGCATATAATATGTAGAAGGGGTCATGTATGAGATGGTGTGAAGTGATGATGATGGACATGGTAAATTTTCATGTGCCAAGTCATTTTTAGATGATGATGACAAACCAATATTAGCCATTTTAAGGTTATAATCATTAACAAGAAATATGGGTAAGGGAAATTCAAAGTGCCAAATTCTAAGGAAAAAACCATATTTGCTTCTCAAAAACTTTATTTGATATATTCTTAAAAAAACCAAGTACAAATTTTAGTAATCCTAGAATCATGCTTTACATAAGGTAAAAGTGAGGGAACTCATGACGTGTACTATAGATAAAAAAAACATTTACACTTACCAAAAAATATATGATAAAAATTGACAAACTACATACCTTAAGCTCAAGGAGATATAATCATTCTTGCCTTCCATATAGATAATGAAAATGATTGTTCTAAGTCTCATGTTTGTATTAATGTATTTTCATAAACCTTGGTTGGAAAGAAAAAATAGGAGGGCTGAAATGTAAGAAATATAGAACATATTGGATTTAACATCCCTCAAATTGGATTTTACTCCGAGGTATTGATTTTTTGAAATCTATTTTGTGAATGTTGACCAATAGATATACACATCATGGAGGATGAAAGACGAAGATCAATCGAATCCCATATGGAGTCTCGGAATCGGAGGATGTTCATGGTATTTAAATATAATCTTAAATCTACATACATGTGTGTACATATGGAATTGATTTTTTTTACTAACTTTGTGAGTGAAATTAGTTGTTAACAAGTTTCATATTTTTAATTTTTAGGAGGCAAGAGGAGAAGGCTTTCTACTCCATCAATGGAGTGTGGCCAAGGTTCAACCCGGTCGAGGTAACATGGTGCCTGGGAAGGGGTGATATTTATTCTCGAAATGCCAGTCAATCAACGTGTCTGCGGTTCTCGCAGAGTCGTCGTGGGTACGGTTCTCGCAGCGATCATTCCTGGGAGGGTCGGTTCTCGACAGAGTCGCTCGTGGGTCCTGGGTTCTCGTGACAGCATTGGCTAGAGGTCGGTTCTCAGTGACATCATTCGGGGCTGCGTTCTCAAACGAGGGTCATGTTGGAGATGATGTTAACCAACAACATCAAGGTTGCCATCAATTTCAATATTTTTTTCATTAAATTTTTACAACTTTTTTTACACATGATTTTTTCTAATATATGAAATTATATATATATATTGATGCGAGGCTCAAAATGTTCGAGCCGGTGGTCAAAAAAGACGCAGACGGCGCGCTACATTGAAGAAGAAGGTCAGTCAACCCTAGCACAACTTATCCGAGCCGAGATTACTCGATATACCATAGGAAAGGAACATGACGGAATGCACCTTACAAAGGTGTCAAAGCCTTTATGCAAAATTGCATGATGGGATCTCCGGGATTTGACTCTCACTGCCGAGAGTAGACAAAGCCTACAGGATAGTTGCACATTCATTGAGTGAAATGGTAAAAGTGTACAAAGATTTGAGGGCCAACCACGATTCGTTTGTAGAAGTGATGAGACAGAGATAGACAGCTGATGATAGGTCCCGATAAATGGCGAGGACATAAAAAAACAAGTTTCAAGACAGACGCTAAGTCAATGTTTAATTTTAAGGAAGGGCCAAAAAGAAAGATGTTGAAGGTGCGAGTATTTCAAGCACCTGCGTACATAGCAAAATATTTGTATAGTCGACATCTTGCGGCCTTTGAAGGCTTCCATGGAACGATGAGGTTCCTCTTTATTTTGCACAAATGTTTTATGCAGTTTTTTTAAGGGTATGAAACCCGACTACAATGATCTTCCTTCGAAATTTTTTGGCCGGGGAGAGGTCGATTATGTCAACGTAAGGGCGCAAAGCGAGATGTGGAGTTGCCCTCGCTCCCGAGCCGCCATTGATGAGTCGACCGTCTCGAGTCGAAACCTTGCGATCGGGAGATGGATGCGACTTCTCAAATAAGTCGTGAAGCGAGAGATGTTATGATTGAAAATGTTCATAGCGGATTGAGTGGAGTCGATCTTGGCTTAAATCGACAAAGAGCACGTGAATATGCACGTGCCAATTTTGTTTATCATACATATGAGGAGATTTCACAACATGAATGTTGAAGATCTCCCTAGGGAACATACGCAATAAATTGTCGCAATGGTCCGCAAGACCTAATTTTTCGTGAGGAAGAGGGCACCGGAACGGTATGTGTTAGTGACCTTAGGATTTGAAATTATATTTACATATACATGTGTACAATTTGTAATAAATACATGTGTATGTACACATGTATACATTTATTTGTATGTGTACATTAATCTAACAAAAATGTATGATTATATGTTAAAACACCATTTGCGGTTCTCGAGCATGATGCGTGATGAAAATGTTAATATTACGTTCTGGGACCTCACGTTCAAACGATGCGGATGGGTCCGCCCATCATGATATGTTGGCACATGTATGTTAGTGTTTTTTAAGTGACTCTAAAATAAATAATTGTTGCCACACATGTACATGTATGTATATATATAATTCGATAAAATGTTTTAACGATCACCGATTCCAGTCGATGTTTTTTGGGATCCGGTACTTTCTTCTTCTTTAGGAGATATACCTTCTACTTCATTGGGAGATGACCAAGTATGGACAATTTTTTCACAAGTTCAAAATTTATGTTACCTCAAAAAGTTCCATAAAAAAATTGAGATATAGAGAGAGAGATCTATATTTTGAGTTATTTAAAATTTTTTGAATTTAGGTTTGTATAGAAGATTTTTTTAGTCCCAGGGACTTTAGCGACGGAGATAGGGACATCCATGACATTTGAGAAGTTGTCTTTAGTTCTTTTTTTTAATATTATTGTTCAAATAAGTTTATATATATGTACACACGTGCATTTTCATTTGAAAGTTTTTTAATTTATATAAATTATTTATGTATATATATATATATATATATATATATATATATATATATATATATATATATATATATATATTTATATTTAACTGTACATGTATATTGTACGAGGGTTACCACTAGAGATGTTTCTATGCGATACTCTTCATCGAAATGGAGAGGCAACCTTACGAGGTATTGCACGATTTTTTTGTTATATTTTGTTTTTTACATGAAGTTCTAGATATATATATTCTCGTTAATTTTTAAAACTTCAAATTTTAATGTTCAAGTACATGTACATTGTGTATGTAGGTTTTCCCTTTACAAGATAGCGAGCCAATCGGGACCCGGAGGCTAGATCTTCCATTTTACGGACAAGACATACAGTTAGATTTGATTTTATTTCAAAATTTAGATGGTTTTAAAATTTGTTAAACTTGATACAGTTTGATACTTGAGTGAGATTTACAATTTTTGGACATATTTTATTACAATATTTTTTGGACATATTTTTGGACATATATGTTAAATGTTTTTGTTGGATAGTTGAATTATAATTGGCATGGCATGTGATATTTAATGTTTTAAATGTTTTTGTTAGATAGTTGAATTATAATTGGCATGGCATGTGATATTTAATGTTAAATGTTTTTGTTAGATAGTTGAATTATAATTGGCATGGCATTTGAAGTTTTTAAAACTACATGAATGATGGAATGTGAACCTACATTTGCACATGTGGTAAATTGAAATGTTACTTGTAACAAGACAATCCCCATTGATTTCATTACAATATATATGTTGATTTCTGATTTGATATAATTGCATACATATGATGGTACATTACTTTGTAAAGTCATTGATTTCATTACATTATATATGTTGATTTCTGATTTGATATAATTGCATACATATGATGGTACATTACTTGTAAAGTCATTGGATTAATAACTTTGTTTCATTGATTTCAGCTTTTCTTTGGATGGTTTTAGTACTTTTTGGCATGTGAATGTGAAGTAATGTTGTCATTGAATTACATTTGACATTTGATATTTAATGTTAAATATTTTTGTTGGATAGTTGAATTATAATTGGCATGGCATGTGATATTTATTGTTAAATGTTTTTAGTTGGATAGTTGAATTATAATTCTAATGGTATCTGAAGTTTTTAAAACTACATGAATGATAGAATGTGAACCTACATTTGCACGTGGTAAATTGAAATGTTACTTGTAACAAAACAATCCGCATTGATTTCATTATGTAGTATATGTTGATTTTACGATTTGATATAATTGCATGTATGATGGTACATTACTTGTAAAGTCATTGGATTAATAGTGTTCATTGATTTCGGGTAAGCGCAAAAAATTATTGACAATGTAGAATGATTTTTGTGTTATAATAACTAAACCTAATAATATTGAGAGCAAGAGAGACTTGAGGTATGGTGTTTACTACAAGAGTTTGAGCTAAATATTTAAATGGTTTATCTATCTTTCATAAAATAGTTTAAGATTGATCACAAGAATTAAGAGTTCATGTCTCGGTCCATCATAGAATGATCATCCATGTCAATGACTCTTAAGTATATCTTTCCAAACCATGACCCTACTCTCACATGTGTGCTTTTCATGACACCAGCTCGTGCTACTTTTATCCTTGAGTTGATCGCCTTGAAAGCACTCAACTCTTTCTCGATGCTAGCCTTCCTCTTCTAAGAGATGAAGTCGCCTTTCGACTTAGGAAGCTATGGGTAGCCCCGTGTCTATCAAAGCAGTAGAACTTTTTCCCATGTACGGTTGTAGACATGAATCTCAAGTCCAAGGAACTTTCATCATCATTCCTCCTTGTCTTGTGCCTTACTTTCAGCAATCTTCTTCAGCATTTCCTCTTCCAATATGTTTTTTCAACTAGCCCTTGGCTTAATGATTTGCTTTTCACATATCTCTTCTCATGAAGCTCCATATAACAATTTGATCCTCGGGCTTTGCTTGAATTGGTTCAAGCTCTTTCTTTTTCGAATTCTCGTCTAATTGCTCCAATACGACATATATTGACTCCTTCCAAACGAAGTGCACCAATCCTCTTAGTGTGGTCGTCTTCTTTTCCAAGTGTGCCAACACATGCATTTTCTTTCTTCAAACCAATAGGTTTCGGATCAAGAAAGTCCCTCTTGATCTTATCTTCCATGTTCTTGACTTTTACCGCACAACGTGGTGCTTATTTCCTTCAAGTGAGCCCTTTCCATAAAGAGTTCCCTGAAGTCTTTGTTCACCTTGTCGTATCTCCATGTCAAGCTTTTCAATTTCTAGCAAGTTTGTCTAGAAAGTCCATCCTTGAATTTCTTGCGTGAAAAACCAAGTAGGTTGAACCAACGTTGGTCTAGTGCATTGGAATTCATTAAAGAATTGGTCATTGGCGCCCGCTTCAAGCTAGGAGTGACATCGTCACCAACCTACATTGAATATTTTACACTCCCTATGGTGAATGATACTTTAAATTGATTGACAGTCTAAGACTTTCGAATTTTTTTCCCGAATGCCAAATGATCTTACAAAGTGAGTATTTATAATATTCTAGTAGGTCATTCGGCGACAACTTTTACCAAAAACTTGAAACGACTTTTGACGTGTGATATTTAATTTGTTAAATGTTTTTTGTTGCATTGTTGAATTATAATTGGCATGGCTTAACAGATGCTTTTCACATATCTCTTCTCATGAAGCTCCATATAACAATTTGATCCTGGGCTTGCTTGAATTGGTTCAAGCTCTTTCCTTTTCGAATTCTCGTCTAATCGCTCCAATACGACATATATTGACTCCTTCCAAACGAAGTGCACAAATCCTCTTAGTGTGGTCGTCTTAGTGTAGCGTGTGATATTTAATTTGTTAAATGTTTTTGTTGGATTGTTGAATTATAATTGGCATGTGGCATGTGAAGTTTTTAAAACTCAGGTTTTGGATGGTTTCAATCTACATTTTGCATGTGATATTTAATGAACTTTAAATGTTAAATGTTTTAATGATGCACAATATATAATCGAAAGGGTTTTAAGACTTAAAGTTTTGGATGGTTTCAATTTACAACTTAAAGTTTTGGATGGTTTCAACCTACATTTGCACATATGGTAAATTGAAATTATGAACTACTTCGCAACAAGACAATCCCCATTGATTTCATTGTATATGTTGATTTCTAATTTGATATAATTGCATGTATGATGGTACATTACTTGTAAAGACATTGGATTAATAGTGTTCATTGATTTTACTTTAAGCGCAAAAAATTATTGATAATGTCTAGAACGATTTTTGTGTTATAATAATTAAACCTAATAATATTGGAGAGCAAGAGAGATGAGGTATGATGTTTACTACAAGAGTTCGAGCGGGGCATTCATGACAACTTTTACTAGAAACTTGAAACAAAGAGAATCTATCTTTGGCTAGGACATCATGTAAGATGCTCGACATAAACGATGAAATTGTACTTAAAAAGTCGAGATTCGGGTGCAGTGGGGACAACCACTTGTTATCTCGTCCCCTCGGAGGCTAGAGCCATATGGGGACCGAATCGACTTTACAAAATAAAGTGAAATAGTTTGTACCATATGGTCGGAGAACATATACAAAAACAATTAATATACAAGAACAATTAATTTCATTCTAGAATATATATATCCAATACATATTTAACATTTTTTAATCAATGCACATGTATAGAAAAACTATTTTCGAGTGGAAACTAGAGCACGTGCTTGTACCCAAACAATTTGTAACATTTGCAAACCACAAATAACATAAAGCAGTTCAATTTTTAGTTAGTACTTGAAAGGTTTAAAAGATAATAAATTGTTGTCTCGACACTTCACTCAAAAAAATTCTAATGGAATTCCATCCTCGATAATCCGTTCATGATCGGATTTTGACATTTTCCATTTCTTAATTTTTGATTTTTTCTTTGATTGAACTTCTATCAACTTTATGCGTACTGCACACACCAAGTGACTATATTGACAACTTATGGAATCGAGTTCATAGTCTTCGAAGTAAACAAAGTCTCCACTTTGACGAGTTTGTTTGAAAAAAATAACCTTTCGAATATAATAGACCCTTTGTCATACCGAAATCACGTGATCATTATAGTCTTGTAATAATTTCATTTTTTGTTCAAGTGCAACGCATCAAATAATACTTCACATTTTCATCGTTGTCAATAGGTACCATCAAAAGCAAAAACATCTCCGTACAATAAAATAAATTTAACATTTAATTATGCATATTTAAATTTAAATTTGTAAATCTTTAAATCATTAAAAAGTAATTCAATTGTTACCTTCTCTAACAAGATCGAAACTCGATCACCATCTGGGATGATATTGTAGTTTCCTCGATTCTATTTCTTCAATCATTGCAACAGACATTTTTCCCTTTGTATTTAGCTCTGTATGTTTCCAATCGTTCACATACATTTTGTTTTCACAGATGTCATTGGATTTTGTGTTGTCTATGCAAACATCACAAAAACAAGAATATTTTTCTTTTTATCCAATGCAAACACATTTGTGGACAATTTTGTTTGAATTGAATGCAATTTTCGAGTCCCTTTTATTGTTCCAACTTCATTTCCAATTGATCTATTTACGTCTCACGATTCCAATATGCCGAGAAAAAACCTTTATATGGAAAAATTAGAAAAAGAATTTGTAAATATGATATCGAAAATACAATTAAAAATAATCATTGCATGATAAATGTACAATGTTTAAAATTAGATTACCAATATAAATTAAATTGAATGTACCTTTGCACTTCTCGTGATGGGTTAATCTCATGGCTAGAGCATTTTTGCACCATTGAACAACTTCTTCAAGTGTTTGCAAGTCAGGGCGTGCTAAAAGTGGTTCATTTGATATCTTCGAAGTGCTCGCTTTTATGCATGCTCCTCGCACCGTCATGTTCTCCTTTTCCATGGCCGATCTCAAAGAAATTCCAACAATGTTTAATGGAGGTTTTCTTATGAAGACGACACAATCAAAAAAATGATCGTGCGATTTGAATTGACTCACGATCCGTCCGACCATATCCAATGTTCATTGAATGTTATTCCACGATTTTTCAATGAATCATAAACTTTTCCAAAACAATGTTGTACAAAACATGTATCATGCGTACGATCGTCATCGATATAAAAATGATATTCTTTAATGATATGTCGATTTTCACTCGTGCTTTCTATATGATTGACATTTTGTTCGAGCATGTCTATATAGAATATGAACGAGCATGGAGACTTGGTCGGAGTGATAGTATTCACTCTGAATTTCTTTTGTGGAGCAAATGTGTAGTTTCTTAAAATCAATCACCGACCAAAATGGTTCCGGTGGAAAAAACTTCACGAGATTTTTTTGAATTGCAAGTCTTGCCATCGAGCTCTATGGGAATGCATGGTGTATTTGTAAATTTACGCTTCAAACTTTCTCAAAAAATTCTATTAGAAAAATTTCGTCCTCTCGTAATTCGATTCTTTTAACACTATCCGCACTTTGAATCGATGTATGGATATATTAATATCTCCTCCATTTCACTTTCATGTTGGACAATGATTGATCATTTATATCAATACGATATTTGTTTTGAAATTTAATCAAATTTTCACATTCATCGCATTTTTTTACCACCAACACATTTCTTTTTGTAAAATAGTTCATCGCTTTCTCTTTCACATAGAATTTGAGATATGAATTCACGGATAGTGGAAGGAGGAGGTGAATCATTCCATAATGTTCTACCGAAATCAAGGAATGTGTCATAATATAACTCAAATTCCACATGATAACGGCAAAAACAAGTGTCACGTACGGTGATAGGTTTTACATACCATGGTTTTTGTTGAACAAAAGCACTGAGTGAAACTTGAATTTGACGATTCTCTTCTTTGAACTTGTTGAATAACTCTATTTGAGTGGTTTCCAAGAGATGTTTTTCATGTTCTTTGTATTGATTTCGCGCTATTCTTCTTCGCATCACATGTCTTGCGAGTGGGTGAAACACGCGAATTGTTCTTCCAATATTCATATATTATTTTTTTAACATCTTCTCCAAGTCTATCTTTGTATGGTTGCCTACAAATAGCTCTCCAACAAGCTGAGTTCATCATTTACGTCTATTTGCAGTGAAATTTTCGATGTTTGTGCAGTAGTTTTTCGCGAGGTTCCCAGGTGCTCGTGCCATAGATGTTAGATTCAAACGATTCTCTTGAGTACTTGGTGAAACCATTGCCATTTGTATTCCCTCTACGTATATTTGAAACATTTTTTATCTCTAGATCTCTTAATCGACTCTATAGCACTACTCATATTTTTTATCACCTCTTCTTTCATTTTTTTTATCTTTGGTTGATTTTCGAATACCCAATAGTGTCGTCGCTTCTTTTAATTTCCTTGATGATAAGAGACATTTCAACATTTGAGCTTGAGCGTCACCCTCGAGCTTTTGAAAAACATTTCCAAAATTTTCTCGACACGATATCGTATAAAATAGTCGTGTTTTTTATCTCCATATGTGCGAGTGTCGACATTTTCTAACATCTCATTATCGATAGTGATTTCATCCTGTACATATTCGAAAAAAATAGTACATATTCAATAAATAACTAAATTAATAAATATGTCAATAAATATTAGGAAAAATTTTAAATATATCAATAGATCATAATATCTACATTTACATACTTGATTCAATTCTCGCTTGAGGTTGATTTTTCTTCTTCAATATTTTGAGGAGTATCTCCGTCTTGTTTACATTAAACAAAATATTTTTTCAAACTAGTTCATCAAATAAAAAATTAAGCTTCACATTGTACATTGGGAAAACTTTAAAAATATATCAATAGATCATAATATTTACATTTACATACTCGCTTCAATTTCTCGCTGAGGTTGATTTTCTTCTTCAATATTTTGAGGAATATCTCTGTCTGTGTACATCAAACAAAATATTTTTTCAAACTAGTTTATCAAATAAAAATTAAGCGTTACATTTTACATTAGGAAAATTTTAAATATATATCAATAGAGCATGTAATATTTACATTTACATACTGCTTCAATTTCTCGCTTGAGGTTGATTTTCCTCTTCAATATTTGAGAGAGCTTCTAACTTTCTTTTTGCGATATTGTCTCGTCTCTTCTCTACGTTCCTCGGGCTTTCTTTTTCGATCATATTTTCTCACACAAGTTCTTCGATTTCCCATGATAATAGGGTATGAGGTTTAAAAAATTTCCTTTAAAAAATTAGACAATAACTCAATTACAAACAATATCACAAAAGATTTAATTTAAAAAAATCTTTTCTAAAAAATACGTAATCCAATCCAAAACACGTACATATCTCTAAGAAAAATCACACGCCTCCAGAAATGTCTTCCAAAAAAATTCTTTAAATCTTAAAAATGTAAAGAAAATTTTTTGAACAAAAAAAGCTCAAAAGATTTATTTCAACACAAAACACAGTACATACCTCAAAGAAAAATCACGTCGCTCCAAAAATGTCTTCCAAAAAAGTTTTTTAAATTCAAACTTTGAACCTCCAAGAAAAATCACGCCGCCTCCAGAAAATGTCTTCCAAAAAATTTTTTTGACCCCAAACTTTGAAGAAAAATTTTTGAATTCAAACCAAGTTGTAAGATGAAATGACTTAGTCATTAGTCTAAAAAAAACTCTTGGGTACTAATATTGTGGAGAATTTACAACTCAAACTAGTGATTTCAACAAATCCCTACCTAATTCTTGAAGAATTAGACTAGAAAATATACCAGAAAAACCTCCAAAATATATAACAGATACACTACGGGCTCATGATATATTTCACATTACCAACATTAAAAAAATGCTGAAATTTAATTATGAGTTTATTTAAATTATTTTTATTAATTACCGACTATATCCATGATAACTCCATATCTACCAATCGCTCCGAGGGGTCAAATATTTTTCACTCTAAAAGAGGTTTCCATCTCAATAGATATTTTTTTTCACTCTAAAAGAGGATTCCATATCAATAGATATTTTTTTCACTCTAAAAGATGTTTCCATGTCAATAGAATTGATCTCTTTCGCTTGGTAGATACAAAGTTATGATGGATCTATGCTAGTTTAATTTCACCCTTTAAATAGACTATATTCCACATGAATAAGATGGGTCAACACCATAAGTTCTCAATACCATGGGTCATTTTTATTTTTATAGGGTTAATTTCAATTTTATTTTTTTATTTTATTTTGACAAAATTTTACATTAAGGTATACTAATCTTTTTTTTATTTGTGTTATATGTTTGTTCTTAACTAAATCTCTTTTGCAGGAAATTCCAATTTATCAACTATCTTCCATGCCAATTTCGAAGGTTACCTGTGGTAAACTCAAATATCTTTAGATATATTTCCTTTGGTGAGCTAATAGATGGTCCTTAGTAGCCTAAGAAATGCTGGTTAAACCAAAGTTTTTGGGAGGATTGGGTTTACGTGATCCTGAGGCTATTAGTAAGTCATTTGGAATGAAGCTGTCACGTCCAAATATCAACAAATTTACTGTAATAAAAAAAAAATACCAATGACATAATTCCGCCTTGCAAGTAGCATGGTAACTATCCATTCACGTCTTGTATATGATTCATAATACATACTGTATAAGTATTGAACAAGCACAAATTTCGGAAGTCCATATTAACGTTGCTATTTATACATATATATAAGTCATTATTTCACGGGTAAGGACATGTAATAAAAAGGTTTCAATGGCGGAATAGATTGCGCCACGATTAACATCACTTCACACATCAGTGCATCACCCTCAATGTGAATTTAGATTTTGCGGAATTACAACTCCGGCGTACCAGTTTAGAAAGGTTAATGATAGTTGGTCCTTTCCGTAATCACATTTAAAATTAAAGGTTGATGTTCAATTACCAATCCAGCCTTTTGGCACGGAATTCCCTCATGTCGAGGCACAAGTGTCATTATCTGCAGAGTTTCTACTCTTCCGCATTTAACATCCATGACAGATGTAACTTGCCTCGGGTTCCTTGAGATATTTGCGAGGGAAACAGGTTCCTATCTGGAGTGTTCAGCTAATCCTTTCGGCTTGGCGACTGGAGATCTTCCATGGCGCGCGGGAGAGAGATTTGCTCCTCCTCAACATCTCCATCCTTAATTCCTGTTTAAAAGAATGGTAAGAAGTGCTCACCCTACGACACCTAAACTCGTCCTGGTCTAGTTTTGCAGAATGTTTATGCATTTCCTGTGAATTTCGACCCAGGAACAGTAAGTTAATCTGCGTTATGGTTTATTCATTTGTAAACAGGTTAGCAGAGGATGAAGTTCCGGAATAAAATGGAGATGAGCGCTTGCCTTCCGGGCGATGGTTGGAAAGGTACCGCCCTTCAGCTAATTTTTCCTGTTCAAGTATGGTTTTAATATCACAATTTCTAGTTCCTAGACAGAGCCCCCTTCTCTCGAAGTTCAACTGTTCATATTTTGTCACCTTTAGGGTTATCAAGCGCAGACCTTCAGGTAGGTACCTTATGAGCGTTTAAATGGGGTTTAGACTTCCATTCATTATTATGTTATTATTATCATCTTACTGACTGAGTTCTCATTTCCTTCTGCTTGCAGGTGATTAAGATACCTTTGAATCTTCCTACAACTTTATCGTTTCTTGATAGCTATGGCTGAAGTTCATTTCCCTTGTTACAGGTACCCCAAATCGACCCGAGGTTTCAGCTGCAGTTTTCGACATAGTTCTTTTTCTTTCTTTTAACTTCTTGAGATGTAAACCGAGAAATAATCAGTCCTGAGTTAGGGTTTTGGGTTGTCAAAAAGTGCCATTTAATTCCTTGTAATATTGCAGTACCCTAGCAAAGTAACTATGATGAACCACTGGTTAATGTTTTAATATACAGTATGCGCTCTTCATATTACTATATGGGAACCCCGAGGGTGTCGATTTTCCGTTTCCAGTACTCTTATTTCGTTTGTTCTAATCTTGCTAATTCGATTCACCGAATCGTTGTCGAGTTTGGTCTTTTTAATGTAGGACTGTTGAGTAAACATATTTTTACTGTTATTTACTGTGTTCAAGGATAACTCTAAAATTCGTCTGAATTTTCTTTAAAAACGGAATTTTGCTTCCATTTTACTGTATCTACTTCTGCGCTGGGAACTCTTCCCATTGTTTGCAGTATCACCCAATATGGGGTTTTGGTTTTTAAATTAATATAGAGCTACCTATTTGCATCATTAGTAGTACATTTTGGTCGAGGGTTTGCCGTTTCTGGTCGACTTACTGTTCAGTCTTTAAGTTCCTTTTTATTTCATAATAACTCTAAGGTGACCGGTCCACTATCACGACCGTGTATAGTAACTTCTCTGCCAAGGTTACCAGGGGCAAGGGTTCGATAGGATTTCGGTCCCTTCTCTGCTCTTGAAAACCCCAGACCTGGAGTTCACTCAGCACAACCCCGCACTGCTTCTCTATTGTATTAAACTCCTAGTAGTAATACATCTTGTACTAATAAATGAAGTGAAGTCGGTTAGCTATATACACTGTAAATTTTATACATGCATCCTGTAAAAGAAGATTCTTACATTTTTCTCTTTATATATGCATGTTTCCACAGAAATAAGAGAATAAATGCAAAGTAGACTTACTTATTTTTATTTGTTCTTTCTAAACTCTTAACACATATAGATAGTTAAAATCAAGCACCTGCTCATTTAATGCACAAATTAATCTTTTTTTTCAGAGGAAAACTAACAGATTCCTTCCGAACTGCATAATCTCATTCCTAATAAAATAAGTAGTAACACAATTCTATTCATTCACAGAGTTTGAAATAATAATACTCCATATTCACTTTTAATCTGTAATCTATATAAGCTTCAAATTCTGTATACTTATCTGGAACTGAAAATCGATTCCTACAGCTGTGGTCCACCCTACCAACCAAGTGAGGCCATTACATCCTGCACTTGCCCCCTAGCCTCAGAACTCTGGGTCGGTGCCACGGAGTTTTACAGTGGAGCTTACTCTGCTGTGACCTCTGGAATTCCCTTCCAGTCACCTACAGGTAGTCTGGCCAATTCAAGGGTTACCGAAAGATACTTTCCACTGGTGTTTCTAGCTCAAGATAGTACTTTCCCCTTTCTTGCCAAATTTTCCAGAACCCCCTCTCCTCTCTTGGATTCCCACTTTATCCATTCAGGAGAGGGTAATTGTTTTTCCCCAACTGTCTCCAACCACCACCCATTCTGAGAAAACTATCACCAACAGCTTTAGAGATTCTCTTTTCCTCCATTGGTTTTCTCCCATTAATTCAGAAAGAAAATAAATAAAAACAATAAAATCTAAAAATAGTAATCGTCTCAAAACATCATCATAAAGTCTTGCTTGCTCAGAAAAATAAAATAAACCAACTGTTTTAACTAGTTAATACTAGTTAATTTCTTAATGAGGCTGTCACAGAAGCGTTGGTGGCAATGGGTGATAAGTGGCACTGAAATCTAGAATAAAATTTGGATGAGGAATTATGCTTCTTTCCCAACTCAAGGAGATCAATTAGGTCATAAGAGGGTAGTTTTTGGATCGATTTTATGGAATTGGGCATAGGGAAGAAAATATATGTTGTCAAAACATGCTTTCTCGGATATTTACTTGGGTTGCTAAGCTTTATTGTTGATGTCATGTATCAATGATAAAGAGGTGTTTCTGAATTTACAAATATTTCTAACAAATATCAATGTCGTGAGAGTTTGTGATTACTAGAAGAAGGGGGGTCATTCTCTATTCTAGAGAGAGTGGAAGAAACAAGAGGATTGGTCAGATTTATCACAAAATTTATCGTGGGATGCTTTCCAACAAGAATTGGGTGAATGACGTATTATATGTTCTCAAAGCGGTGACATATTGTGATTGGGTAACCTTCCCATTGGTTATTTCACTCTGAAAGAAGGTTATTTTCTTTTAGCAGGTGCCGGTGGAAGGTAATCAGGATTTAGCAGGTGCTGGTGGAATTTTTCGGCATGAGGAATCTTCTCCTTTGAGATTTTATGTGATGCATTGTGGATTTGTGACTAATAATATGATTAATTTTATGGCCCTAGAAAAAGTTCTTCAAATATTTGTTTGGGATGGCTTTAAAATACTATAGATCAATGGAGATCCTCTCATTATTGTACATTGTATTAAAAAACTTCTTAATGGTCAATCGAATCGAAAGGTCATTAAAATTTGGAGGTTAGAGGGGATTTTAGCACATATTGTTGTTTTTCTATACTCTTTTGCATACAGTTGTGTCCACCATATTTGCATATCTAGAAATCAGGTTGTGGATTACTTGGCCAATATGGGGTGTTGTTACAACATGTATTTGGAAGAATATTGGCCCATGTCCTCAAGCCCAATTTACATGCAAGTTCTTCAAAAATTGATCGCTAAGGAGACCTTGTTCCCATATTAGGGTGTACAAGTGGGAGTTCATGGGGAGTTCTAGTATCTTTGGGATAGGAACTCGAATAACACTTGGTTTATAATGATGAAGTAGTGGCCGAAGGTAGTTAATGTGGTTGTAGTTGAAATTTTTGACATTATGTGTATTAAAGATGGGTTTATAATGAGGAATGTTTGTTGGTGGTGGTGTTAGGGGTACAATTGTGAGGTTACCATGTCATCCTCTGGCTCTGGTTGCTCCTTATGTTTGAGATGGTGGGTGGACTATAGTTGTGTAGAAGTCCTAATTAGCAAAGAAATTTCTACAATACAGAGTCTTTGTTTGGTGAGTTATTCATTTCCAACCCTCGTGCATCATTTTATTCTTTTTTATTGGGGGATGATATTTTGGTTTTTGGTTAATTACTCCATCATGATTTTTTTCGATGCTCTTTTATTGTGTTCATTCGTGGTTTTCTGGTCTTATTGTCGCTATTTTAGTAGCAATCCTATTATTTTCTTTTTCAATTCATGGTGAAGGATTCCATTGTCTTTGTACCTTATCTTGGCGGTCTTGTCCTAGTTCCTTATTTTGGTGGTATGTGGCATTAACTATGTGAAGTATCTCTGGTTGAAGGTTGAGTTTGATTCTATATTTGTAGTGAGTTTCTAAACCTCTTATGTCTGGGCCCTGTTGAGTGGTTTATTGCGGATGACCTTCTCGTTTTTAGGTTTTTTTCATCATTTTATCCCTCTTTATCCTTCAACATATTTCATTGGATTTTTTTCATATTCAAGTTATTATTATTTTCTCTCCTCTCTAGTTTTTATGGCTCCTCACCAACGAATTCCTAGTCGTCGAGGGGGTGGATTCTTTATTGGGAAGAAAATGTCATGCCCATTCTCTTATGGCTCCGTTGTATTTTATTTTAACTTAGTTCCTTTGGAGGTACGTCGAGAAATTTTATATTTGGAAGATTTGGAGAGTGGTGACCACCCTTATGCTTTAGAATATGAACTAGTTGGTGTTAAAGGGAAGCGGTTTCCAAGCCTTGGTCGTTTCTGTAAGAGGAGGTTGAATTGTTTAATTTCCTTGGCTTTGAATCATAAAACTTCTACTTTATTCCATCTTATGTTCGAGGAAAAGTAGGTGGAGAATTACATAATTTTCTCCTCTCTGGAGGACATCAAGCGAATGGTAAGAAATATTTCCTTTTTTTTAAACAATGTGGATTCTCTAGCAAAGGTGGAGTATTTTCTGGTTAATGATTCAGGATCGGGCGACCTCATGGATCCCATTTTATGCAGTGTTAACTCTTCTATTTAGAGCATACAAGTGAAGGTATCTATTTTTTTTTGGTCACACATTTTATGGCTCATACTTTGGATACATGTAGTTATGGTCTTGGCCCTGTAGACGATTTTGGATATCTGCAGTTTTGGTATGGGCTATATGCATATGGTGTTAACAAACATAATTCTCTAGTCCTCGGATGTTGGTCACTTTGGTGGCATTATATTTCCCTACTATTATTTCACCTATATTATGTTATTATATTTATTTCTCTCTAGAGTTTCTTTGGCACTGTTGGTCACAACTACCATTTGTTTCAACTTAATTTGATGTTGTCACTCTGTATTTTTTTTATGAGTTTCATGCATTGGAAAGAAAATTATGTAGTTTCGATCATGGTGTTTGGCATTGATTTCAAAGTTTGTGCCTTTGATGTATTCTCTTATGTATATATTTTTCTGATAATGGAATATATTGCTATTTATTTAAAAAATATATATACACTAATGTTTAATTTTTAATGTTATTTTGACCTATAGGATTTGAATCTTGAATTTCATGGTTTACATAATACTTCATAACATGAGAATCACCAATTTAGGTTTCATGGTAAGCCAAATAATATTTAAATTGTTCTTGGTAGAAAAAAATCAAAATTTTTATTAAATTTTCCATATATAATTATGTTGTAATTATTTTGGAATATTTTCCAGAACTTTAATTTAATTGTCAACTGCTAATAAGTGGATGATAGGAATTTAATTTTTATGGAGTAAAGGTATTAATATTCATAATAGATGGTTGAGATTTATCTGTCATTTTTCTTTTCAATTTAATTTTTAAAAATGTTATTATTATTTTATTTTTGTAACATTAGGATTTAATCCTTAAACTATTTATTTTTATTTTAAAAATGGATTGTGCATTTAACTTTTAAATGAGATTAACAAGTAAAGTTAATCTAGTAATGAACATGATTTATTTCTTTTCTTGAATAAGGAATTATTTATGGAATGGTTTCCATAAAACTGATGATAAAGTATTACCATTTATTTTTCTTTTAAAGAAAGATTTTTCATTTAACGTTTAAATGAGATTAACAAGGAAAGTTAATCTAGTAATGAACATGATTTATTTATTTTCTTGAATAAATAATTATTTATGGAATGGTTTCCATAAAACTAATGATAAAGTATTCCAATATCATAGAGTAGTTGGGAAAAAGAGGTTAAAAGACAGTTATCTTTTTCTCTAAGGATAAATAGAAAATCCCAGTGAGAAAAAGGGGTTCTGTGAATGTGGAGAAAGCCAGGAGGCTTGAAGGTGGGAGTAAATCCATAGCTGGTTGGAACCAGTGGAAACTCTACGACTTGAATCTAGGAGTGAAGATTGGACTGAGGGTCTTGAGGTTTACTCTAGAAAAAATGATATCTAAGTCCTAGTCTGGTGCGGAGCATGGGGGGATTTTTCTAAGTCCTACTCTGATGTAGAGCACGGGGGGATTTTTCTCAGTCCAAAAAATAGGAAAAGGCAGTCAAACTATTGTATGTTATTTTTTCTTCAAGAAATAATGAATGATGATATATGGTAGTAAAATGGAAACTCATTAGTTTTGTACTCTAAGACAGTTCAATTTCCTATATGTCATATTAAATGTGTTTTAGAATAAAGAATGGTTTTTCTTGTGTAGAAAGAAGTAAACATGGTATTTAAATGTAAAACTAGTAAAAGGTTGTGGAGGGGACTGTTAGTCTGTCCAAGGTGGGGACCCCAGACTATACATTTCATCCCCTCTTCGATAAAAAATTACTATACACTATCTGCGGGTTTATAGAGAGTAACCTAGAAATAGAGATTGTCCTGACATCAAGCTTATACAGTAACCAAACAATATTTACCAAGAAAATGATAGATTGAATGAAATATTGCTATGTATTTAAACAATATTAGCCCACAAATTGGCACTGCTAAAAACAAATAAATGTAATACATGAAATAGAAACTCTGTAGAAATAAAGATAACTACAATGCATTCAATTTTCAAAATAATTAAATAAATAAGTAGCATACTACATTAAAATGAACAAAAAAACTGCATGCAAGTAAACTGGCACAGTTATGAGCATGTAAAACATAGTATAAAAACAGTCTACAAGAATGTAGATATATGTAAAATTACATAGTCGGCACACAGAGAAGGCAAGACTATATAGTCGCTGCTATAGTACTAAAATATTAGTAATGAGGTAAATGATATTCACAACAAATCATATATGGCAAAATTATAATAACGTTGTGATGAAAAATTCTCAACTATACCATTAACATGAACTAAGGGAGTTTCCAAGCCAAAAAAAAACATTTCAGACACAGAGCTGAGTAAGAAACTCCAGAACACAACTATAAAATCATTACATGTATGGGAAACTTATAAATATCGAAAACCTTATACATTAAGCCATTTTCAAGGCTGAATAATTCCTTTACACCGAGTATGAAATAAAAGATGAGAACAGAGCCTTAAGGGCTTCATGTGAAAGTCTATGTTAACTTAGAGCTTATACCCAGAATCCTGAAGGACTTCAATTAAATTAAATCATTTCATAGACCTGCGGTACCTGTACACAGAGAGGTGAGGAAGTCACTAGCTGAAGGTAGAATTGCATGAAGGAGAGCGCCATTCATTCAAAAGGGTGTGAGGTCCAAAAATTACCTGAAAAGACAACATAAAATGTATAAGTGTTAGGGTTTGCAGTGTAAAACCCTGGGTTAAAAAAAACAAATCTGCAAATGAATTTGACCTAGCTCAATCTTGAAAATTTTACCTTATTTTAGAAGCGAGGTTCGGTGTTGAAGACCTGGAAAAAAGTTTACAAAGTTTGCCTATACTGTAAACAAAACCCTTGTCGTATATAACACTTCGAATGTCAATGCAAATCACCTGTATAAGATGAGCCAAGGACTATTGTTTGATTCTCTAGTGCAGTAAGGTAAGAAAACCGTCACATTGCTCCTGTAGAGGGATGGTTGGAAGAACCCATTATGTATACTACTAAAACAATTAGCAAACATTATAAACAATGACATAATCGGAACAAAATCTAGAGAAATTGTGCACATGAGTAAATCCTAACAATTAGCATAGTTCATTAATACCTGAAGGTGGTTGAGCAAACTTGGAGATCATTTGAACCAGTACCGTAAGAGAAGTCACGACAACGTTTGAGTTCCAGAGCAGTGGAGCTCGGAACGCTCACAAAGTTTCGCGGAGGCAAAATGAAAACGGTTAGGGTAGAG
Source organism: Pinus albicaulis (assembly GCA_034641835.2). Lineage (NCBI taxonomy): Eukaryota > Viridiplantae > Streptophyta > Pinopsida > Pinales > Pinaceae > Pinus > Pinus albicaulis. The sequence continues at coordinate 1,268,322,889 of CM076581.1, forward strand.
GGGCAGGTCAATACCCTAACCCTTCCAAAAACGCATCACAGTCATTGATCAAAGGGTGGAGGATCTAATAGTGTAACCCATAACAGATGTCAGATCCATAGATATATTAAATCACATAAAATATATGCAGAGATATAGTTAAGGTACATTCATATAATGTCGATCAATCAAGAAATAATATCCTCGCTTATGATAGCAACCATAATATTTATGTAAAGTTATTGCATGATGCCTGACATGTGGCCAAACTGTCAAGTCGGATAATCAAGATTTAACCAAAAAAATGATAGATTCTAGCCAAAAACTCTAAAACTTATAATAATTAGACAATATCTTTTAATTCTTATCATAAATTAATACCTACCTATATTTACTAACCATTTCATCTATATTATATTTAAATATAAATAAACTAAATAGTTACTAAACCAATCACATTCTACCATATATCCCCAAAATAATTATGAAATGTTATATTTATTAAAAAAAAATATTTAATAATATATGTCATATATTTTATGTATTAGGTTATTAGTTAGCTGGGAAGTTATTTGTATCTCAATTAACTAAACAAATATATTTATTTTAAAGATTTATATTTAAATTTTAAAAATCATAAGTTTTATTAATTCTCAATATTTTAATTATAAAATAATTAACAATTATTTTTAAACATATTTAAATTTTAAATATTTCATACATTTAAAAATCTACAATTTTTAAAAATAATTAAATTATAACTTATATAATATACATGAATTAAAAAAATTTATAATATATTTTATTTTTTTGGTTTATTTAAAAAAAATAGTTGTTAAATAGATTTTTGACTAAATTTTAACAAAACATATCATCATTGTTTATTTCACATTATAGAGTAACTTAACGAAAACACTTCATCATCATTAATTTCAAGTTTCATGAGAATGTATTTACAAAGATTTAAAAACCACTATTAATTTAAATTTCTCTCAATCATGAAGCAAGTAATTAATTCTTCCTTGTAATAAAGGAATAGATTCTGAAAAAATGTGAAACATAATAAAGCTATATGGAATTTCATAATTGACGAATTTTATTTGGATAATTAATAAAAAGAGTTAGATAATATTTTTTTCACTTAAGATTTTAGAAAAATGTGAAACGTAATAAAGGTATATGGAATTTCATAATTTTATTGAGATGATTAATAAAAAGAGTTAGATAATATTATTTTTTATTTTTTAAAGTTTTGTCTTACAAATAATAAGCAAAATACACTTAAAGTTTTGTTTTAGAAATAATAAGCAAAATACAAAAAGACAATATTTAGCTTTATTATAATTATATAATTTGTAATGAAAATAAAAATATTGGAACACATAAATATATTAAAAAAAGTTGTTGGTGAAAAATATTGCATATCCATTATGTTGAAAAAAAAACTCTGAGGAAAGAAGGTAAGTTGTAAGTGCATTGATTTTAAAATATAATATGTTAAATTACCATATTAATTTAATAAAATACGTTAAATTACCATATTAATTTAAAGTAGTTGTATGAGAAACAGAAAATACATATAATCTTTAAAAATATGAGAAACAGAAAATGTATGAGAAACAGATTTAAAAATATTTGTTTGAAATTTTATAATATAAAATATATAAATAATATAAATAAAATTATAAAACAAAAACAAAAATATGTTATTAGAAAAAACAAATTGATAATATTATGTGATTTTGATTTTTATAAAACAATTTTAATATATTTAAATTTATTATTTCAGAATTTATTATGTATATAAAACTTTTTTGGTAATAATCATATCTAAATATATATTATCTAAAAATTATTATATATGTCATATGGATCATAGAACCTAAATTCTTAATACAGAATTTATTATGTTTAAATTGTCAAATTATTATAATAAAATTTGAATGTCAATTTAATAATAATTTTATAAATTAAAATTCAAATAAAAATAAAAATATATATTTTTAAATTTTCATGAAGAAGATCAGTTAAATAGCTAAATATGTAAAATGATGTGAAGTAAATTAAAGTTAAATATGCAAAAATTAAAAATCAAAATAAATTCTTTTTACTAAATCAATTAAATATCCAAAATGATGTAAATTAAATTAAATGAAACCAAAGTAAAAATTCCAAGAATTATAAATTAAAGTAACATTTTATTGTGAAATACACAATAAAAATATGTGTCAAAACGTTATAAGTGTTCTTTATAAAAATAAATAAAAACACAATAAATAACCCTATAACATGTTATATTAATTTGTAACACCGATTTTCATAAATGACACGAAATAATCTGAAATTGAGATAAAAGGGAACAACTCCAATTATGACATCTGGCAAATTTTTATTGATCTGAAGAATCATAGCAAATTGCTTCACATTCACTGTGAAGCAATAAATAGTGAACCAGTGAATGAATCAATGCCAAACAATGATTGTAGCATGTTCTGTTCTTCACGCGTAATTCACTGAACACTCAGGAGGAGGGTTGGGATATCTGGTTTTATCCGTGCAATAGTCATAAACCATGTATTTTCCCCTCACCCATTTCAGCTGCTTCATTTTATCTGCACTCAATCCTCTGCTGTCCGAATTCTCCCACCACTCTGAAGAGGGAGAGGATGGACAAATAGGAGAGGACTCAGAATCTCCTCGCACTTGTGACCTTCAAGATCGAAACCTTTGAAAGTGGCTATGAAAGGGCCTGCGTCCAGTTTATCCTTGCCCTTCCTCCATCGGAGGCCCAGGTTTTGCCATTCCAAATATTAGCAATAACTTGCATAGGCTTTGATGATGGGTAAGGAAGTCCCAGGGTTTTCTCAAAGTTTTTAAACACTCACAACAGTTTCACCCACCATGAACCTGCGTGCCAACAAATTAAGATTATTAATGATAATACACGTTGAAAATTTTTGAGCTAATAACTGCTGGAAACGGCGAGAAAGATCGAACATACATGGTATAGTAGCGGTTCCAAAGAAGAGAATAGGTGTGGAAGTTAGCAGTGGGGTCGAACCAAAGCTTGATTCGGCTCTCCCGGCCGCCAATGCCGTTGACGAAGACGTTAGTATTGAGATAATAAGGTTTTCCAGGTTTGTTTCCCAGAAACTCAGACTCCACCTTGTCGTGCTTAGTGCTTTGGGTAGAAAGCTGCAATATACAAAGAAGTTCACAAGAGTAAAGAAAATATTGGAGGAGTGTTTTAATCGAAAATTTCAAATTTCAATTTCGCGCCCACAAGTCTCCACCGTCCCTTTCACACTTAATCGATGGTTGCCATCGCGATCCTGCCCTCCCATCACACGGATCGCCACAACCTTCTCTTTGTATTATTAGTTTTTATTAAATTGGCATAAGTATTCGGAGCGGCGCCAGGGGGACGGGTGGCGAAGGAGGCGCTCGGGGGAGGAGGCGCCTGCTAACGTCCGCCGTGAGCCGTCATCACTCAAACGGAGGAAATGGAACTGTTTGGAGGTCCACCTTTTACCGAGAAAGCTGCAGGGTCGCCGGAGAGGGCTGATCGGGCGCTGTCACATCAGCTCCCGATTCGTCGAACAAAAGACTCTTCCCCATAGAATTCCCCTATCATGTCCTCTTCATTCGAACATTTTTTTTTCAAACCCTACCCTACCTCCAACACTACCAACCCTAGTCATATCGCTGGGTCCACCTCCCTTATCTGTTTTTATACCCCTTCTCTGATCTGATCAGATCACTGGGTTCACATCCTGTGACCCCTTGTCACAAATGATGTGATGTGATCTGAGCCATGGGCCCTCGAAACTTTTTTTGGTCATTGCTATGGTAGGAAAGCTATTCCACCTGTCCTGTGGGGTTTCAGGGTAAAAAGCTGTTCCACCCGTTCTTAGTCTTTTTCGTTCCTCTTCGTTCCACATTCCGTAGCAGCAACTGATAGATTTCAGGGGTGCATTGTGCCTTTGCGGATCTAAGTTTTAACATACGCGGTGGAGTTGCTGAGCAGAGTGGCTGGTCTGTGATTCTGGAACAGGGTTCTGCTCCCCGGTGCCATTGTTGGAATTTGTTGCACTTCGCCCTCCAGATAAGTCTCAGCCCCTGAATTTTCTATTTATTTTCTTACAACTTTTATGTTGCCAAGGGAATTTGCTTGGGCTTCGTTTTGGTTAGGGATGAGGTTTGAGCTGATGCTCTATTTAAATCCATTCTTATTTAATGTCAGGTGGGGTTTCAGGGTAAAAGGCTATTCTGCCTGTCCTTCGTCTTTTTCGTTCCACAGTCCGTAGCAGCAATTGATAGATTTCAGTGGTGCACTGTGCTTTTGCTGATCTTAAGTTTTTCGGTAGCAGCAATTGATAGATTTCAGTGGTGCACGGTGCTTTTGCTGATCTAAAAGTTTTAACATACCATGGTGAATGCTGTGGAGTTGCCGAGCAGATTGACTGTTCTGCCATTCAGGAACAGGGTTCTGCTCCCCGGTGCCATAAAAGTTACCCCATATAAACCTGCCCTATGGGCCAAATCCTTCCACCCATCAAGCTATGTCTTCCTCTGAAGTTCTGGCAGTTTATACTAAATCCGGCCAGCAGTTCCACTATCTAAGGTAAAGGTCAACCTATAGGCTACTCAACCATCCGTTAGAATTGGTTGCACTTCGCCCTCCAGCTGAATCTCAGCCACTGAATTTTCTATTTACTTTCTTTTGGACAGCTTTTATAGTGCCAAGGGAATTTACGTGGGCTTCGTTTTGGTTAGGGATGGGGTTTGTGCGGGCTTATGCCCCATTTAACTCCATTTTTATTGCCCATGTGAAGGCAGCTTTTAAAATTTATGGAATTTTTAATGTCAAGTGGGATTTCAGGGTAAAAAATTTGAGAACTTGGGATAAAGTGAGATTTTCAGAAAAGGAAAAAGATTTTAGTGAACGGAAGTGGCCAATGGGTTTATGGTTCAGCATTGAGAACATTATTGTGTCACGTTACTTACTTTTTAAAATTCAATTCCTCAATGGAAAGAGTAGTTATTTATCTTAATTTTGATGAAAGAATATCCCAATCAAGGATTAGGGATACGAAAGTTTTCAATAACTAGAGTAAGTCGTTAATTTAGATAAAAATATTGGATCAATTTTATGGGAGAATATCTTAATTAAAAACATAAACACAACATTTATAAGATACATGCAATAAAATAGTTCAGAAAACAAATATCCAATAAAAGTAATCAGATTAAAAAATAATCCAGAAAACAGATAAATTAGAAATGAAAAAATGTAAACTATATAATTTAAATTTTTTTTGCATGTATACAACAAACATGCAACAAAAATTTTAATGCTCAGTATTCTCAAAACTCTAAAGCAAAACCTTCAATTATTTTTAACTCTAATTTTAGTGAAAATAGATAAGTACGATATAATTTTATCCCGTTTTAACCAAAAAGCACCATTAACAATATGTCCAATGCTAACGAGAGTCTACATTCAATCAAGACGATCAACAAATACAATATACAACGTCAAAGTAAAATCATATAGTTTTACAAATATTAAATTTGAAATAAATTTTTATATATGAAACACTTTTTTTTTTTTTAATAGCAAAAACTGAATACTTCACATTTTCACAACAACTCTTAAACGTGTTCTTAGACCCATGCTATGGAGTCTACAAAATTTGCTCTGAGCCTGGGGTTAAATGATAATAGTTGCTTACAATGTTCTAATCTAAAAAATAAAATAAAAAAATGCTTTGAACTAAATCATGTTATTACTTACATTTACTTATACGTTCTCATTTGTTACCTACATTTACTTTTGCATTCTCATTTGTCTAGTGGTAGTATTTAATTTATTTGCCTTAAATTTTTCCAATCATTTTTAATAAGTTAATATCTTAGCCAGCTTAGCAGTTTTAATGAGTTTATTTAGGGGAATTTAGTGTCACTACAATTAGGGTTTTCAAGAAAATATCGCACATTTCTCATAACCTAATTCCATTTATATAAACTATATTACATAATTTATTTTCTTTGAAGGAATAAGCTATATTTGGGTGTGCAAAACACAATTTCAATAGCATGTTATGGTTGAGACACTTCTTTTAGCTTCATATATATCTACCTTTATATACATCTATTACATCATATGTTAATTCTCTTATATTTTGAAAAGCATTCAAGTGTGATCTCTTGCATCCACAGAGAAAAAATTATGATCATAATGATGAGAATTCCCACAACAGGTATGGAAAGTTATTTGATACATGAGAATTGTAATTCTTTAACCTGCTTGTTGCAAACTTCTTGACAATTGCAAGAATTAAATGGACAAAATAATGTCAATGCCACAATTAAACTTGAAAGTGAGGAATTGAGATGATGCCATTTAAGATTAAAAGAGTCATCAACATGGACATACTTGATAAACCATAAAGAAAAAATTGAAAAGAAGCCTATTCATACCTTGCAAAAGTTAAATGGTTATCTTCTTTAGAGCTTGGACAACCTAGTTGTAGATTCTGCAATTCAAACACTTTTGTTACTAACTACCACTTGCACTTGCTTTAGTTGATTAACACATAAGCTCCAGTACATAGATAAATAACTTACTATAAAACTTGTATAGAGTGGTTGTAGGGTATCTCTACTCACTATGTAATATTCTTGGCATTGTATTAATGAAATTTTTAGGGCATGTAGAAATGACAACATAAGATAAGAGATAGGGATTCTATAATATTTTTTGGCTACAAACTTGTCTATCATTAACATAATGAAGAGTTCAAATGAGAACTTGAAGGAATAATATATATCAACATTTCTTACCTATGGGCTGTCAGGAACATCCATGAAAACTCTTGAAAATATTTTGTAAAACTACATGAAACAGGAGAAAGGAAATATTATAAGAGTTTATGGAAAATAAGAAATAAATGTTGGCTAAAGTAGAGCTTGATGTTTACCTTTATATATTCTTTATATAATCTATTCTATCCCCTCCAGATTTCCATATCTCCACCATTGAGAAACATGGTGCATTTTCAGTAACCATTATCAAAGCAATTCCATTACCCATTACCAGCTAATAATAGGTCTACACCACCTGCTACATGCATTTATGCTCATGACAAAGTTCTACAAATTATATATAATCAAACCTTTAATTGACCTTGGTATCACATATTTCATTTACATGACCCAAGTCAACCTATTTGCATTTGTTAAGGATGTGTGGCAAGTGAAAAGCACGTTACTATATTTCAATTTCACAATTTCTTTCTCAAGTGGAAGAGTTGAATGTAATGTAGCCGGACCAACCCCAAATAGAACAACTACAAGTTTGAATATATTTTATTTTATAGGGCCAATGCATTTTTATTGTGAGATTTTATGAGCTGAAAGTGTAAAAATTGGTAGGTCAAAACTCTAGAGATCTCCTCTAATTAATATTTCTGCCTATTGTTTTAACTCCACTCACTATCCATTTAATGCGCTTCTGGCGTTCCCTTTGCACTCTTGTGCAAATGCTAGTTTATAAACCATTTGTGTTTTAGATTATATGACGTAGTCTAACTAGATTGCTTTTTTGCCCTAAAAATCATGGAAATTCCGATAAGATTTTAAGAAAATTCGGCAGAGATTTTTATAAATCCACGTTATAACTATCAAACTTTAATATTTTGGGTGCCCTAGAGGTTTTTGATGGTGTTGAATCCATTTCCACCATCAAAATCATGATTCAAACACTATAAGATTTCTTAAAATTTTTTGGCCCGGATTCCGGCCAATTTTGGTTGTCCCGACAATTCCTCCTTCTCGTTAGACAACTCCAAATTATATTTCTTGTTTTAATTTGAATAGGTTTGTTTTTTGTTTTTTATTCAATTATATTTTAATTTGAATAGATTTGTTTTTTATTTTTTTTAAGTGTTTCTAATCATATTTTATAAACAATTTGTCCATTAAATTATGTTCCTTGTTCTTGTTTTATTCAAATTTGAATAAGTTTGTTTTTTTTTTTAATTTTTTTGTTAAATTATATTCCTTGTTTTAATTTGAATAGGTTTATTTTTGGAATCTAAGCTTCTGTGATCCATCATATAAATTAGTAGAAATTCTTTCGGTAATAATCAAGGTTTATTTTATTTTTATTTTTCATTTTAAAGATGCTTTAATTTGAATAGGTTTGTATTTTTTATTTTAAAGATGCTTTGAATGTTAAAATCCAAAATTTGATTTGTTTTTCCATTGTTTTTTATTATTTTCATAAATATAATATTTATTTTTTTAATTGATATATAAGATAATAATGTGATTGGTTATTTTTAATAGAAAGTTTAATTTTTAGTATTTATTGTTAAATATTAAAAGTAATTTAAAATATAAAAAGAGATGTAATTAAATAGTGGTGAAAATTCATTAAATGATGTAATAGAATATTAACTTGTTTTTTTATTAGAGAAAAGTAATTAATTGAGCCTTAGTTTGTTGAGTTTATTATTGTATCATATAACTACTTTTATTGATTTATTTACTATCATTCTCTACCACTATGTTGGGTGTTTCTATCTTGTTTCTTTGGATTGTGTTTTATAACGAAGCAATATTGATAGTAGCATAAGCAAAGGCATAGCCAAATCCATACATATTAGAGGTAGTGGTAAACTATCTAACAATATTAAAGCAAAGATCATAACTAAAGGAAAGAGGTCACATCATATATAGAAGCAAAGGCAACAATAATATAGATAAAAGTAGTTAGAGATCCTATAGTAGGTCGGAAGAGTGATCTATTATATCCATAAGCATCAATGTCACGACTTAATTAGATTCATAACCATAAGCATATATTATAATAATAATCTAATTTTAAGGTCACGGCCAAGCCAGACACAAAATTGGTGTATGAGACCCCCTTGTTTGTGGGACAAGGGACCCACCTCCGCGCAACGATTACATCATAAGTAAGTCATCATTAACCTATTCAAGAAAGCTAATGCACATATCTTGCACTATTTGGCATACTCTTCATTCTCATCTTTAGGTGAAAAGTGTGAGGATTAATATATTATGACTATGTATCCTCTTAGGAATAATATCCATGCCTAAGTAATATTGTGTCTTGCAATCAATGGGGAAGAATATACATTTCTACAACTAGGCAACAATGCATTGATGTCTTCGATAACAAATTCAATTGTGTTTTCCAATTCAAATTCCTTCATGGTCTTCAGGAATTTCCCTACATGGTGCCAACCTTTATAGATAGAATGAAAATAAGATGACCATTAGTTTGTTGAGCTACAACTATGAGAGATATTATATTTGCAGATAGTGCTTAACATACCCTTATAATTTTTCATTCATATTTGTTGATCAACGGTTGTCATTGATGTCAACCCAAGCAGCAGTAGGGGCTAACCCAATATTGCATGGGAATTTTGACCTACCAAATTAATATATTATGGGTCAATAATGGTTTTTATGGTTTCTACTTGTCGATATGTTTCCATTGATATATGGCACACCATGCAATTCTTCACGTTTTGAGAGATATTCATGTTTGAAGTTTGCACCCCCAGTTAGTGGGCTAAAACCCCATGGGGTTGGGGCATGGGTCATTGAAAAGTCATAATTAATATTTTTTAAGCTCCTAAAATCCCTCCCACGTTCACTTGTTGAAGCCCCTCTCAACCTAAGCATTTATATAAATTGTGATCTTCATTTCCTTCTTACGCAAGGGATTTCGCCATCTAAAACAGGTCATTGTGGCATTTGCGCTCTAAATTTTTTTCTACGAAGGTTCAGAAGCTGAAATTTTTATGAGGCGAAGCTGAAATCCTGAGGAAGCTGCTATAAAAATTTCAGATCAAGGTGCGTAATATTTTTGGAGATATGATCTGTGTAAGTCAAGGTTTTTGCAGGCTCCTGAAATTTATCTCAAAGAAGTGACCTTGGTAAATTCATCATAACTCTCTCTCCAAAAGTATTGGATTGGAATTCCATAAAAATTGGAAGATAGTGCATAGTCTGTACGTTTCTCGCTATCAATTTCAGAGCCAAATGAAGAAACAGTGACACGTGACACGCCGTACAAGTGCGCTCTGCTGAAACAGTCCATAATTAGGGCATTGTGAGAGATTGGGTATAACTCTATCTTGAAGAATCCAAATTGGGTCAGACCTATGGCATTGGAAAGAGGACTCAGAGGACTACTACAGGACCAAAAATCAGATATTGAGGATCTGAAATAACAGAGATACACTAGATTCAATATCGAGCTCCTAGAAGGCAAGAAAAAGCTAGATCATGTGTTGTCAAGGGTTGCAAAGGACCAGACTTTCTATGGAAGCAAAGCAAAGCAAGGTGCAACAAAGGGTAGCATGACAAGAGCATCAACCAAGGTGCATAACAACAGCAAGAAGTTCATCATATGAAGTCTTCAAGTGGGCAGCATTGCATACAATCATTGTAAATGTATCATTGTACTAGTCATTGTAAATACATTATTGTACAAATTGTACTAGTGTCTATCTGCCAAGGGTTGAAGAGGTAGTGTTGGGAGGTCTAGGATCATCATTAGGTGGTTGTGTCAAAGTTGGGGTTATGGTCTAGTATATCTTCTTCTTCTGCTTCATTCTATATCATTGTAAAGTGGACCATTTTCCCCGGTACGAGAGTCCATTCTTATTTTATTCTTCTATAGGGTGGTAGGGTGGTGCTAGGGTGAGTTGTAGCTCATTGGGTGTTGGGGCATCCGTTCAGTTGACTACTAAAGAATCTCGGGCGTTGGAGCGTCCATCCAGTGGGAGCTGAAGAAGAATGCTTTTCTAGATTCTAGGAAGTTGGAGCTTTATTTTCAATTGGAGTTGAATATTAAAGAATTATTAGAAAAGCATTAGGTGGTTTTTGTCCCAGAGTGGGTTTCCACCTTAAAAACTGTGTGCATTTGTGTTCCTCTTGTTTGTTGCTATCATTGTACAAAAACTAATAATAATTGAAGATTAACTAATGCTCTAATTGAAAGGAATACTGATTCACCCCCCCCCCCCCAGTATTTCCAACAATTGGAATTAGAGCTTGGTTCCTTCAATAGCCATTTAACAGTTGGAAGGAGGTCATGGAGCATACAAAGAATGGTGTACCTCTATTCAATGAAAATAATTATGCACTCTGGAAAGGAAGAATGGAGGTCTATCTCTTGGCGCAAGGTTACGAAGTATGGGACACTGTTCAAAATGGATTTACATCAACTATGGATGAACAAGGTAAGAAGAATTTGGTAAATGATGCAAAAGCAAAGAATATTATTATCAGTGGACTTATTGAATCTGCTTATCATAAGGTGTTGGGTTGTAAAACCGCCAAAAATGTATGGGACAAGCTTGAGAATATATATGCGGGTGACTCAAATGTCAAAGAAGCAAAGCTTCAAATCTATAGAGAAAAATTTGAGCAACTCAGAATGAAAGAAGATTGCAACATTGCTGCATACTTCCAATACGTTGATGAAATAACCAATACTCTGGAAGGATTGGGAGAGCCGGTTGACGAGAAGACTATTATACGGAAGATTCTTAGAACATTACCAGGGAGATTCAACCCAAAGGTATCGGTCTTAGAATACAGTGCAAATCTGGACAAACTCAGCAAAGAGGAATTACATGGAGTTCTCATAGCATATGAAATGAGACTTGATGAAGAAGAGGGTACTTCGCATCTAGAAATTGCGTTCGTTGCATCTAAGAAAACCAATAAGGATAAACAACCTTCAATTGAAAAGACATGCACCTGCAAGTGTGAAGAAAATGGAGATGATGAAGAAGGTCTTTCAGATGAAGAATATGCTTACTTCACGAGAAAACTACAAATTGGTAAGGGAAAATTCAAAGGTAAACTTCCATTGATATGTTTCAGCTGTAATGAGGTTGGGCATTTTGCAACAAAATGTCCAAACAAAAGTAATGGCAACTCAAAAAGAAAGAAAGGCTTTAAGAAATTCAACAAGCAAGGATCCAAAAGGAACTTTCTCTCTAAAGAAGATAGCTCATCATCCGATGAAGACAGTGATAGTGAAGAAGAAGCCAATGAGAGAGTATTGTTTATGGCCAAGCACAATAAACCCAAGCACAATAAGCAAGAGGTATCAAACAACGAAGAAGAAGGATGGACCATAGACGAATTTTATGAGGAAGCAATCAAGCTTATAAAAGATCTCAAGGCGAAGAAGATCCGTTCCAAAACTCTTGAAGAACAAGTTCAAGGTCTCAAAATTGAAGTTGAAGAACACAAATGCATTGAAGAGTCACTTCAAAATAAGTTGGAAGAAAGCAACCAAGAAAGGGAAGAATTAGAAGCCGAAGTAGTCTCGTTGCGTGAGGAAGTGAAGAAAGGAAAAACTATCCAAAACTATGCCAACAACTCAAGGGCATTGGAAGAACTCATCAACAATCAACGATCTTACAACGACAAAACTGGCATCGGTTACAAAGAAGAAGAAGTAGGACCTTCTACAACAAAATAAAATGAACCTATGAGATCTGACATGCATGTAGACTTCATTGGACAAGATTCGCAAGAACAGCCTTGGAAGACAATTCCTCGATGAAAATTTCCATCTAGGTACCAACATATTTTTATGGCTACTGTTATTCATGTGGAAAATTTGGTCATAAAGCTGTAGAATGTCGCACGTACCCTAGGAATGAATAAAATTCTAGGAGATCTGTCAAATATGAACCTCCCAAGGCTCAGCGAAACATCAATAAATTTGAACATTTAAGAAATAATATTGAATGTTACAAATGTCGAAACTTTGGACACATAGCCAAAGACTGCAAACTTGAAAATCCTCTAGAAGAATCTTCGAAGCCACAAAACGAACGAACATGGAAGAAGAAGAAGAATGATAATTTTGCTCTTGCTTTCAAGGCTCAAAAGAACAAAGATGTGTGGTATGTTGATAGCGGTTGCTCAACGCATATGACTGGAGATAGAAATAAATTTGTATCTCTGAAAGAGAAGAAGGATGGAACCGTGTCCTTTGGAAATGATGGATCTTCAAATGTTATAGGATCGGGTACTGTCACTCTCGGAAGCAAATATGCTCTAGCCAAGAATGTTCTATTGGTTGAAAACATGAATCAAAATCTGCTCAGTGTTGGACAAATGTGTGATCAAGGACACACAATACTATTCGACTCCACGAAATGTGAAATCAGGAAAGGTGTGTATGGTGAAATTGTGGCTACAACAAGTCGTGCTCCAAATGACATATATGTTCTCGATGAAGCAACTAAAGCATGTCTAATAGCTAAAGAGGATAATACAATAATTGGTAGCAATGATGATCGTCTAAGTAAGAATTTTTCTATAAAGGTGCAAAGTGATTTCGAGATGTATTTACTTGGTGAGCCGACATACTTCTTAGGCTTCAAATATCTCAACAAGAGAAAGGAATATTTATATGTCGTGGGCTGGCACATCAAGGAAATGCTCAAGAAATTTAAAATGGAAGATTGCAAACCCATCCTTACTCCAATGGTAATGTGTTTCAAATTGAGCATAGACGACTCATCTAAGGATGTGGATCAAAGGTTGTATAGATCTATGATTAGCAGTCTTCTTATATGTACAGCCTCCCTACCGCATGTTATGCAAGCAAGCTTGGACAAGTAGCAAGATTCCAAGCAAGACCAAAAGAATCACATATTAAATATTCTCCAAAGATTGAATATTCGTTTAGCTTGGGATTCTCCCAAGTTCTCATTAGATTTTCTCCCTTTTTCGTAATATAAAGGGGGAGTGAAGTAGATTATGTGTCCGCAGATTCGTTGTGTGTCGTGGGGAGTGGAAGTGTGGCATGTGCTCATGTGATGGTGATGTTTCAATGGAGTTACCCTTTGCCATTGATGTCAAAGGGGGAGAGAATGTTGTAGGAAGAGGTGTCATGATCGCAGGGGGAGTACTTGTGTTTCCATCAATGCCAAAGGGGGAGATTGTTGATCAGCGGTTGTCATTGATGTCAACCCAAATAGCACCAGGGGATAACCCAATATTGCATGGGAATTTTGACCTTCCAAATTAACATATTCTGGGTCAATAATGCTTTTGATGGTTTCTACTTGTCAAGATGTTTCCATTGATATATGGCACGCCATGTAATTCTTCACGGTTTGAGAGATATTCATGATTGAAGTTTGTATCCCTAGTTAGTGGGCTAAAACCCCATGGGGTTGGGGCATGGGTCATTGAAAAGTCATAATTAATATTTTTTAAGCTCCTAAAATCCCTCCCACGTTCACTTGTTGAAACCCCTCTCAACCTAAGCATTTATATAAATTGTGATCTTCATTTCCTCCTTAGGCAAGGGATTTCGCCATCTGAAACAAGTCATCGTGGAATTTGCACTCTAACTTTTTTTCTACGAAGGTTCAGAAGTTGAAATTTTTATGAGGCGAAGCCGAAATCTTGAGGAAGCTGCTGTAAAAATTTTAGATGAAGGTACAAAATATTTTTGGAGATATGATCTGTGGAAGTCAGGGTTTTTGCCGGCTCCTGAAATTCATCTCAAAGAAGTGACCTTCGTAAATTTGTCATAACTCGCTCTGAGTATCGGATTGGAATTCCGTAAAAATTGAAAGATAGTGCATAGTCTGTGCATTTCTCACTATCAATTTCAGAGCCAAATGAAGAAACAGTGACATGTGGCACGTCGTACAAGTGTGCTTTGTTGAAACAGTCCATAATTAGGGCATTGTGAGAGATTGGGTATAACGCTCTCTTGAAGAATCCAAATTGGGTCAGACTTGTGGCATTGGAAAAAGGACTCAAAGGACTACTACAGGACTAAAAATCAGATATTGAGGATCTGAAATAACAGAGATACACCAGATTCAATATCGAGCTCCTAGAAGGCAAGAAAAAGCTAGATCATGTGTTGTCAAGGGTTGCAAAGGACCAGAATTTCTACGGCAGCAAAGCAAAGTAAGGTGCAACAGAGGGTAGCATGACAAGAGTAGCAACCAAGGTGCATAACAGCAGCAAGAAGTTCATCATATGAAGTCTTCAAGTGGAAAGTACTGCATACAATCATTGTAAAGGTATCATTGTACTTAGTCATTGTAAATACATTATTGTACAAATTGTACTAGTGTCTATCTGCCAAGGGTTGAAGAGGCAGTGTTGGGAGGTCTAGGATCATCATTAGGTGGTTGTGTCAAAGTTGGGGTACTTGTCTAGTATATCTTCTTCTTCTGCATCATTCTATATCTTTGTAAAGTGGACCATTTTTCCTGGTACGAGAGTCCATTTTCTTTTATTCTTCTATAGGGTGGTAGGGTGGTGCTAGGGTGAGTTGTAGCTCATTTTATGTTGGGGAATCCGTTCAGTTGTCTACTGAAGAATCTCGGGCATTGGAGCGTCCATCAAGTGGGAGCCGGAGAAGAATGCTTTTCTAGATTCTAGGAAGTTGGAGCTTTATTTTCAATTGGAGTTGAATATTAAAGAATTATCAGAAAAGCATTAGGTGGTTTTTGTCCCGGAGTGGGTTTCCACCTTAAAAACTGTGTGCATTTGTGTTCCTCTTGTTTGCTACTATCATTGTACAAACACTGATAATAATTGAAGATTAACTAATGCTCTAATTGAAAGGAATACTGATTCACCCCCCACTCTCAATATTTCCAACAATATTAACTACTAAAGCTTATATCAAATCAGTTCTCTCTAGTAGTACACTCTTTTTTAGGTATGCGTGTCTCCTCTCCACATCCAAATTACACAACAACACAAATTAGCTATAGAATCATTTAAATATCAGGTTCTACTTATCTGAATCTCTCAAAATATTATTGTAGCCATGAGAAGACTTGTCAACTTTACAATTTCAACATATCTGTTAACTATATTTACTAGAGGTCATCCCATAATAATGATGATGAGCTTTATTATTTTAAGCACTCTAAATTTTAGAAAGTGTTGAGAGGTCAAAATTTTTTTCCAACAGTTAGGGGATCTCCCCGATGCAAAATCCCAAATAGACTCTACATAGTTTGAGATAGGAGTCCCATCCAAGGTATGTGCCTGACTGCCACTATATTGCTTTATGATTCATTTTGGACAGAATGAGTAGAAAGGATTAGAAAACTAATAGAGCTTCTGACAAACACAAGTTAGAGCCGCTTTATGGAATACTTTACATATAAAATGTTACAAACATAATAACAAACAAATAATGTGACATGAATCTTAAAGAAGAGTGTTAGAAAACTTCAATTAAAATGCATGTATTTAAATGAAAGAATTGTTTATCGGTCACAAATTAATTTCTAATCAACAATCAATCAAGAAAACATGAATGACATACAATCCCAACTATAATATGTTCCTAAATCAACAAAATAGTTCGTCAACCAAACACATGAAAGCACAAACATATACCATTGAATCACCAAGAGATTAGTCTCGCAATGCTCAACAACACATGTATGGAACTACTTGCTTGGGTTCAAAGAGCTTCTCAAAATTAAGTTGAAATGTCAATAGCACCATCACATGATGTACCCATGAAATCCATTAGTGGAAATGTTAAGCTACCACTTGAATTCTCAAAAGGATCTATAAGTTTTCACAACAAAGTGCTTATGATGAAGTCCAAAACTAAAAGTCCTTTCTAACTAATCATGAGTGGATATTTATACAAAAAGGGGTGACCATTCACCTTCTGTGACTTTTCAACTTCACCTCATGATTGTTGCCCTTCTACATGACTTTTAATTTCAAAAATAAATTTACTTACAAAATATATGGAATTTATATAGAACAACTATTTCTTTATGGAACAAGACACATGATGGGTAGATCAGGGGTTTTTGTGCGTAACTCCTTCGTCAGGTACATGTACCATGCTTTGTAATTGGTTGCTACTGGTGTGACCTTCTCTGATATCTCCCCTTCAAACCTCATTTGGCATTATATGACATCTAGTGAAAGGATGTTATGGTCCATATGTATCTGATAGGCAGGAATTGAGAGCTTGTGTGAAACACAATTGGTCCTACAATAAGTTCTGCAATTGTCTCTTTAGTAGGTTCCAAATTATCTTGGATAGTTGTTTTCTTCATTGTGTCCAACTTCTCATGGACCTCCTGCAAAACTTCTTCTTCAGGCCTAATCACTTCAATTGTACCAATGGGGGGTATTTTTTATTTCTCCACAAGAGCATCAAATTCACTAAGTCATAATTGATATGCATCCAATACCCTCACTATGTCCTTGGTTAATTTCTCATGCGATTGCACTATCATTCTGATCCTTTCTCTGTGTTTGTGCATTCACATGTTATCTTTTTCTTCGCAATGCTTCTAAGGCACTGGGGTACTTTCAACTCCATTCATAGAGGTATTTCCTAGTTGAGAAGGCACAATTTATGAGAATGCCTCTTCCTTTCATCTCCTTTTGTATCCTTGTTAGTGGAGATATGGTTTTGTGCAGTACAATCATCCCTTTATAAACTTGTTTTATTACTTCTTCCACCAACTTGATAGGTTCTTTCACTGCTTTGAAGTCTTCAATGTGAGAGTTCGAGATTGCTAAGGCTTGGTTTTCTACTCATAGTCTCTCATTTTCTTGTAGATATTTTGCCAAATTTTCGTTCAATCTCTTTACTTCATCCATTAGATTTTCCACATTTCGAGTGGTGGAAATAGTGAATGCATTTCTTGCGGTGGAAATGGTGATTGGATTACTTGTACTATCACCTACTATAATCCTTTCCGTGGTGACTAATACGATATTTTTAGGCTCTCTCACCAATAATTTCCTTCTTTCCTAATATATTTGTTCGTTAACTCATTGACTTGAAGTTCAAGAGATCTAGCACTCACTCCTCTTCCTCGAAAGTGATATTCATTTCACTAATTGGGAAGTGACCTCCAGTAATGGGTGTAGGAGGCTGAACATCCATGGGTGGTATAATATCCTCTTATTGTGAGTTTTACAAGCCAATTTATCTTCTTGTTGTGTCAACTAACAAGTCTTCTTCAAGCTATTTGGCTAGCTCTTCACATCTCTCTTCTTTCTTTCCTCTTCTTCTCTTCTATTCAATTCTTCTTCTTGTTTTCTCTTTTCTTCCTCCTCTCTCTTTTTCATTGCTTACTCTTCTTTCTCTTTCTTGTTACTTCCTCATTCTTCTTTTTCATGGCTTCCTTCTTTAACTATTTCTCTTCTTCTCTTTTGCTTTTATCATCCTCTTCTCATTTTGTTTTGGCCTCCTCCTTTTCTTGTTTCTTATTTGCTTCTTCCTTTGCCTATTTCTTAGCCTCCTGTTCAACCTTTTTATTCTTTAACTTTTCCTTCTTTGCTTCTAGTTCTTTATTTTTATTTTAGGCATATTCCTTCTTTCCTCCAAGTTTACACCTTCTTGTGAGTAATCATTGGAATGTTCAAAATGATGAGAAGCATTCGATAATTGAGGTGATTCTAGGGCTTTAGAATTATTGAAGAAATTATTCACCTTTTTTTCTTCCTCGTTAATAACAGGGGTATATTGCTAATGATATTTGATAGCTTTACAGTGATTAGTGCATATATTATTTGGATCATACTCATGACAGCTTAACATGTCGAACCTATAACACTTTGTATCTCTGATTTCCACTCCAACATATTTGAATCTTTTGATACAATAAGCCAAAATATATAAAGGAAAAGTGGGCCATGGGTATTTCTTGTATCTCAAAAGAGTCTTTGTGATCTCAAAATGATTGCTAGTTATTGTTGTGCTAGTATCATATCATATATAAACTTTTTTTTTCTTAGTTTTACTTATTCTCCATAGGTTTGTTTATGAGCATGTGAATGTCAAATCAGTGAACTTGGTGAAATTATGTGTTTGTCATAAGCTTAGAAAGCATAATTTTAAATTATTGAGCATAAGAAATATTAAACACAACAAACACACATAACAGAGCTTAACACACATAATTTTGATAAAGGATTTCACCCCTCCTGGGCTACATCTCCTTGGTTCAACTTCATAGTGTGGGCCTTTGTATTAGCTTCAAGTGTGCTCAAATTGATGTTACAAGCTTCAAATCCTCTTGGAACCTATTCAAATGAGTTTAAAACATCATAATATCCCAAAAATCACTATTTGTTTGCTGAATTTGGACTTTGGATGCTCTGGCAATGACCCCAACACCTGGTGGCCCTAACCTTCGAAAATATTCAAATGCACTAAAACACCTGTAGATGACCTTTTCTACCTCTGCAACCTGCTTCATTGAGTTCCCAGCATGCCAATTAGCCTAGAATGCCTCTTCCTGAGCTCTGTTTGGGCGAAATTGAATGAGTTATGACCAAAATTGTCTTTCCCGCAATTTCTCCACTAAACTTGGGGAGACTGCCAATTAATTTTCCAAATTTGGCAACTCTGCCTTAAATGGCGCCACTGCTATTTTTTCCACCAGTTTAATCCAGGATTAGATTAGAGTTAAGTCATGCTTATCTTAACGATAAGCAGACTTTAATAGGCAGTTAGTGCTAAGCGTTGTTTATAACAAAACACAGATTATCTTAACATAAGTTGGATTATTAATGTTAATCCGCATTAAACACATTTAACAATCTGCCAATGGATTTTGTCAGAGCCTTTGGTCTTCGATGACGGTCTCATGGGAGGGGGTTGGCCCCCTCCAACCCCCAAATCTGGCGCTATATAAATTTAAGTGTAAGCGAACTCCCGCTATGGTTACGAGGCACTGAGTAGGTGAGTTGGTAAACAACGTGAGCGATAGGGGGAAGGTCAGGGGTTCGAGCCCAACCTCCCACAATAAATTTTGTTAACCACGACCTTAGCCGACCCGCCATACTTGGCACTGCCGCTATATGTATCATTCCTCCAGTTGTTAGTTAGATCCTCGCTAGACTTAGCTAGGATCCGTCGTAGATGGTTGGCTTGCCAACTATAGAGTTCTCCATTCCCATTGGCGGTATCACCTTCACACTTAGTTAGGTCCGATAACATAGTATTAAACCATAGGCTTAATATATATATAATGTCACTTGATCACATAATTCAAACCTTATAAATGTAATAAAATCTAACCTGCCATACCATGGTATGCCATGGGGGGGGCACGTGGCACTTCCCCATTGGTTGTACCACCACCATAAATTGATAAATAAATTCAAACTTAGACTTAGGGAACAAAATTTCTCTTCCTAGTCATCATTGGAAAATGTGGTGGTGCCACTTAGCATAGTGTCATTGGATGTTTCTGGAGGATATTCCCTGTGAAGCTCACTGTACCTGCCACATCTTCCATGTACATGTTCTGCTCCTTTTTTGCCTGTTTTGGAAAATGAACAGCAGACCATAACTCACTCATACGAACTCAGATTTCGATGAAACGAGTTGCGCCAGAATCTTGGTAACGAATTCTATCCAGTCGTTCAGGTTTGAAGAAATTTTGAGAACTTTAAAATTTTAGCTAAAACTTGAGCCTTAGATCATTCCTCCCCATTAGAAGCCTTTTGGACCCCAAAAGATATTATCAATTGTTCAACAAGTGAGGGTACAACTCCCTCACTTTTCCAATCTCCAACCATTTTTCCTTTGAAGTATTTTGACCCTTGAGTCCAACTCTAAGGTATTCAACATTCCCTCTTCTTGAAGTTATGATTCTTCTATCAAGTATGAGATCTTGTTAAAGTTCATCAAGATATTCTGGCAAGAAATCATCTATTAATGGTAGCTGAAAATTCTCTCCTTGATCATGAATCAAAGGAGGCTCAAACAATCTCAAATTCTCAACATTAACGACAAAATAAATTTGCATATAAGGAGGAAAATCTAGCTTGAATGCATTTGTACCAATCTTTTCCAGAATTTTAAATGGACCATAACAGATTGGTTTGAGCTTTGTACCTTCCCCTTGCAATATTTCCTTGCTTATGTATAACCAAAATTCATCACCAACTTGGAATTTATGATCAACCCGATGTTTGTCATGCCTTGCCTTGTACCTGCTTTGACTCTTTTCAAGTTGCTCTTACATTGTGTGATGTACCAACTAAATTTACTCAATGAACTTTCTTGCCTTATCTATGTCACTATGTCCGTCTATAGCAACATATTTCACAAAGATGAATTCCAATGGCGATCTTGGAAAGTACCCAAAACATGCCTCAAATGGCAATGTATTTGTGGAAGAATGTTTTCCCTGGTTGTATGCATGTTGTATGTAGTGTAATTGTAACGGTTCTATTTACCACCTATGTTTGACCATCTGTTTGTGGATGAGATGATGTACTTTTCTTCAACTTTGTGTCCATCATGTCCCATAATTTTGACCAAAAATTCCCAACAAATCAAGAATCTCGGTCACTTACAATAGAAGTAGGAAGACCAAAATGGATCCATACATTTTGAAAGAAAAGATTGGAAGTTTGTTAAGCTGTAATAGTTTTCTTACATGCCATCAAAATACACATTTTTCTGAACCTATCTACCACAACATACAAATAATCACAACCTTTCCTCGACATAGGAAGGCCTCCTACAAAATCCATTGAGATGCTCTCCCAAGGATGAGAATGAACTGGAAGTGGTGTGTACAAGCCAAGATTCCTATTACTAGGCTTACTTGTTGCACATAAAGAACATCATCTAATAAAATGAGAAACACTTTCATTCATGCATGGCCAATAACAATACCTTTGGAGATGCGCTACTGTCTTGCCTACATCGAAATGTCCTGCAATCAATGATGTGTGCGCCTCCCTTATGATACTGTTTCTTTCTCCCTGTGGAATACATAACTTGCCCAAGTGATACAACAAACTGTTATGCACATGATAATCTAAATCTTCACTTTGGTTTCCCTTACTCAAGCTCTCATATACATCTTGAAAATCACTATCATTTACATAATGTTCAATGTAACTTTCATGCATAATATAATTGTGCTTGAGAATAATAGTTGAATTTACAATAGGCCTAGAGAGCATATTAGCTGCCTTATTGTAAATTCCTTTTTTGTCCCTGATAACCAAGTGAAATTGTTGTAGAAAACCCATCCACCTGAAATGTCTTGATTTCTGCAACTTTGACTGTGATTATATGTATTGCAATGGATAATAGTCGTTATGGATAATGGTCTCTTTCGCCATCAAGGAATGCTTCCATTTCTTTACACTTTGTACCAATGCATATAACTCTTTATCATAGGTGGGATATTTAGTCACAGCTCCATTAAAAATTTCAGAATGAAATAAGATAGGCTTACCATGCTGCATGAGCACTGCTCCCATAGCATAATCACTTGCATATGTTTGGATCTCAAATGGTTGTTTGAGATCTGGAAGTGCTAGAACCAGTGCTGAACTTATCTTTTTCTTTAAAGCATCAAATTATTTCTGTTGCAAATCTCCCCAATGGAAGACTTTCTTTACACTTGTCAATGCATGTAACGAAGCTTCAATGGAAGAAAAATTAGCAATGAATTTCCTCCAATAGTGTGCTGCCCCTAAAAAGCTTCTTACCTTGGTAACTGTATTGGGCTTGGGCCAATTTCAAAATGACCTAAACTTTGGAAGGATCAATCTTCAACTCACCTCCTCCAACAATGTGTCCTAAATATACCAATGAAGTCTTACCAAATTCGCACTTTGACATCTTAAGAAACAATTTCTCTTTTCTCAAAACATCAAGTACCTTGTTCACATGCATGACATGTTCTTCTCTTGATTTGCTGAATATGAGTATGTCATCTAAGTAAACAATGACAAATTCATCTAGAAATGGTCTAAGTACATCATTCATGACTCTCATGAAAGTAGCTGGTGCATTTGTTAAGCCAAATGGCATAACTAACCACTCATATAATCCTTGTCTAGTTTTGAAAGAAGTTTTCCAAATGTCTTCTCCAGCTATCCTAACTTGATGATAACCACTTCTAAAATCTAACTTAGTGAAATAATTTGCATGTTTCAAATGATCTAGCAAATCATCAATGCGTGGGAGTGGGTAGCGATTCCTTACTGTGATTTTGTTCAGTGCACAGAAATCAGTACACATGTGCCAAGTCTCGTCCTTCTTTGGAACCAAAACTATTAGAGAACCACATGCCAAAGTATATGGGCGTATGATACCTTTATTCAACAACTCTTGGATTTTCTTCTTGATTTCCAAACTCTCCATAATTGACATGCGATGCATACCAATATTTGGAAGTGGAACATCCTGTTGTAGCTGAATCTCATGCTGAATTCCCCTCTTGGATGGTAACCCCTTTGGTTCTTGAAACATATCGCCATGCTGACTTACCACGTCAAACAAATCAAATTTCAATTTTTCATCACATCAATCAAAATATTCATAGTCAACATCATCCTTTTTCTTGATCACGAGAAGCACACAATTTTTACTTGCATTTACTAGCCTCTTCATTTGACCTGCATTAACAAAAGAAATATTCAATTTCTTGCGATGAGCTCTCACAATATACTCCACTCCATATTTGATCAAATGATATTTGTTCTCATGACAGTAAAAGATGCTTTCCTGTAATACAAATATGGACTACCAAAGATAATCCCTGAAATGTCAAGTGGAACCACATCTAACTCAAGTTCATCAACAAAGTTTGCAGTAATAGCAAATCTGAAAATATATTTCGTTGTCACCTGTAAATTGGCATTGTTAACTATCCAACCCAAAGGGTATGGTTTATGATGAGGTACAGTTTCAAGGTTTAGTTTTTTGACTAAGTCTTCTGAAATCAAGTTTGCTTGTGACCCCGTATCAAACAATGCATCAATCTTTGTATGAATATAAATTACTCTAACATGGAATAATTATATCCTTGTATCTTCATTTGGAGTGTTGTTGTGACCGTTTGAGGAACTAGAACTTGCTATAGCTTCCTTTCTTTTCTTAACCATGGAAACTATCTTGGTTTCATCTCCTGAATCGGATCCAAGAAATTTTTGTGTAGTGGCAGTCGTCTTTTGTTTCCCTTTGTTATTTGGTTTCTTTGGCCTTAATTCGGGATGTAGTTTCCAACAGTGAGCTTCATCATGCCCCTCTTTGGGACAATGTTTGCATGTAATTTTCTCCCCTTCTTTTTTAACACTTGCATTCTTCTTTCCCTTCTCTTTTCCCTTACCTTTGAATAAATTCTTACTACCCTCTTTAGAAATATTTTTACCCATTGCTTCAAGATGCGTGGCTTGCACACATACTTCATCTAAGTTATTTGGGTTAAACATAAGGATAATTTGTTTTAAGTAGGAATGTAAACCTCCTATATATTTCAAGAGTGTATATTGTGAATTTAAGTCTACTCCAAGAAATAAAGCCCTCTTCCTAAACTCTTTTGTATACTCTTGAACACTTTGGCCTTTGAGTTGTCTAAAGTTTTTCCAACTCATAGTTGCTTTTTGCATATAGGCTAATGAATAAAAGTGTCTTTTAATGGAAGAAATGAATTCCACCAAGGAAATGGAAATCTTACCATGGATTTGCATTTCCTCTTGTGTCTTTGCCTCCCACCAAACTAGTGTTGCTCCTTCTATCCTTAATGAAGTCAATTGGATTTTGATATCGTCTACTTGTAGATTTTGAATTCTGCAGTATACTTCCAATTGACGAATCCAATTTTCTAGTCTCTCAGCATTAACTTCTCCATTGTATGTGGGAAGTTCAAACTTGATGTCCAACTTGAGTAACAGAGTCTTTCCTTTTGGGATCTTGGAATGAGTATGGGTATGATTTTTTGGAGTGGATGTGGAAGATGAAGATGCTGATGATGATGATGATGATGAGGATGGTGGAGAGGGAGGTGTTTTTCCTCCACTACCTTTTGAGCTCCTCTTGTACTCCTTTTTAATGTTTGAAGATCCTTCTCTATGAGGGTGCTTTGAACCTTCTCCAGTTTCCTTTGCCATGAAAGCTTCATACATAACTTTCACCATCCTTTGCATTTCTTTGAATTCCCTCTTAACATCCTCTTCCTCAGAATGTTCATGAGTTCCTTCATAGCCTGAGATTTTGGTTGTGGATTCAAGCTCAATATCTACAGCTTGTATCTCTTCAATCACTTCAGCCTCTTGTGCAATTGGTTCCTCTTCTATCTCCGCTGATGGAGATGGAATTTTAGGTGCTTCAAGTGTTGCCTTGATTGGTCCTTTGGGTGAGGATGATTCATTCTCAGCCTTCTTCCTTCTTGTCCTAACCTCAGGACTAGCTATTAGTAGCTTCCCTTCTCTTCTTTGCAATCTCAACCTTGTAAGCAACAAAAAATTTGCAACTATTAAAACCCTTCAAGTAAAACAAGCAAGCAAACTTGTGCTTTGATACCAACTTGATATGAAAATGATTGCTAGTTGTTGTTGTGCTCGTATCATATCATATACAAACTTTTCTTTGCTTAGTTTTACTTATTCTTCATAGGTTTGTTTATGAGCAAGTGAATGTCAAATCAGTGTACTTGGTGAAATTATATGTTTTTCATAAGCTTAGAAATCATAATTTTAAATGACTGAATAGAAGCAATATTAAACACAACAAACACACATAACAGAGCTTAACACACTGAATTTTTGATAAAGGAGTTCACCCCTCCTGGGCTACATCTCCTTGGTCCAGCTTCATAGTGTGGGCCTTTGTATTAGCCTCAAGTGTGCTAAATTATTGTTACAAGCTTAAAATCCTCTTGGAACCTGTCCCAATGAATTTAAAACATCATAATATCCCAAAAATGACTATTTGTTTGCTGAATTTGGACTCTGGATGCTCTAGCAATGACCCCAACACCCGGTGGCCCTGCCCTTCAAAAATATTCAAATGCACTAAAACACTTGTAGATGAACTTTTCTACCTCTGTAACCTACTTCATTGAGTTCCCATCATGCTAATTAGCCTAAAATGCTTCTTCCTGAGCTCTGTTTGGGTGAAAATTGAATGAGTTATGACCAAAACTGTCTTTCCCACAATTTCTCCACTAAACTTGGGGAGACTACCAGTTAATTTTCCAAATTGGGCAATTCCGCCTTAAATGGTGCCGCTGCTATTTTTGCCGCTAGGTTAATCCGTGATAAGATTAGAGTTAATTCGCACTTATCTTAAAGATAAGCAAACTTTAATAGGCAGTTAGCGCTAAGCGTTGTTTATAACAAAATACAGATTATCTTAACATAAGCTGGATTATTAATGTTAATCCACATTAAACATGTTTAACAATCTGCCAATGGATTTTTTCGGAGCCTTTGGTCTTCAACAATGGTCTCATGGGAGGGGGCTAGCCCGCGGGGCTGGCCCCCTCCAACCAACAACTCTAGCGCTGTATAAATTTAAGTGTAAGCGGACTCCCACTATGGTTAAGAGCTGACACCAAGTAGGGGATTTGGTAAATGACGCAGGAGGTAGGCGGAAGGTCAGGGGTTCGAGCCCGACCTCCCGCAATAATTTTTTTTAACTGCAACTTTAGACGACCCGCCATACTTGGCACTGCCACTATATGTATCATTCCTCCAGTTGTTAGTTAGCTCCCCGCTAGACTTAGCTAGGATCCATCATAGATGGTTGGATTGCCAACTATAGAGTTCTCCATTCTCGTTAGTGGTATCACCTCCCGCAATAAATTTTTTTAACCGCAACTTTAGATGACCCGCCATACTTGGCACTACCAATATATGTATCATTCCTCCAGTTGTTAGTTAGCTCCCCGCTAGACTTAGCTAGGATCCGTCGTAGATGGTTGGCTTGCCAACTATAGAGTTCTCCATTCTCGTTAGTGGTATCACCTCCACACTTAGTTAGGTCCGATCACATAGTATTAAACCATAGGTTTAATATATATATATATATATATATATATATATATATATATATATATATATATATATATATATATATATATATATATATATATATATATATATATATATATAATGTCACTTGATCACATAATTCGAACCTTAGAAATGTAATAAAATCCAACTTGCCATACCATGGTATGCCATGGGGGGGGGGGGGGGCACATGGCATGCCACGTGGGCCTTCCCCATTGGCTGTACCACCATAAATTGATAAATAAATTCAAACTTAGACTTAGGGAAAAAAATTCTCTTCCTAGTCATCATTGGAAAATCTGGTGGTGCCAATTGGCACAATGTCATTGGTTGTTTCTGGAGGATATTCCATGTGAAGCTGACTGTACTTGCCACATCATCCCTGTCCCTGTTCTGCTCCTTTTTTGCCTGTTTTAGAAAATGAATATCATACCATAACTCACTCATACGAACTCAAATTTAGATGAAACGAGTTGCGCCAGAATCCTGGCGACGAACTCTATTTGGTCATTCAGGTTCAAAACAATTTTGAGCACTTTCAATTGTTAGCTAAAACTTGAGCCTTAGATCACTTTGTTAGCTTGGTGGTAAGTTGATATGCCACCTCTTGAAGCATAATCTTGTCTGTAATGAACATTGGTAACTGGTGAGGTGGCTTGTAGTTCCATATACTTTGATGAAAGTAGTGTCTCTGGGGATGAAGCAATCTACAATGTCTTGCAAAGTGTTGGAAAGTTGAGGCATAGATACTACTTGTTGGAAGAGATTAACAATACTGAGGGGTTGGGGGGGTGGGGGGTGAATCAATATTATGCTCTATGATCAATTTAAACCAAATTCTTCTTTCTTTTCACAAACACTAATTCATTCATTCATTAGCAGCATATTATATGAGAATATCTAAACATGAACAAGTAAATCACATGAGAAGCTATAACATATGCAAATAACATTGAACAACAATAAAACAAAGCACATCATCACACATAAAGACACAAGATATAAGGCAGAAACCCAAAGGGTAAAGACTGCCATCGACAGATAGTCTTCGTCTTTGTCTTTCTATTAATCATCAAATCTTATTTTACATATAATCACTAGCCACCACCAATGTGCAAGCCACACCTTTCCAGTCATCTAAGTCGTTATTTTCTCCAGGCCACTACCTGTATGAACTTTGCAAGGCACCACCTATTGGAAGCCACTGCTCCCTTGACTTTGTAGGCCACCACCTGCTAGAAGCCACCATTCTCACGTAGCTACCATGGCCGCCCATCCCGACGGCTGAGCAGCCATGGCTGGTTGGATGATCATGTGTGTTGATTGGCTAGCCATGGCTGCTCGACTGTAGGGCTAGGTGGCCATAGGAGTTGCGTGCGCGGCTCCCTTGGCTGCCCAACCCTTGGTCGTTCGACCGCAGGGCTAGGCCTGTGGGAGTTGCATGTGCAGCTCCCACGACCGCCCAGTCCAGCGACCGAGCAACCCTCGGCTGGTAGGCCAATTCAGAGAATCAACTTGTTAGCCAAGGCCGTTAGGCTGGCCAGGGTACATTTTTAAATTTTTATTTATTTATTTTAATTTTCATATTGGCTTTTTTAATTATTATTTTTTAATTAGGTTATATCATTTTTTTAATTTCTGTTTTGTTTTTAAATTTTGTTTTTAATAATTTTTTTTTCAATGCTTATTTTTTTAGTTTAATTGTTTTTCTTTATGTTTTTTAATTTTATTATAATATTTTTTATTTGTTTATGTTTTTTATTTAATTTTAATGTTTTTTTATAAAACATTTATGGTTTTTTTATTTTTTATTTTTATTTTTTTAATTATTTAAAAATGTTTCTATTTTTTTTGTTTTTTTTGTTTATCTTCTATTTTTTTTTTATTATGCTTGTTTTGAAATTTTTTTTTTTTTTTTTCATTTTTTTTTTTTTTTTTAGTTTTTTTTAGCTTTTTTGTTTTGTTTTGTTTTTTTTTAAATCTTTTTATATATAATTTTATATTTGTTTTTTTTACATATTTTTGTTGTTATTTTTTTTTAATTATGCTTCTTTTGAAATATTTTTTTCATTTTTAGTTTTTTTTTATAGTTTTTTTAACTTTTTTTTTTTTTTTGAAGTTAATTTGTTTTGGTACATTTTTAATGCTTTTTTTTTCCTTTTTATATATAATTTTGTGTTTGATTTTTTTACATTTTTATGTTTGATTTTAATTAATTTTGTATTTTGGTATTTTTTTATGTTTGATTTTTTTTTTGTCGTTTTCACACACACACACACACATATATATATATATATATATTTCCATGTTTTTAATATATTCTTATGTTCTAATATATATTATTATTTACTATTTACTTTTTTTTTAAATTTTTTGTGTTTTTCTTTTTCTTTTTAATTTTCTCAATATATATTTATTTTTGTCATGTTTTTATTTTATTTATTTTATTTTTTCATATATATTTTTCTTTATTTTTTTGTAAGTTGAGTAGGACTACATCTTCATCATCATGTCTAAATACATCACCCGATCAAGCGCAAGGAATTGTACCAATGAATTCACATCAAAAAGTGTTTTAATAACCCATCCAATCATTGTATATCCAAGACCCCTTGAACTTTATTTACTTATTACTATTTTTTTAACTTTTCGAGTTTTTTATTTTTTTTTATTTTTATAATTTTATATTATTTTTTCAATGTTTTAATTTTTGTTTTCTTTTATATTTTTCTTTTTTATATATTTTATTATTATTTTGTTTTATTTTCTTTTTTCATATAGGGTCTCTGTTGATCCTCAACTAGCAAGTTGATCCCATTGTGTTAATTTGATTGTTGATTTTAAAGTTTTCGTTGTAAAAGATTGAGTCCGCCAACACTGTGTCAATTCCATGGTTGATATTTAAGTTTTCATTTCAATGGGCCGAGTTTGCCTACACTGTGTGTCAATTTGATGATTTCCTTTTAAATTTTTGTTACAATGTGTCAAGTTGTTTTAGGCTAAGATTTTAAAGTCATTATATTTTAACATTTAAAAAAAGAAACTACTCCTGGATACTGACTCTTTCATTTAGGTGTTCATTTTGAAAGTTTTTTTAGTCGAAAAAATTTCCATAATGTCATGGTTGAAAATTGTCAAAATTTTAACGTTTTCCAACATTCCAGTATTCCAACATCAACATTTTTTTTAGGTTGTTTTTCACGATTTTTTTGAGTTTTTTGGCTAGAGTTACCATTTTGAGTTTATAGTTCTCGCTTCAAAGTTTACGTTGTTCGATCTTGATGTTGATTTACTTACTCTTTCCCTTCCTCTTGATAAGTACTTGCATGTTTCACAGATTCTTCAAATGATAATTGGTATACATCTCCTTTACTCATGAGATTAAGGAAATCAATCCACTCATCCCTAATTGTTCTAAGTAAGAGGGTTTTTAGTGTGTCAAATCCTAAATGATGTAACTTTTCCCTCTTAACAATATACATGAATCTCTCTATTAGATCCTCAAGGCTCTCATCTTATTTTTTATTCATTCTGAAGGTTTCTTCCTTAAGATCATGATCTTTATATTTTTCTCAAAATATCTTTTGCATATCATTCCATGATCTTATTGAATTAGTACCTAAACTCATGAACCATTTAATAGCTCTATCCTTCAATGTTGTAGGAAACAATCTCAATTTTTGAGTGTGTGATAAGTAACCATAAGTTCTACAAAGTATTTAAAACTCAAAGAGAAAGTGTTCCGGATCCTCTGACCTCACACAATAGAAGTTGGGAAGAAAAGATGGGGGGACGCTCTTCATATGCACACTGAGATCAGTATCTTGAATGGGAAATCCAAGAGTATCTTCTTCATTCTCATCATCTCCATCCATTTCTTCTACCTTCTCTGCAACATTTTCTTCTTCTGCCTGCAAATGTGGATGTTT
This sequence comes from Pinus albicaulis, assembly GCA_034641835.2. Classification (NCBI taxonomy): domain Eukaryota; kingdom Viridiplantae; phylum Streptophyta; class Pinopsida; order Pinales; family Pinaceae; genus Pinus; species Pinus albicaulis. Next base: position 1,268,353,674 of record CM076581.1, read on the forward strand.
ATGTGGTTCTTACTGCACCACGTGATCAAATGGTAGGGGGGGTTGTTGTTGAAGAAGTATTTATAAATATTTTTTTGAAATAAGAATGCTAATGCAATGCAATGAAATATGCCTAATGCAATTTTTTTGTTTTTGCGGAAAGAAAAGAAATGAATAAACTAGGGAGGAAAACAATACATACTATGACACCTCCTCGACAACAGCACCAAAAATTGATGAGCCTCAGTATTGCAACAAGAATGTTGCAACTATCGAGGCTACCAACTTTAATTATCAACCCGGGGTTCGTACAAACTTAGGAGGTATAGACACTATATTTACAACATACAATGTGTCCATATTTTGTTGATCTGATGTAATGGAGTGAATGTTATGAAATCAAAGCCTAAACTAATTTTAGAAATGGAAGTGTTTCTCTGAAAAGAAATTAATCCTAGGAAAGAATAACAATTTGTAAATAAAATCCTAAGAGCGTGAATTAAAATAAAAAGACCTAATCTAATTTGTGAAAATAAATGTCCTAAGTGGTTTTTATTCTCCCTCAATCATGTATTTAGATCGTAAGGGTCATGATTCAAGCTTAAGAGACAAAAACCAACCTTTGGGAGAAAATCTGGTCGAGTTTACACATGTTACAAGAGTGCTACATGATGTTTTGTTTTTGCTACAAGAAGTTTTGTTTTGGAAATAACTCACATAATGACTAAGTAAATCAAATGAAAATGGGATGGGACAAATTTTGTTATTAATAATGATGTCTTAGGTCTCCATTCCAAGTGGAATCACTCCAAAATACCCCTATTCGCACATGCTAAAAAATAACAGAAATTACTATTATAAAATATGGAAATTCAAGAACTAGTGAGCTAGTTAATATATCAAATTCCTAACCTAATCAACTGAAAATGAAATGGGTTAATTTTTTATTATTAAATTTAACATTATTATGACCTAATCAAGTGGAATCAATTCAGATGAAACTCATTAACACATTCTAAAAAATAGCAAACTTTACTACTATTTCGCTACAAGACATTTTCACAAATCTTATATTCATGAACTAGTAACCAAATCCAGGTAGCTTAATGATTAAGATGACAATCCAAAGTTATTCCAAGGATCAATAATTATTTTGAACCTGTAAACAACCTGCAAAAGAACTCACTTCAATCATTTAACTTAATCCTACATCAAGAAAAGAAACAATACTAAATACAGAAATATGCAAAACAAAAATAAGAGATGCATGTGAATAAGAAGTGACAAGAACATAAATAAATTATGCAAGAGGGCTTTGAGGCTCCTAGGATGTCCAATCCCAAGTAGGACTCAAAGTATTATGGAAGAAACCAAGCCTTAGAAGCTAAAAATGACACCAATATTCATTATTGAATCAATCCAAGTACATACCTGCAAGAAAATAAAATAGAGCTTCCAGAAAACAAGTTTTCCCCACAATGAGACTAAAAAATACATGCCCCTAGAGGCAAATTCGAATTGGTACTTATAAAAAATGATGAGGAATCATTCCCCTTGAAAGGAGGAATATTTCCCCTCCAAAATCCCTCAAATAGTGGATCTACTTCCCAACACTAGGAGTTTGCAGTAAATAATAGGGAACACATTCCTAAATTTTCTCAATCATCAGAGTTCTAGAATCTCTCCAGAAGTTCTCAATAATTTTGTAATATTTTGTTCATTTATTTTCCAATCTTGATCATCCAGTAGTAGGGAGCAAGTCTCTAAATTATCTCATTCTCCAAATCTTCATAATTTGCCCAATATTCTCACAATATTCTACAAAAATAAATAATATTAGGGATACATATGAAATTATCTTTAAACCTTCATAATGAACATATTAAAGTTAAAAATATGTCATCTAATGAATAAAGAGAGATTTAATGTGCCGAAGGATGGTCATATGGGCCTTAATTTATGTCTAATTTGGAGGCCCATCATTGAGGACTTCCAAAAATTGAATATAAGGGTAAATAATATTCTAGAGGAACATATGATTGATGTATTCATAGGGAATTTAAAGGATAACATCCAACATGAGGTTCGCCTATGGGAACCTGATTCATTGGAAAAATCATTCAGGGTGGCAAGAAAATTTGAAGGAAAAATTATGGCAACAAGGAAGTCTACCAATCATAACTATAAATATGGAAATGTTGTTGCTCCTAGCCATCCACAACCTACAAGGTTGACACCACAACAATTGGAGAAAAAAAAAGAGCAAAAGGGCTTTGTTATAGTTGTGATAGAAAATACACTAAAGGTAATAAGTGTACTGAAAAGAAATTATTTTACATAGATTCTGAAGAGGAGGAAGAAAAGGAACAAGAAACATCAAAAGATGAGGATATACACCAGGAACCAACCCCAGAGAAGGAAAAAATGAATCCAACCATACCTTGTAATGCATTAGCAGGAATTACCACTCCTCAAACTCTCAAGATAGAAGGATATATCGAGAAAAAAAGGTAATAATGTTTATTGATTAAGGTTATACACATAATTTTATTCATTTTAAGATAGCCAAGGAATTGAATTGCTTCCTATATCTAGCACCAAAATGTCAAGTGATGGTTGCAAAGGGAGGAACTATAAATTTCTCTGGAAAGTGCCATAATATAAAGCTAACCATGGGGGAATATGTATTGAATAGTCCAATTCTTTATATTCCAATGGGTGGTGTTGATGTTGTACTAGGAGTCCAATGGTTACAATCTTTGGGGACTATAGCTTTTAATTTTCAAGAACTTTTCTTGATTTATTTTTGGAAATGAAAGGAAATTTAATTATGGGGTATTGCAGGGAAACCTAGAAGGATAATCAGCTCTAATGTGATGACAAATATTTTGAAGAAATAACAACGAGGCATAATTATACAATTATGCTCACTACAGGTTCAAACTTTGAAATACTCTATTTCTCCATATCTACAAAAAGTCTTGGACAATCATTCCAAGGTGTTTGAGACTCCCAAAGGCCTCCCACCTATTCATGATCATGATCATGCTATTCATCTGATTCCAAGAAGTGTTCCTCCAAACATTAGTCCTTATAGATATCCCTATGCCCAAAGAGAGAAATTGAACGTATGATTGTAAAGATTCTAGAGGCTGGTATAATTCAACCTAGTCAAAGTCCTTTCTTTGCTCTAGTAGTATTCACTAGTACATTTGGCGGAAATTCTGACACTTTAGTTCCGATACTTTTGACCAAATGTCGGAAATTTACCCAAATTTTATTAGTTTTTCAAATCCTGCTCACAACTGTCACATTACCGACGTTTGGAGACAAGTGTCGGTATTGCGACACTTAGAGGTAAGTGTCAGTCTTACGACATATGTAGAAAAGCGTCGAAATTGCGGTGGATTGGAGAAATGTGTCGGTCTTGCGACACTTCGAGCTAAGTGTCGCTATTGCGACACTTGGGGGCAAAGCATCGGTATTGCGACGTTACAGAAGCTAAGTGTCGCTATTGCGACGTTATAGAGAGCTAAGTGTCACTATTGCGACGTTACAGAGAGCTAAGTGTCGCTATTGTGACAGTTTGGGGCAAAGCATCGGTATTGCGACGTTATAGAGATTACTGTCGGTATTGCGATAGTTAGAAGAAGGGTTGGTATTGCGACAGTTGTGTCAAGTGTCGGTATTGCCACATTTAGGAGGTAAGTGTTGTTAGTGTTTAGGAACAATCTTAGGGTTTAGGGTTTGGGAGTTATTTTTGGTGATCGTGTCGCGTCGTGTGAGGTCCCCTGACCGGGCGCGTTTGGGTCGGGCTATTTCGTTCGAGGGCGCCCGTATCAGTTTTGCGAAGTTGTGACCACCTGGGTGCCTTGTGCACATTCGGGTGGCCTATTTACCGTTTGCTTCCTTGTGGCATCGTTCGGTCGGGCGCGTAGTGTCGCGCCATGTGAGGTCGCCCGACCGGGCGCGTTCGGGTCGGGTCGGGCCATTTCGTTCGAGGGCGCCCATATCAGTTTTGCTAAGTTGTGACCACCTGGGTGCCTTGTGCATGTTCGGGCGGTCCGTTTTCCGTTTTCTCCCTTGTGGCATCGTTCGGTCAGGCGCGCCGTGTCGCACCGTGTGAGGTCGCCTGACCAAGCGCATCCGGGTCTGGCCGTTTCGTTAGAGGGCACCCGTATCAGTTTTGCTAAGTTGTGACCGCCTGGGTGCCTTATACACGCTTGGGTGGCCCAATTGTCATTTTCTCCCTCGTGGCATCATTCGTTCAGGTGCGCCGTGTCCTGCAGTGTGAGGTCGCCCGACCGGAAGCGTTTGGGTCGGGCCATTTCGTTCGAGGGCACCCGTATCAGTTTTTCTAAGTTGTGACCATCTGGGTGCCTTGTGTACATTCGAGTGGCCCATTTTCCATTTTCTCCCTTGTGGCATCATTCGCTCAGGCTCTCCGTGTGAGGTCGCCCAACCGGGCACGTTCGGGTCGGGCCGTTTCGTTCGAGGGTGCCCGTATCAGTTTTGCTAAGTTGTGATCGCCCAGGTGCCTTGTGCAAGTTCGGGTGGCCCGTTTGCCATTTTCTCCCTTGTGGCATCATTAATCGTTCAAGCGTGCTATGTTGCGCCGTGTGAGGTTGCTCGAATGGGCACGTTCGGGTCGGGCCATTTCGTTCGAGTGCACCCGTATCAGTTTTGCTAAGTTGTGACTGCCCGGGTGCCTTGTGCTCGTTCGGGCAGCCCGTTTTCAGTTTTCTCCCTTGTGGCATCATTCGGTCAGGTGCACTGTGTCGCGCCATGTGAGGTTGCCCAACCGGGCGTGTTTGGGTCGGGTCGGGTCGGGCCGTTTCGTTCGAGGGTGCCCGTATCAGTTTTGCTAAGTTGTGACTGCCTGGCTGCCTTGTGCACGTTCGGGTGGCCCATTTTCCGTTTGCTCACTTGTGGCATCGTTCGGTCGGGTGCGCCGTGTCGCGCCATGTGAGGTCGCCCAACCAGGTGCGTCCGGGTCGGGCCGTTTAGTTCGAGGGCGCCCGTATCAGTTTTGCTAAGTTGTGACCGCCCGGGTGCCTTGTGCACGTTCAGGTGGCCCGTTTTTCATTTTCTCCCTTGTGGCATCGTTCGTTCGGGTGTGGAGTGTCGCGCCGTGTGAAGTCGCCCAACCGGGCGTGTTCGGGTCAGGTCATTTTGTTCAAGGGCGCTCGTATCAGTTTTGCTAAGTTGTGACTGCCTGGGTGCCTTGTGCATGTTCGGGGGGCCCGTTTTCCATTTTCTTCCTTGTGGCATCATTCGGTTGGGCGCGCCGTGTCGCGCCGTGTGAGGTCGCCCGACCGGGCGCGTTCGGGTCGGGCCATTTCGTTCAAGTGCGCTCGTATCAGTTTTGCTAAGTTGTGACCGCCCTGGTGCCTTGTGCACGTTCGGGTGGCCCATTTTCCGTTTTATCCCTTGTGGCATCGTTAATCGTTCGGGTGCGCCATGTGAGGTCGCTTGACCAGGCGTGTTTGGGTCGGGTCGTTTCGTTCTAGGGTGCTCGTATCAGTTTTGCTAAGTTGTGTCCGCCCAGGTGCCTTGTGCACGTTCGAGTGGCCCGTTTGCCGTTTTCTCCCTTGTGGCATCATTCGGTCGGGCGCGCCATGTCGCGCCGTGTGAGGTTGCCCGACTGGGTGCGTTCGGGTCAGGTCGTTTCATTCGAGGGTACCCGTATCAATTTTGCTAAGTTGTGACCACCCGGGTGTCTTGTGCACGTTCGGGCGGCCCGTTTGCCATTTGCTCCCTTGTGGCATCGTTTGGTCGGGCGCGCCGTGTGAGGTCGCTCGACTAGGCACGTTAGGACCGGGTCATTTCGTTCGAGGGCGCCCATATCAGTTTTGCTAAGTTGTGACCGCTCGGGTGCCTTGTGCACGTTCAGGCGGCCCGTTTGTCATTTTCTCCCTTATGGCATCGTACGGTCGGGCGCGCTATGTGAGGTCACCCGACCGGGTGCATTCGGGTCGGGCCATTTCGTTCGAGGGCGCCCGTATCAGTTTTGCTAAGTTGTGACCGCCCAGGTGCATTGTGCACATTCGGGCAGCCCGTTTTCCATTTGCTCCCTTGTGGCATCATTCGGTCGGGCACGCCGTGTTTGTAACACCCCTAGTTTATGTTTTCCAAGTTAGACATTTGAACTTCAATCCAAAGGGGGTGGACCCCAATGGATAATTATGGTGTGAATGTAATTAATTATTTAATTGTGGGAAATAAATAAAATATTTCTGTGCATATTGACCAAATGAGAATTTTGAGATCACTTGCCAAATCCATGAGGTATGGAAAGAGGCTAAGACTTTCCCCAAAAATCTTTCAAAAATCCTTGAAAGAATTTATTTCTAATTTAGATTTTTGAGGAAAAATCTAGATTTCCCCAATGAGGTGGAGAGTAGTTGGGAAGAGGTAAAAAGCTGGAAAAGCAAAAAGAAGCTTTAAAAGTCCCTAAATAAGGGAAGCGTAGGAAAACAGGAATAAAAGCATCCTGTAATTCTGGACGCAGAATTAGAAACAGGCTTTGGGGAGCATAAGCTTAAATAAGCTACTCTAGAACATATTAAGTTTGGTCTATTCTTAGAGAGGATCTCAGCTCGGGGGTGAGTTCTGTGGATAAAATAACTCTAAGGTTGGGAGGACTGGTCATCACAGAAGTGGTATGCATACAAAATTTATAAATAATTAAATTAGATGCTATTAGACAATGCTGGAAAATGCTGTAGTGATTAGGTTGAGTAGTTGCTGTGTTATGAAATTCCTCACTTTTAATAGAATTAAGTAGAAGAGATAATTCTTCTAAAGTTCTGTATGGTAGTAGGAACAAATCTAGGAAACACTATCAGCTAGAATCTCTAAACCACTGGGTTGTTTAAATCTGCAGAGAGTATAAATGATTCCCTATAATAGTTATAGTGTCACTTTAATCTGCTTCTATAATGAATAGTACATGAACATAAAAAAAATTAATAAAATAGATTCATGTATTAATAACTAGTGGTTGTGGTAAGTTTATACCTTACACATGTAGATACATGCAAATGAAAATTTAGTACAGGCTCTAGAAAGGAGTTGGTCTAATTGCACTATAAATTAAACTTGGAAAGAATTCTATTTTGTGAGTAAAATGTTTCATGGTATTAATGATATGTTACCTTATAACATGTTGATCTGAATAGTTTAAGAAAAAAAAATACATATGTAAAATATTAGATAAACTTGAAATTTGAACTCATAAGTGTTGTTTAGAATACGAAGATACACTAGTAAAACTGACTAACAAAATTTTGTTAGAGGTGCTTACTAGAAATTAGTAAAATTGACTATTTTATACTAATTCCCGTAAAACTCCAGAGCCTCCTCTTGCTGATATAAAGTAAATAAATGTGACAATTCTAAACTAAGATATAGAATGAGAATTTATACTTTCTGGGGTATTAAGTATATAAGGGTAAGTAGATAGATTGAAAAGTGAGTTCGCATAACTACAAAGAGGTACATGAGAAAGTATCCATAGTTTTAATACCGGTATCTTGAAGAGGAGGGATCATGAAGAAATACATATAATAATACAAATTATTGATACCCAGTTATTAGCTTACTGTGCCAAGAAAGGTTTATGTAAACTCGCTTAGTCGTTTTATATATATATTACTACAAAAGGGATAGAACAGAAGGGTATTCTGTAGAAACAAATCAGTAAGCTATGAATGGTAAATTTATCAATTCTAGTGTATAAAATAAAGCAGGAAGTTACAGCAGAGGGAAAACATGATATGTACATTAACATTAAATAGAGATTTGAGAATAAACAGAGTCTATGATAAATCTGTTGATATGAAATAGAAGCTGTATATATATTCTCCTGAAACTAAACAAATTAAACAAGAATATACTGTTCAATAATATATACACAGAAACCATTATAACCTGAATTTATATAATCAGTATTTATAATCAATCCGAGTCTCTATTAAAAAGTCCATTATTACAATTAATAATTCTATGAAAATAAGACTGGAATTGTCAGGATGAGTTATAAACTAAACATGCGAAATACTGTTTATACTCCAACGAAGATAATGTCGATACAGACCTGAAAATTAAAATGGGGAAACGAAGTTAACTTTGAACGAAAGACAGGTTATCCAAATACAATTTCGAATTAGCTTTGAAGGGGATTCAAGATTACTTGAAATAAGACGGGCACAAAGTAAGAATTATGTGATAACTGGTTAAGAATATATTTCATAGGAAGGAAGTATTAACTTCAATATAGGTCAATGTATTAACTTTAATACAGGTCAATAAAAAAAAAAAATTTACCTCGTAAGATGAAACCCTCGTTCCCAAACAAGCTGCAAATAAATGGATTTGGGGTTATAAATACAAATTGCGACGACCATGGAACCAAATCGAAACAATGGTTAAAAAAACAAAACTCAAGATGATTGGTATACCTATGGTATAGATTGCCCGCATGAAATGAGGCACCTAGAGCTCGGCACAACTCGGCTCGAAAAAATATAAGTAGGGTCATAGAAGACCACACGAAATATTCCTATCAGAAATTGATTCAAGTGTTAACAATAAAATTATAGAGGAGGTTCTAAATGAAATAAGAGAGGTTAACTACGTTAGTTAAAAATAAATGGAACAACCTCTTCCTCATTACAAGAAAGGCGTATCTCTACATACAGAGACTGAGTTTAAATATAAAATACAACAGAGCCAATTTAAATATGGAAATCATATAAACCAGGTCGAGTCTGACTTAAGAGTTTTAACGAAATTCTTTATATAAAATCAAAACCATGTGAACGATTGAATCGAAGGTATATATCACCGAGGAGAACGTATACATGTGTTCACTCATAGAAAGAAAATTATCAGTACCAAACCATGGAAACGACAAAGTATATGTACCTGGAAGTGAATCATAAGAAGGTAATTGTAACGCCAAAATTCTTGGAATGCATAGCTCGTAGCTCCACCGGAATGAGCAGCGTCTCAAGCTTCAGGAGGCAACGATGAAAATGAAAGGCAAAAGAATAATCTTCGAAACAATTCAAAGATTTAATATGACTTCCTCCAAAACCCTAATTGGCCTTGGATCATCTCAATCGTCCATGTGTCCACAGATCGATGGTATAGACGAGGATTGGGTTGGGAAAATTGAGACTAAAATCGTTGCCGCCTAAAAACTTTAACATAAATCCATAAAATCTAATGCAAAGTACCCGAGTGTATAATATGGTCAATCATCATAAATGAAAGGATATATGTTGCAGAATATAAAAATATAAATCAAGGCCTTTGCGTATAAAACCAATCTGAGTTCTCTATCGTGGAATCAAATCAACTTAAAACACCAGTCGTCCACCAAACCAAGTTACCATGAAAGATACGATTTGATTACCAATGTCACGAAAACATTAATTCGAACTTGCCAATGAAGCATAAGAAGTACTATCAATTCGATATCTCTTACTCCAAACAACGTTTCATTGCAGTTAGATGTACATTGTATATTCATGGTTTGTACGAAAAAAATATATTTATATTCAAACGTTGAATCAAATGGATACAAGGGTATAGTAATATCGTCGAAAAGAAATAACGATTCCATTTAGCAAAGGACCATTTAATAACTTTATTATATATAGAAACGTTATATGATATAATGACAATTGGAAACATGTTAAGATATTAAAGGAAACGAATTAGGTATTACTCATAGACCATATGAGAGTGTAATACATTGGCCACTCAAAACCAAATATATATATATGATGTTAAGGGAAAGGAACCATATATCATTAAGGGTTAAATGAATGCTTTATAACGAATATGGTAAATTTTATATATGGGGTAGGATGTGAAATATATATATATATATATATATATATATATATATATATATATATGAAAATGAGACATACAACATCTAATGAGTAATAAAAAAAAACAAAAACTAGAAGAGTTATAAAAATACATATGTTGAGTATTTGACTCAACATAAAAACAATTTTTAATAGGAGTATATTAAACAAGAGATTTCAAAGGTGGTTCTGAATATCTATGAATGATAAATGAACAAAATTGAATTACAGAGTTAGTCTTAGAAAGACAAAAGAAAGAAAAAAAAAATTGTATAGGTGGAAAGGAAGAGACATTACAAATGGTATCAGAGCTCATGTTTGAAAAATTGTGCTGTTGTTGTGCTCACTGTATAACTTATTTTTGAGAAAATTTTTCTGTTACTGATGTTGTTTTGTTTAGTGTACAGTGGTATTGGAACTGAAAAGTTAATGGCTGAAGGAGATGAAATTTATGTTGATCTGGGTGATGGAGATAACACGCCAGATCCCAACACTCCTTTGATGGCTATGTTGCACAAGTTGCAACAGGAAATGGTTGAGCTAAGAAGCCAGAATGACAGGCCGTCATTAGCCAGTGAGGAGCAGGAAAAGTTGATAAGAGAACTGACCTCACAGAATAGCCAAGAAGGTGAAGGTTCTGGAAAGAGGAGGAAAGGTAAGTTATTAGATGATTCTGAGGAAGATGACACTACCAGACATCAGTCTCAACAAAAGAAGGAATTACAGGGTGAATTCCGAAAAATTAAACCTCCTTCCTATGATGGGGAGAAGGAGGAAGATGTTGAGGCATGGCTGTTGAATATTATTACGTATTTTCAGGTCTATGAATATGAAAGCAATCTGAAGGCCAGATTAGCTGTCTACCAGCTGCAGGGTAAGGCTACCTTGTGGTGGGAGGAGACGAAAATGGTTCATGCCATTGATGAGAAAACAGTGACTTGGGAAGATTTCCAAGTCAAGTTTAAAAACTGCTATTTGAATGAACGTTATTATGATGATAAAGCAAAGGAGTTCCACGAACTTAGATTGGGACAACTCACCATAGATGAGTTTGTCACCAAGTTTACAAATCTGTTAAGGTATGTTCCTTATATTCGTGAAGAGAAGGCAAAGGTGCAAAGGTTTTTGAACTGTTTGCCTGCTATGTACAAGGATAAAATAGAGTTCAATAATCCAAAAACTATGGACGAAGCGGTGAGGAAAGCTAGATTATGCTACCAACAGTTTAAAGGAAAGAGTGAGCATGGGAAAAGCTGGGTAAACAAGGGTGAATTCAAAGGAAAGAAATAGAAACCAGCTTACTTGAATAACCTTGGTAAGGATCATCAGCGGAAAAAACTTAATAAACCAAAAGAAAGTCAAACTACTCAGTCCCAAGTTGGTTCAAAACCATTATATGGAGACAATAAGAAGGAAGGAACAGTTAAAATTCGGGAGCCTTTGAAATGTTGGGGCTGTGGAGAACCTCATCTGTTGAGGGACTGTCCACACCAAAATATTCAGATGATTATGAGGGATCGAGAAGCTACCACAGTGAATGATATAGCAAGGAATATACCCACTATCAGTGCTGCCTTGGAGAACCGACAAGCAGAACACCAAGCTACTATGGTCAAGATGGAAGGTAATATTGCTGACCAATCTGTTACAGTTTTGATTGATCCGGGTGCTTCTTTGAGTTACATTAGTCCACAAGTTGTAGAGAAATGCAAACTCAAGACTGAAAAATTTCAGTAGTCTTGGTTGGTCCAGTTAGCCACTGGCACCAAGAGAAAATTAACTCATAAGTTACCTCAAATAGCAATTAAATTAAATTATTTTCAGACAGAAGTAAATTTAAACATTCTGCCCTTAGGCTCATATGACTTGCTAATAGGAATGGACTGGTTATAAAAGAGAAAGGCTATGATGAACTGTTGGGATAAAACTCTACATTGTACAGATGAGGAAGGGAGACCCTTTATACTCAAAGGAAAACCAAAACCAATTCCTGTAAGACAAATATCAGCTCTGCAATTAAAAAGAACAGTTAGGAAAGGATATCAAGTATATGATGTACATGTTGAAGAATTAGGACAGCAACCTGAAGAAAACCTGCTGGACACGCTGCCAATGGTAAGAGAGTTTAAGGAAGTTTTTCCAGATGAGATTCCTCATCTTCCCCCCAAAAGAGAGATTGACTTTTCAATTGATTTGGTGCCTGGAGCAACACCTGTTTCCAGAGCCCCTTATCGGATGAGCCCCCCCGAACTCATGGAGTTGAAAATGCAATTGCAAGAATTGTTTGATAAAGGTTATATCAGACCGAGTGTGTCTCCTTGGGGAGCACCGGTGTTGTTCGTGAAAAAGAAGGATGGAACCTTTAGAATGTGCATTGACTACCGTCAACTGAATAAGTTGACAATAAAAAACAGATACCCATTGCCCATAATTGATGACCTTTTTGATCAGGTAAGAGGGGCTTCAATATTTTCTAAGATTGATGTGAGGACTAGTTATCACCAACTCAGAATTAAGGAGGAAGATATTAGTAAAACAACTTTTCGAACTAGGTATGGTCACTACAAATTTGTAGTCCTACCTTTTGGTTTGAAAAATTCCCCTACCACTTTTATGTGCTTAATGAACAACCGTTTGAGCAAGTACTTAGATAAATTCGTACTAGTGTTCATAGATGATATTATAGTCTATTCAAAAAGTGTGGAAGAGCACAAAGAACACTTAAGGATAGTTTTTCAGACTTTGAAAGAAAACCAGTTATATGCCAAATTTAGTAAATGTGAATTTTATAAAGACAAGATTCAATACTTGGGGCATATTATTTCTGAACAAGGATTTGCTGTTGATCCTAAGAAAATAAAGGCTATTAGAGAATGGACGGTGCCGACTGATGTTTCAACAGTAAGATCATTTATGGGGATTGCTGGTTATTACCGAAGGTTTGTGGAAGGATTTTCGGCAATAGCATATTCCATAACTTCATTATAGAGAAAAGGGACCAAATTTGAGTGGACTGAAAAATGCCAAAACAGTTTTGAACAACTAAAATTAAAACTCACTACAACCCCTATACTGAAGATTGCAGATCCTAACAAAGAGTTTGTTGTGTGTAATGATGCATGTAGAGAGGGATTGGGAGTACTGTTGCAAGAAAATTCTGTCATTGCATATGAATCTAGAAAACTTAAGAAACATGAACATAATTACAATTTATATGATCTGGAATTGGCTGTTGTAATTCATGCCTTGAAGATGTGGAGACACTATCTTCTTGGTAAAAAATTTACATTGATGACTGATCATATTAGTCTCAAGTACTTCTTTTCTCAAACAGATTTGAATGCTCGACAAGCCAGATGGCTGTCTTTTCTGAGTGAATTTGATATGGACATAAAACATATAAAAGGGAAAGAAAACAAAATTGATGATGCGCTAAGCAAAAATGCTCGCCAAAACATAAGCAGCATTGGGAGTAGTGCTAGTTTTGATTTAGAAGAACTAGTTAAAAAGGTATCATGTCAAGATCCAAACTATGAGGAGCTACAAGTGAAAATGTTAAAGAAAGAAATGGCTGAATACACCCAAAATAAAAAAGGGTTGATCTGCTATAAAAATAGATTGTATATCCCCAATGTAGAGTCTTTGAAAAAAAATATCCTAGATGAATATCACAAATAGCCATATTTAGGACATCCTGGATATCAGAAAATGCTAACAGCTTTGAAAAAGAAATTGTTTTGGCCAAGAATGAAAAAGGACATAGCAGAATATTTAGCTAGATGCATGGAATGTCAACTAGTTAAAGTTGAGCATCAGCATCCCGTTGGTCTTTTAAATCCCTTGCTAATTGCAGAGTGGAAATGGGACATTGTTTCTATAGATTTCATAACCGGGTTACCCAAAACCAATTACCAGCATGATTTAGTGATGGTAGTGGTAGACACCTTAGAAAAAGTTGCACACTTCATCCATGTAAAATCTACTTTTAGGATAGCCCAAGTAGCAGTTGTGTTCGTAAAAGAAATAGTAAGGCTACATAGGGCCCCAAAAATGATTATTTCAGATAGAGACGCCAAGTTCACAGCTGCCTTCTAGAAAGGTCTGTTTGGAGGCATGGGCACTAAATTGAATTTTAGTACTACCTATCAGCCTCAGACGGACGGTCAAACAGAGAGAACAAATTAGATCTTGGAGGATATGCTGAGAATGTATGTGATGGATAGGCTATCAAAATGAGAAGACTACTTGCATTTAGCTGAATTTTTTTACAACAACAGCTATCAGTCTTCCATCAAAATGAGTCCATTTGAAGCACTCTATGGAAGGAACTGTCATACTCCCTTAAGCTGGAGCCAACCTGAAGATAAGCTAGTATTGGGGCCAGATACTTTACAAGAAATGGAAAGAATTGTCAAAAAAATACAAAGAAACATCAAGACAGCACAAGATCGACAGAAAAGCTATGCTGATAAAAAGAGGGTGCATCGAGAGTTCAAAGTGGGTGATCATGTGTACCTACGTATTAAACCCAAAAAGAGCACACTTTATGCTGGAAGTTGTGCAAAATTGGCTCCTAGAAATTGTGGGCCTTTTGAGGTGTTAGAAAGGGTGGGACCAGTGGCTTATAAGCTGGCCCTACCGCCCCATGTTAAAGTTCATGATGTGTTTCATGTTTTGTTATTAAAAATATATGTACATGATGCTTCTCACATTGTTGATTGGAATGTGATACAGGTGGAACCAGAAGGGGAATTCCTTCCAGAGCCGCTTCAAATATTGGAGCGGGAAGAAATTGAATTGAGAAACTGAACAGTAGCAAGAGTAAAGGTGCAGTGGAAGCACTTTACTGCTGAAGAAGCTACGTGGGAAAGAGAAGCTGAGATGATGGAAAAATATCCATATCTATTTTCAAAATGAAATCTAGTAATTAGTTGATAACACCGAGGACGGTGTTTGTTTTCAGAGGGGGAATATGTAACACCCCTAGTTTATGTTTTTCAAGTTAGACATTTGAACTTCAATCCAAAGGGGGTGGAACCCAATGGATAATTATGGTGTGGATGTAATTAATTATTTAATTGTGAGAAATAAATAAAATATTTCTGTGCATATTGACCAAATGAGAATTTTGAGATCACTTGCCAAATCCATGAGGTATGGAAAAAGGCTAAGACTTTCCCCAAAAATCTTTCAAAAATCCTTGAAAGAATTTATTTCTAATTTAGATTTTTGAGGAAAAATCTAGATTTCCCCAATGAGGTGGAGAGTAGTTGGGAAGAGGTAAAAAGCTGGAAAAGCAGAAAGCAGCTTTAAAAGTCCCTAAATAAGGGAAGCCTAGGCAAACAGGAATAAAATCATCCTGTAATTCTGGACACAGAATTAGAAACAAGGTTTGGGGAGCATAAGCTTAAATAAGTTACTCTAGAACAGATTGAGGTTGGTATGTTCTTGGAGAGGATCTCAGCTCGGGGGTGAGTTCTGTGGATAAAATAACTCTAAGGTTGGGAGGATTGGTCATCACAGAAGTGGTATGCATACAAAATTTATAAATAATTAAATTAGATGCTATTAGACAATGCTGGAAAATGCTGTAGTGATTAGGTTGAGTAGTTGTCGTGTTATGAAATTCCTCACTTTTAACAGAATTAAGTAGAAGAGATAATTCTTCTAAATTTCTGTATGGTAGTAGGAATAAATCCAGGGAACACTGTTAGCCACAATCTCTAAACCATTGGGTGGATTAAATATGGAGAGAGTATAAATGATTCCCTAGAATAATTACATTGTAACTTTAATATGCTTCTACAATAAATAGTACATAAACAGAATAAAATAAATAAACTAGATTCATGTATTAATAACTGGTGGTTTTGGTAAGTTTATACCTTACATATGTAGATACATGCAAATGAAAATTTAGTACAGGCTCAAGAAAGGAGTTGGTTTAATTGCACTATAAATTAAACCTGAAAAGAATTCTGTTTTGTGAAATAAACATGACTTATGGTATTAATGATATGTTCTGCTTATAACATGTTCAGTCTGAATAGTTCAAAGAAAAAAATACATATATGAAATATTAGATAAACTTCAGACTGAACTCATAAGCTGTTTAGAATAACAAGATACACTAGTAAAGCATTAACAAAATTTTGTTAGAGGTGCTTACTAGAAATTAGTAAAATTGACTATTTTATACTAATTCCTGTAAAACTCCAGAGCCTCCTCTTTCTAATATAAAGTAAATAAATGTGACAATTCTAAACTGAGATATAGAATGAGAATTTATACTTTCTGGGGTATTAAATATATAAGGGTAAGTAGATAGATTGAAAAGTGAGTTCGCATAACTACAAAGAGGTACATGAGAAAGTATCCATAGTTTGAATACCGGTATCTTGAAGAGGAGGGATCATGAAGAAATACATATAATAATACAAATTATTGATACCCAGTTATTAGCTTACTGTGCCAAGAAAGGTTTATGTAAACTCTCTTAGTCGTTTTATATATATATTACTACAAAAGGGATAGAACAGAAGGGTATTCTGTAGAAGCAAATCAGTAAGCTATGACTGGTAAATTTATCAATTCCACTGTATAAAATAAAGCAGGAAGTTACAGCAGAGGGAAAACATGATATGTACATTAACATTAAATAGAGATTTGAGAATAAACGGAGTCTATCATAAATCTATTGATATGAAACAAAAGCTATATATATATTCTCCTAAAACTAAAAAAATTAAATGAGAATATACTGTTCAATAATATATACATAGAAACCATTATAACCTGAATTTATATAATCAGGATTTATAATCAATCTGATTCTCTGTTAAAAATTCCATTATTACAATTAATAATTCTATGACAATAAGACTGGAATTGTTAGGATGAGTTATAAACTAAACATGCGAAAGATTGTTTATACTCCGACGAAGATAATGTCGATACAGACCTGAAAATTAAAATGGGGAAATGAAGTTAACTTCGAACGAAAGACAGGTTATCCAAATACAATTTCGAATTAGCTTTGAAGGAGATTCAAGATTACCTGAAATAAGACGAGCACAAAGTAAGAATTATGTGATAACTGGTTAAGAATATATTTCACAGGAAGGAAGTATTAATTTTAATACAGGTCAATAATTTTTTTTTTTTTTTACCTCGTAAGATGAAACCCTCGTTCCCAAACGGGCTGCAAATAAATGGATTTGGGGTTATAAATACAAATTCTGACAACCATGGAACGAATCGAAACAATGGTTAAAAAAACAAAAATTGAGATGATTGGTATACCTATGGTATAGATTGCCCGCATGAAATGAGGCACCTAGAGCTCGGCACAACTCGGCTCAAAAAATATAAGTAGGGTCACAGAAGACCACATGAAATATTCCTATTAGAAATCGATTCAAGTGTTAACAATAAAATTACAGGGGAGGTTCTAAATGAAATAAGAGAGGTTAACTACGTTAGTTAAAAATAAATGGAACAACCTCTTTCTCATTACAAGAAAGGCGTATCTCTACATACAGAGACTGAGTTTAAGTATCAAATACAACAGAGCTAATTTAACTATGGAAATCATATAAACCAGGCCGAGACAGGCTTAAGAGTTTTAACGAAATTCTTTATATAAAATCAAAACCATGTGAACGACTGAATCGAAGGTATATATCGCCGAGGAGAACGTATACATGTGTTCACTCACAGAAAGCAAATTATCAGTAGCAAACCATGGAAACGACAAAGTATATGTACCTGGAAGTGAATCATAAGAAGGTAATTGTAACGCCGAAAGGCTTGGAATGCATAGCTCGTAGCTCCACCAGAATGAGTAGCGTCTCAAGCTTCAGGAGGCAACGATGAAAATGAAAGGCAAAAGAATAATCTTCGAAACAATTCAGAGATTTAATATGACTTCCTCCAAAATCCTAATTGGCCTTGGATCATCTCAATCGTACATGTGTCCACATATCGATGGTATAGACGAGGATTGGATTGGGAAAATCGAGACTAAAATCGTTGCCACCTAATGCAAAGTACTCGGACATATAATATGGTCAATCATCATAAATGAAAGGATATACGTTGCAGAATATAAAAATATAAATCAAGGCCTTTGTGTATAAAACATATCTGAGTTCTCTGTCGTGGAATCAAATCAACTTAAAACACCAGTGTTCCACCAAACCAAGTTACCATGAAAGATACGATTTGATTACCAATGTCACGAAAACATTAATTCGAACTTGCCAACGAAGCATAAGAAGTAAAATCAATTCGATATCTCTTACTCCAACCAACGTTTCATTGCAGTTATATGTACGCTGTATATTCATGTTTTGTACGAAAAAAATATATTTATATTCAAACGTTGAATCAAATGGATACAAGGGTATAGTAATATCGTCGAAAAGAAATAACGATTCCATTTAGCAAAGGACCATTTAATAACTTTATTATATATAGAAACGTTATATGATATCATGACAATTGGAAACGTGTTAAGATATCAAAGGAAATGAATTAGGTATTACTCATTGAACATATGAGAGTGTAATACATTGACCACTCAAAACCAAATATATATATATATATATATATATGGTGTTAAGGGAAAGGAACCATATATCATTAAGGGTTAAATGAATGCTTTGGAACGAATATGGTCAATTTTATATATGGGGTAGGATGTAAAATATATATGGTCTATATACATATATATGAAAATGAGACATACAACATCTAATGAGTAATAAATAAAAACAAAAACCAGAAGAGTTATAAAAACATATATGTTGAGTCTTTGACTCAACATAAAAACAATGTTTAATAGGAGTATATTAAACAAGAGATTTCAAAGGTGGTTCTGAATATCTGTGAATGATAAATGAACAGAATTGATTTGCAGAGTTTGTCTTAGAAAGACAAAAGAAAAAAAAAAAAATTGTATAGGTGGAAAGGAAGAGACATTACAGTGTCGCGCCATGTGAGGTCGCCAGACCGGGCATGTTCGGGCCGGGCCGTTTCGTTCGAGGGCGCCTGTATCAGTTTTGCTAAGTTGTGACCACCCGGGTGCCTTGTGCACGTTCGGGCTGCCCGTTTGTCATTTTCTCCCTTGTGGCATCGTTCGGTTGGGTGTGTCGTATCGCCCTGTGTGAGGTCGCCCGACCGGGTGCGTTCGGGTCGGGCCGTTTCGTTCGAGGGCGCCCGTATCGGTTTTGCTAAGTTGTGACCACTTGAGTACCTTATGCACATTCAGGCGGCCCGTTTGCCGTTTGCTCCCTTGTGGCATTGTTTGGTCAGGCGCGCCATGTCGCGCCGTGTGAGGTCGCCCGACCGGACGCGTTCGGGTCGGGTCGGGTTGTTTCGTTCGAGGGCGCCCATATCAGTTTTGCTAAGTTGTGACCGCCCAGGTGCCTTGTGCATGTTCGGGCGGCCCGTTTTCCATTTGCTCCCTTATGGCATCGTTCAGTCGGGCGTGCCGTGTCGCGCCGTGTGAGGTCGCTCGACCGTGCATGTTCGGGTTGGGCCGTTTCGTTCGAGGGCGCCCATATCAGTTTTGCTAAGTTGTGACAGCCCGGTTGCGGCCTTGTGCACGTTCGGGCAGCCCGTTTGCCATTTTCTCCCTTGTGGCATCGTTCGGTCATTAAACTATCCCTTTCGGGTCGGGTCAGGTCGTGCCGTGTGAGGCCGTCCAAGGAAACGCGTTCGAGCGTGTCGAGTTTGGTCTTGTTGGGTCGTGTTGTGTGAGGCTGCCCAAGGAAACACGTTCATACGGGTCAGGTCAGGTCGTGCCGTGTGAGGCCGTCCAAGGAAACGCGTTCGAGCGTGTCGAGTTTGGTCTTGTTGGGTCGTGTTGTGTGAGGCTGCCCAAGGAAACACGTTCATACGGGTCGGGTCGATTTGGGTCTGGTCAAGTCGTGTCGTGTGAGGCTGCCCAAGGAAACACGTTCGTACGGGTCGGGTCGGGTCAAGTCATGTTTTGATGGCACTTAAGGAAACGCGTTCGGGCGGGTCGGGTTGGGTCTGGTGATCAGGTCTTGTCGTGTGAGGCCACCCAACGAAACACATTTGTACGAGTTAGGTCGAGTCATGTGATGGCACCCAATTAGCTGGAAACGAGTTCGGGTTAGGTCAGGCTGGTTCGTGCTGTATTGTAATTAAGGGCGCCCAAGGAAACACTTTTGGGCAGGTCGAGTAGGGTCAGGTCAGGTCAGGTCATGCTGTGTGAGTCCGCCCAAGGAAATGCGTTCGGACGAGTCAAGTTGGGTTTGGTCGGGTCGTGTCGTGTGAGGCCGCTCAAGCAAACATGTTCGGGCGGGTCGAGTCAGGTCGGGTTGGGTTGTATGAGGGTGGTCGTATCAAAAATTCTAAGTTGTGACCACCCATGTTGCTTGTGCACGTTTGTGCAATCCCTTTTTCATTTCCTCCCTCGTGCGCCCTTTGTTCAGGTGGGTCAGGTCATGCCGTGTGAGGGGTGCGCCATAGGAAACTCGTTCAGGTCAAATTGTGTGAGGGAGGTCATATGAAAAATGCTAAGTTGTGACCGCCCATGTACCTTGTGCACGTTCATGCGACCCATTTGTCGTTTTCTCCCTCGTGCCTTTGATGTTCAAGCAGGTCCGGTCGGGTTGGGTCGTGTGATGTCGTCTAAGGAAATGAGTTCGGGTCGGGTCGTGTTGTACCGTGAGGGCGCCCAAGGAAACATGTTCCAGAGGGTCGGGTCAGGTTGGCTCATGTGAGGGCGCCCAAGAAACATGTCCGACCGGGTCGGGTCATGTCGGATCGTGTCATGAGGGCACCCAGGGAAATTACGAGTTCGGGTGGGTCGGGTCGAGTCGTGTACTGATGTCGCCCAGGGAAACGCGTTCGGGACAGGCCAGGTCAGGTCATGCCATATTGTGAGGGCACCCAAGGAAACACGTTTGGGAGGGTTGGGTCAGGTCGGGTCTGGTCAAGTCGTGTCGTGTCATGAGGCCACCCAAGGAAACACGTTTGGGCGGGTTGGGTTGGGTTGGGTTGGGTCGTGTGAGGGTTGTCATATAAAAAATGCTAAATTGTGACCGCCTTAAAATCCCATGCCTCCATTAGGGGAATTTTGAGGTGTAAAATAGGCCTCCTAAGGAAATAATAAAATAATAGCTCAACCAATTAAATAATATTTATGAATATGCAATTCACTTTTTGCACCAAAATCCATGTAACCATGGTTAAATTCAATTCAAAAGTTGTACCAAAATAAAGTTAATAAAAAAATGTATTGAGGTGACTTTAAATAAGAATGATATTTTCAAGAAAAAATCATTATCATTGCACAAATAATGCATTTGTCCTTTGTACTTAAATAACTTAAAATGAAATATATATAAATTCATAAATTCTTAATTATAGAATATACTATTAATTAAAATTTATATTATTTAAATTATACAATAACATGTAATTAATATACTATATGAAAATAATATAATATAATATATGAAAATAATATAATATAATATATGTAATATATTGCTTTATGTACAAATTTTATATTACATATTGAATTGATTTGATTTAAAATATTGAAATGACAATAATAATATTTTATTCAAAAAGTGTGAAATGACATTTATTATGAGTATTTTAGTTTATGACTTTAAAAGTACTTAGATTAATACTATGGTTAACCATGAAATTTTATCCACCATTGAGAATATGACAAGTAAGTACCTTTAACTCAAACAATGCCACATCAACCATTATGGATGATGTCATCTCCTAAAATGTGATTGGTTCTCATAAAGTGAATTTTGATTGTACATTTTCCTTAGGAGGCCCATTTTAGACCTAAAAATTCCCCTAATGAAACACAATGGAGCTAAATGCATCTCCCTTAACTATCTCTTGCTTTCAAAATGTAGGCTGCTATGAATTTTGTGAGAAAGTAGAACAAGTACAGAATCACCCCGAGATGACTAGGCTCTTCATACTTAACCTACATGAGAAACAAGTCAACCTTGCAGGGGTAAAATTTGAGTTGTCTTCAGATGCCATTGCAATTGCCACTAAGATACCTAGTGTGGGTGAAAAATGGTTCAAGCAGGCCAATTTAGACATGAGCTATTATGAGCAATACCTTAAACCCAGATACAAAGACTACAATAAATCCATATTTCCTTTCTCACATTTGCTTGAGAGATATGCACCCATGATGAGGGTCATTATGAAATATTTCACATGTGAAGGAAGATTCTCCCGGCTTTATTCCTATCACATCAGGTTTCTCATGCACTTTACTAGGGTTAAGATGCTGCATCTACCCTACTACCTCTATAGGAGTATTGACAAAATGTCTTATATTGTACAAAAGAGAGACCATCCACAGCAAATGCAGAGCCTCTTTCACCACTCTCTTATCAAAATGGTTGTGATGCATCAATTGTAGCAAAAGGGTATTCCATGAGAGGTTTCATTTCCCATGAAGTGTTCACAAACCCACAACCCCATCCTCAGCAAAATGTGCCTTCATCATCTCATCCTCCTTTCCCTACTCCTCCATCATTTCCTGGTGAACATGTTTCACCATCTACACATATCCCTTCACCTCAGGGCAACCCTCCTTCATCACTCTCTCATAATGCATCAGACACACAGAAAGTAATGATGAGCAAATCAAATGATAGCAATGAGGAGAAAGTGTGGCCTCAAGTCAAGCAAAAATGAAGAAGAAAGCAAAGAAGAGGAGGTCGGTGAAGAAGAATCCAATGAAGGAGATGATAATGAAGAATCAAATAGTGAGGGAAGTGAGGCTGATGATATTAGTGAAGAGCACAATGAGGCTCACAACAATGAGGCAAACAGGTAATGAAAAAGGATGTAATGAAGATGCGAGGCGATGAAGAACATGGAAGTGAAACAAAGGGCAATGATGACAATGAAGACAATGGGACAAATAGTAATGAATGCAGTGTAGAAAATAGTGAAGAGGCAGAAGATAGTGAAGAAAAGAGCAATGATGTCAGCATGGAGGATGTAAATGAAGCAGAGAGCATGGAAGCAGAAGGAAATGATGTTGATATTGATAATGGCAGCAAGGATAACAATGATGAGCCACATAACAGTGAACATAATGATAGTGTGTCAAAAATCCATGGTGACAGTCAAGACAGTGGGACATATGATGATGATGATAGCAGTGGCTCCAAGTGCCAAAATATCAGTGAGGCTAATAACAGTGATGAAGGCAGTGTGGAAAAAAGCAATGAAGAAATCAACAAGGAAAGTGAGGCTGATGTCTGTAAGGAGGATATCAGTAAGAAAGAAGACATTCACTCATAAACTCTGTTCCCTACATTACAAAAATATTGATAAATTCATTGCCTTCCTCATATCCATTTGCCATTAGTGCAAGTTATTGTCAAAGCAGAATTGTAACAAGCAGCTGATGTTGTCCTTGAGTTTTGCCTCTCACTCATATTCCTATACCATTACCCTCACTCACCCATCCTTATCATTCACTTGCAAAGACTGTCATCCTCCATCCCTTCATCTCATTTTTATTATGTAGTCCTAGGGTTTTGTTCAAAACAGAGTGATCAAGATGTCAAGGGAAGGTAACAGTGATAGTGGTGAGGAAGGCCAAATTCCAAGGAGGCATCAACACAAAGGTGGGAGGATCAACAAGTTTGAACCACTCATTAGGGGAATTTTGAGGTCTAAAATGGGCCTCCTAAGGAAATAATAAAACAATATCTCAACCAATTAAATAATATTTATGAATATGCAATTCACTTTTTGCACCAAAATCCATGTAACCATGGTTAAATTCAATTCAAAAGTTGTACCGAAATAAAATTAATAAAAAAATGTATTGATGTGACTTTAAATAAGAATGATATTTTCAAGAAAAAATCATTATCATTGCACAAATAATGCATTTGTTCTTTGTACTTAAATAACTTAAAATGAAATATATATAAATTCATAAATTCTTAATTATAGAATATACTATTAATTAAAATTTATATTATTTAAACTATACAATAACATGTAATTAATATACCATATGAAAATAATATAATATAATATATGAAAATAATATAATATAATATATGTAATATATTGCTTTATGTACGAATTTTATATTACATATTGAATTGATTTGATTTATAATATTGAAATGACAATAATAATATTTTATTCAAAAAGTGTGAAATGACATTTATTATGAGTATTTTACTTTATGACTTTAAAAGTACTTAGATTAATACCATGGTTCACCATGAATTTTTATCCACCATTGAGAATGTGACAAGTAAGTACTTTTAACTCAAACAATGCCACATCAACCATTAGGGATGATGTCATCTCCTAAAATGTGATTGGTTCTCATAAAGTGAATTTTGATTGTACATTTTCCTTAGGAGGCCCATTTCGACCTCAAAATTCCCCTAATGAAACAAAATGGAGCTAAATGCATCTCCCTTAACTATCTCTTGCTTCCAAAATGTAGACTGCTTTGAATTTTGTGAGAAAGTAGAACAAGTTTAGAATCACCCCGAGCTGACTAGGCTCTTCATACTTAACCTACATGAGAAACAAGTCAACCTTGCAGGGGTAAAATTTAAGTTGTCTTCAGATGCCATTGCTATTGCCACTAAGATACCTAGTGTGGGTGAAAAATGGTTCAAGTAGGCCAATTTAGACATGAACTACTATGAGCCATACCCTAAACCCAGATACAAAGACTACAATAAATCCATATTTCCTTTCTCACATTTGCTTGAGAGATATGCACCCATGATGAGGGTACTTATGAAATATTTCACATGTGAAGGAAGATTCTCCTGGCTTTATTCCTATCACATCAAGCTTCTCATGCACTTTACTAGGGTTAAGATGCTGCATCTACCCTACTACCTCTACAGGAGTATTGACAAAATGTATTATATTGTAGAAAAGAGAGACCATCCACAGCAGATGCAGATCCTCTTTCACCACTCTCTTATCAAAATGGTTGTGACGCATCAATTGCAACAAAAGGGAATTCCATGGGAGGTTTTCATTGCCCATGAAGTATTCACCACTCCGGAAGCCCATCCTTAGCAAAATGTGCCTTCATCATCTTATCCTCCTGTCCCTACTCCTCCATCATCTCCTATTGATCATGTTTCACCATCTACACATATTCCTTCACCTCAGGACAACCCTCCTTCATCGTCCTCTCACAATGCATCAGACAATGAGGGATGTGACAATGAACAATCAAATGACAATGAGGGAGAAGGTAATGACGAGTCAAGAAAAAATGAAGAAGAAAGCAAAGAAGAGGAGGTCAGTGAAGAAGAAGCTAATGAAGGAGATGATAATGAAGAATCAAACAGTGAGGGTAGTGAGGATGATGATAGCAGTAAAGAGCACAGTGAGGCTCATAGCAATGAGGCAAACAACAGTAATGAAAAACAAAATGATGATGCAGAAGGCATTGAAGAACATGGAAGTGAAACAAAGGGCCATGATGACAATGATGACAATGGGACAAATAGTAATGAATGCAGTGTAGAAAATAGTGAAGAGGCAGAAGATAGTGAAGAAAAGAGCAATGATGTTAGCATGGAGGATGTAAATGAAGCAGAGAGCATGGAAGCAGAAGGAATTGTTGTTGATATTGATAATGGCAGCAAGGATAATAATTATGAGCCACATAGCAGTGAACATAATGATAGTATGTCAAAAAGCCATGGTGACAGTCAAGACAGTGGGACATATGATGATGATGATAGCAGTGGCACCAAGAGCCAAAATATCAGTGAGGCTAATAACAGTGATGAAGGCAGTGTGGAAAAAAGCAATGAAGAAATCAGCAAGGAAAGTGAGGCTGATGTCTGTAAGGAGGATATCAGTGAGAAAGAAGACATTCACTCATAAACTCTATTCCCTACATTACAAAAATATTGAAAAATTCATTGCCTTCCTCATATCCATTTGCCATCAGTGCAAGTTGTTGTCAAAGCAGAATTGTAACAAGCAGCTGATGTTGTCCTTGAGTTTTGCCGCTCACTCATATTCCTATACCATTACCCTCACTCACCCATCCTTATCATTCACTTGCAAAGACTGTCATCCTCCATCCCTTCATCTCATTTTTATTATGTAGTCCTAGGGTTTTGTTCAAAACAGAGTGATCAAAATGTCAAGGGAAGGTAACAGTGATAGTGGTGAGGAAGACCAAATTCCAAGGAGGCATCAACGCAAAGGTGGGAGGATCAACAAGTTTGAACCACTCATTAGGGGAATTTTGAGATCTAAAATGGGCCTCCTAAGGAAATAATAAAATAATAGCTCAACCAATTAAATAATATTTATGAATATGAAATTCACTTTTTGTACCAAAATCCATGTAACCATGGTTAAATTCAATTCAAAAGTTGTACCAAAATAAAATTAATAAAAAAATGTATTGATGTGACTTTAAATAAGAATGATATTTTCAAGAAAAAATCATTATCATTGCACAAATAATGCATTTGTCCTTTGTACTTAAATAACTTAAAATGAAATATATATAAATTCATCAATTCTTAATTATACAATATACTATTAATTAAAATTTATATTATTTAAATTATATAATAACATGTAATTAATATACTATATAAAAATAATATAATATAATATATGAAAATAATATAATATAATATATGTAATATATTGCTTTATGTACGAATTTTATATTACATATTGAATTGATTTGATTTATAATATTGAAATGACAATAATAATATTTTATTCAAAAAGTATGAAATGACATTTATTATGAGTATTTTACTTTATGAATTTAAAAGTACTTAGATTAATACCATGGTTAACCATGAGTTTTTATCAACCATTGAGAATGTGACAAGCAAGTACCTTTAACTCAAACAATGCCACATCAACCATTAGGGATGATGTCATCTCCTAAAATGTGATTGGTTCTCATAAAGTGAATTTTGATTGTACATTTTCCTTAGGAGGCCCATTTAGACCTCAAAATTCCCCTAATGAAACACAATGGAGCTAAATGCATCTCCCTTAACTATCTCTTGCTTCCAAAATGTAGGCTGCTATGAATTTTGTGAGAAAGTAGAACAAGTGCAGAATCACCCTGAGATGACTAGGCTCTTCATACTTAACCTACATGAGAAACAAGTCAAACTTGCAGGGGTAAAATTTGAGTTGTCTTCAGATGCCATTGCTATTGCCACTAAGATAGCTAGTGTGGGTGAAAAATGGTTCAAGTAGGCCAATTTAGACATGAGCTACTATGAGCCATACCTTAAACCCAGATACAAAGACTACAATAAATCCATATTTCCTTTCTCACATTTGCTTGAGAGATATGCACCCATGATGAGGGTCATTATGAAATATTTCAGATGTGAAGGAAGATTCTCCTGGCTTTATTCCTATCACATAAGGTTTCTCATGCACTTTACTAGGGCTAAGATGCTGCATCTACCCTACTACCTCTACAGGAGTATTGAAAAAATGTCTTATATTGTAGAAAAGAGAGACCATCCACAGCAGATGCAGAGCCTCTTTCACCACTCTCTTATCAAAATGGTTGTGATGCATCAATTGCAACAAAAGGGAATTCCATGGGAGGTTTTCATTGCCCATGAAGTATTCACCACTCCGGAAGCCCATCCTCAGCAAAATGTGCCTTCATAATCTCATCCTCCTATCCCTACTCCTCCATCATCTCCTACTGATCATGTTTTACCATCCACACATATTCCTTCACCTCAGGACAACCCTCCTTCATCGTCCTCTCACAATGCATCAGACAATGAGGGAAGTGACAATGAACAATCAAATGACAATGAGGGAGAAGGTAATGTCGAGTCAAGAAAAAATGAAGAAGAAAGAAAAGAAGAGGAGGTCAGTGAAGAAGAAGCTAATGAAGGAGATGATAATGAAGAATCAAACAGTGAGGGTAGTGAGGATGATGATAGTAGTAAAGAGCACAGTGAGGCTCACAGCAATGAGACAAACAATAGTAATGAAGAACAAAATGAAGATGCAGAAGGCAGTGAAGAACATGGAAGTGAAACAAAGAGCCATGATGACAATGAAGACAATGGGACAAATAGTAATGAACGCAGTGTAGAAAATAGTGAAGAGGCAGAATATAGTGAAGAAAAGAGCAATGATGTCAACATGGAGGATGTAAATGAAGCAGAGAGCACGGAAGCAAGAGGAAATGTTGTTGATATTGATAATGGTAGCAAGGATAACAATGATGAGCCACATAGCAGTGAACATAATGATAGTGTGTCAAAAAGCCATGGTGACAGTCAAGACAATGGGACATATGATGATGATGATAGCAGTGGCACCAAGAGCCAAAATATCAGTGAGGCTAATAACAGTGATGAAGGCAGTGTGGAAAAAAGCAATGAAGAAATCAGCAAGGAAAGTGAGGCTGATGTCTGTAAGGAGGATATCAGTGAGAAAGAAGACATTCACTCATAAACTTTGTTCTCTACATTACAAAAAGATTGATAAATTCATTGCCTTCCTCATATCCATTTGCCATCAGTGCAAGTTGTTGTCAAAGCAGAATTGTAACAAGCAGCTGATGTTGTCCTTGAGTTTTTCCTCTCACTCATATTCCTATACCCTTACCCTCACTCACCCATCCTTATCATTCACTTGCAAAGACTGTCATCCTTCATCTCATTTGTATTATGTAGTCCTAGGGTTTTGTTCAAAACAGAGTGATCAAGATGTCAAGGGAAGGTAACAGTGATAGTGGTGAGGAAGGCCAAATTCCAAGGAGGCATAAAAAAAAAGGTGGGAGGATCAACAAGTTTGAACCACTCATTAGGGGAATTTTGAGGGTCTAAAATAGGCCTCACAAGGAAATAATAAAATAATAGCGAAACCAATAAAATAATATTTATGAATATGCAATTTACTTTTTGCACCACAATCCATGTAACCATAGTTAAATTCAATTCAAAAGTTGTACCAAAATAAAATTAATAAAAAAATTGTATTGATGTGACTTTAAATAAGAATGAGTTTTTCAAGAAAAAATCATTATCATTGAACAACTAATGCATTTGTCCTTTGTACTTAAAAAACTTAAAATAAAATATAAATATAAATTTATAAATTCTTAATTATAATATATGCTATTAATTAAAATTTATATTATTTAAATTGTATAATAACATGTAATTAATATACTATATAAAAATAATATAATATAATATAATTAATATAATTAATATAATATATGTAATATATTGCTTTATGTACAATTTTATATTACATATTGAATTGATTTGATTTATAATATTGAAATGACAATAATAATATTTTATTCAAAAAGTGTGAAATGACATTTATTATGAGTATTTTACTTTATGACTTTAAAAGTACTTAGATTAATACCATGGTTAACCATGAGTTTTTATCCACCATTGATAATGTGACAAGTAAGTACCTTTAACTCAAACAATACCACATCAACCATTAGGGATGATGTCATCTTCTAAAATGTGATTGGTTCTCATAAAGTGAATTTTGATTGTACATTTTCCTTAGGAGGCCCAGGGGAATTTTGAGGTCTAAAATGGGCCTCCTAAGGAAATAATAAAATAATAGCTCAACCAATTAAATAATATTTATGAATATGCAATTCACTTTTTGCACCAAAATCCATGTAACCATGGTTAAATTCAATTCAAAAGTTGTACAAAATAAAATTAATAAAAAAAAATGTATTGATGTGACTTTAAATAAGAATGATATTTTAGAAAAAAATCATTATCATTGCACAAAATAATGCATTTATTACATTATCTTAAATAACTTAAAATGAAATATATATAAATTCATAAATTCTTAATTATAGAATATACTATTAATTAAAATTTATATTATTTAAATTATATAATAACATGTAATTAATATACTATATGAAAATAATATAATATAATATATGAAAATAATATAATATAATATATGTAATATATTTCTTTATGTATGAATTTTATATTACATATTGAATTGATTTGATTTATAATATTGAAATGACAATAATAATATTTTATTCAAAAAGTGTGAAATGACATTTATTATGAGTATTTTACTTTATGACTTTAAAAGTACTTAGATTAATACCATGGTTAACCATGAGTTTTTATCTACCATTGAGAATATGACAAGTAAGTACCTTTAACTCAAACAATGCCACATCAACCATTAGGGATGATGTCATCTCCTAAAATGTGATTGGTTTTCATAAAGTGAATTTTGATTGTACATTTTCCTTAGGAGGCCCATTTTAGACCTCAAAATTCCCCTAATGAAACACAATGGAGCTAAATGCATCTCCCTTAACTATCTCTTGCTTCCAAAATGTAGGCTGCTATGAATTTTGTGAGAAAGTAGAACAAGTGTAGAATCACCCCGAGCTGACTAGGTTCTTCATACTTAACCTACATGAGAAACAAGTCAACCTTGCAGGGGTAAAATTTGAGTTGTCTTCAGATGCCATTGCTATTTCCACTAAGATTTCTAGTGTGGGTGAAAAATGGTTCAAGCAGGCCAATTTAGACATGAGCTACTATGAGCCATACCTTAAACCTAGATACAAAGACTACAATAAATCCATATTTCCTTTCTCACATTTTCTTGAGAGATATGCACCCATGATGAGGGTAATTATGAAATATTTCACATGTGAAGGAAGATTCTCCCAGCTTTATTCCTATCACATCA
The DNA here is from genome assembly GCA_034641835.2 of Pinus albicaulis. Lineage (NCBI taxonomy): Eukaryota > Viridiplantae > Streptophyta > Pinopsida > Pinales > Pinaceae > Pinus > Pinus albicaulis. The sequence continues at coordinate 1,268,384,306 of CM076581.1, forward strand.
GGTTTCTCATGCACTTTACTAGGGTTAAGATGCTACATCTACCCTACTACCTCTATAGGAGTATTGACAAAATGTCTTATATTGTACAAAAGAGAGACAATCCACATCAGATGTAGAGCCTCTTTCACCACTCTCTTATCAAAATGGTTGTGATGCATCAATTGCAACAATAGGGAATTCCATGGGAGGTTTTCATTGCCCATGAAGTATTCACCACTCCGGAAGCCCATCCTCAGCAAAATGTGCCTCCATCATCTCATCCTCCTGTCCCTTCTCCTCCATCATCTCCTACTGATCATGTTTCACCATCTACACATATTCCTTCACCTCGGGACAACCCTCCTTCATCGTCCTCTCACAATGCATCAGACAATGAGGGAAGTGACAATGAAAATTAAAATGACAATGAGGGAGAAGGTAATGACGAGCCAAGCAAAAATGAAGAAGAAAGCAAAGAAGAGGAGGTCAGTGAAGAAGAAGCTAATGAAGGAGATGATAATGAAGAATCAAACAGTGAGGGTAGTGAGGATGATGATAGCAGTAAAGAGCACAGTGAGGCTCACAGCAATGAGGCAAACAACAGTAATGAAGAACAAAATGAAGATGCAAAAGGCAGTGAAGAACATGGAAGTGAAACAAAGGTCCATGATGACAATGAAGACAATGGGACAAATAGTAATGAATGTAGTGTAGAAAATAGTGAAGAAGCAGAAGATAGTGAAGAAAAGAGCAATGATGTCAGCATGGAGGATGTAAATGAAGGAAAGAGCATGGAAGCAGAAGGAAATGATGTTGATATTGATAATGGTAGCAAGGATAACAATGATGAGCCACATAGCAGTGAACATAATGATAGTGTGTCAAAAATCCATGGTGACAGTCAAGACAGTGGGACATATGATGATGATGATAGCAGTGGCACCAAGAGCCAAAATATCAGTGAGGCTAATAACAGTGATGAAGGCAATGTGAAAAAAAGAAATGAAGAAATCAGCAAGGAAAGTGAGGCTGATGTCTGTAAGGAGGATATCAGTGAGAAAGAAGACATTCACTCATAAACTCTATTCCCTACATTTCAAAAAGATTGACAAATTCATTGCCTTCCTCATATCCATTTGCCATCAATGCAAGTTGTTGTCAAAGAAGAATTGTAACAAGGAGCTGATGTTGTCCTTGAGTTTTGCCTCTCACTCATATTCCTATACCCTTACCCTCACTCACCCATCCTTATCATTCACTTGCAAATACTGTCATCCTCCGTCCCTTCATCTCATTTTTATTATGTAGTCCTAGGGTTTTGTTCAAAACAGAGTGATCAAGATGTCAAGGGAAGGTAACAATGATAGTGGTGAGGAAGGCCAAATTCCAAGGAGGCATCAACACAAAGGTGGGAGGATCAACAAGTTTGAACCACTCATTAGGGGAATTTTGAGGTCTAAAATGGGCCTCCTAAGGAAATAATAAAATAATAGCTCAACCAATTAAATAATATTTATGAATATGCAATTCACTTTTTGCACCAAAATCCATGTAACCATGGTTAAATTCAATTCAAAAGTTGTACCAAAATAAAATTAATAAAAAAATGTATTGATGTGACTTTAAATAAGAATGATATTTTCAAGAAAAAATCATTATCATTGCACAAATAATGCATTTGTCCTTTGTATTTAAATAACTTAAAATGAAATATATATAAATTCATAAATTCTTAATTATAGAATATACTATTAATTAAAATTTATATTATTTAAATTATATAATAACATGTAATTAATATACTATATGAAAATAATATAATATAATATATGTAATATATTGCTTTATGTACGAATTTTATATTACATATTGAATTGATTTGATTTATAATATTGAAATGACAATAATAATATTTTATTCAAAAAGTGTGAAATGACATTTATTATGAGTATTTCACTTTATGACTTTAAAAGTACCTAGATTAATACCATGGTTAACCATGAGTTTTTATCCACCATTGAAAATGTGACAAGTAAGTACATTTAACTCAAACAATGCCACATCAACCATTAGGGATGATGTCATCCCCTAAAATGTGATTGGTTCTCATAAAGTGAATTTTGATTGTACATTTTCCTTAGGAGGCCCATTTTAGACCTCAAAATTCTCCTAATGAAACACAATGGAGCTAAATGCATCTCCCTTAACTATCTCTTGCTTCCAAAATGTAGGCTACTATGAATTTTGTGAGAAAGTAGAACAAGTGCAGAATCACCCCGAGCTGACTAGGCTCTTCATACTTAACCTACATGAGAAACAAGTCAACCTTGCAGGGGTAAAATTTAAGTTATCTTCAGATGCCATTGCTATTGCCACTAAGATAGCTAGTGTGGGTGAAAAATGGTTCAAGCAGGCCAATTTAGACATGAGCTACTATGAGCCATACCTTAAACCCAGATACAAAGACTACAATAAATCCATATTTCCTTTCTCAAATTTTCTTGAGAGATATGCACCCATGATGAGGGTCATTATGAAATATTTCACATGTGAAGGAAGATTCTCCCGGCTTTATTCCTATCACATCAGGTTTCTCATGCACTTTACTAGGGTTAAGATGCTACATCTACCCTACTACCTCTACAGGAGTATTGACAAAATGTCTTATATTGTACAAAAGAGAGACCATCCACAGCAGATGTAGAGCCTCTTTCACCACTCTCTTATCAAAATGGTTGTGATGCATCAATTGCAGCAAAAGGGAATTCCATGGGAGGTTTTCATTGCCCATGAAGTATTCACCACTCCGAAAACCCATCCTCAGCAAAATGTGCCTTCATCATCTCATCCTCCTGTCCCTACTCCTCCATCATCTCCTACTGATCATGTTTCACCATCTACACATATTCCTTCACCTCAGGACAAACATCCTTCATCGTCCTCTCACAAAGCATCAGAAAATGAGGGAAGTGACAATGAACAATCAAATGACAATGAGGGAGAAGGTAATGACGAGTCAAGAAAAAATGAAGAAGAAAACAAAGAAGAGGAGGTCAGTGAAGAAGAAGCTAATGAAGGAGATGATAATGAAGAATCAAACAGTGAGGGTAGTGAGGATGATGATAGCAGTAAAGAGCACAGTGAGGCTCACAACAATGAGGCAAACAACAGTAATGAAGAACAAAATGAAGATGCAGAAGGCAGTGAAGAACATGGAAGTGAAACAAAGGGCCATGATGACAATGAAGACAATGGGACAAATAGTAATGAATGTAGTGTAGAAAATAGTGAAGAGGCAGAAGATAGTGAAGAAAAGAGCAATGATGTCAGCATGGAGGATGTAAATGAAGCAGAGAGCATGGAAGCAGAAGGAAATGATGTTGATATTGATAATGGCAGCAAGGATAACAATGATGAGCCACATAGCAGTGAACATAATGATAGTGTGTCAAAAAGCCATGGTGACAGTCAAGACAGTGGGACATATGATGATGATGATACCAGTGGCACCAAGAGCCAAAATATCAGTGAGGCTAATAACAGTGATGAAGGAAGTGTGGAAAAAAGCAATGAAGAAATTAGCAAGGAAAGTGAGGCTGATGTCTGTAAGGAGGATATCAGTGAGAAATAAGACATTGAAGGAAGAAGCAACAATGATGACAGTGAATCAAAGGGCCATGATAACAGTGAGAATACAAATGGTGATGACAGTCATGATGGGAATCATAGTGAAGGCACTCAAATGATAAATATTGAACCTTTTCCTTTAACCTACCAAAGGGGAAGTAGGCATGTGTTTGTTGCCCTCAAGAGGCAAGGGGCCATGCCTTCTGCATCAGCTAAGCAGCTTGAAAAAGGCAAAGAAAAGGTCAAGGATGAAAAGGAAGAAGATCAACATGAGACTGGGCAAGAATTTGAACTCATTCATGTTGACAGTGATGATGAAAATGAGGCAAGGATCTCAAGCATGTTGCTCAAGAGCAGAAATTCCCAAATCGAAGATTTGCAAGCTAATCTAGATAGGGCTAGGAATGTCATTCATTATTATGAGATTGAAAACAAGCAGCTAGAGGTGCAGAAGGCAATCTATGAGGTCAGAGCCATCAGAGCTTAGAAAGAGGCTGCAAAAGCCAAAACCAAGCTAGATGAGGCCTTGGATAGATATGGAGACACTGATGAAGAGGAAGAACAACTTCCTAGGAGAAGACCAAGAAAATTTGGCTTAAAGAAGGCCTTAGCCAAGGAGAGAGAGCAAGAGGCAACACTCACAGAGAAGCTCACTCCAAGTGAGTTTCTTGCCATGGAGATTGACTATGATCAGGAGCCTTGGATTGAGAGTGCTAATATGCACTTGGAGGGTCTATTGGAGATGACAAAGAGGGATCTTGACCTCCAAAAGAAGATGGAAAGGCACTATGCCTTCAAGAAAAAAATTGCAGGGGCCAAGCTCAAAAGAGCCCTTGCTAAAATTCAAGCCCTAAAGGAGGAAAAAAGCCAAGAAAACCTTGAGATCCTAGTTGATGCTTCCCTACAGACATCCCAAACACCATGAGGAAGACAATTTAAAATTTTGGCAAGTTTTTGGATATTTTGGGTTTTCACCGTTTTTGAGGGCCAAGGGCGCAACGCCCTTGGCGTTGCGCTCTTTTTTGGGGAAATTTCTTAAGGATTGGTTTACATTTTTGGGTTCATTTTGCCAAGTACATCACACACACCAAATTTCAAATCATTTGGAGTAGTTTTGGTCCTCCAAAAGGGTAAAAAACATGCAAAATTCACTATTCTGCCCTATTTTCAGAGATGGCGCTGCGCCCTGAGCAGTCTTGTGAGATTTAGTTTTTGAACAGGTAAATAAAGTCCAATCAGAAAACCAAGGGCAGTTTTGGAAAGTATACTCGACAAGCTTTCCAACGAGCTATCACAGAGCTCATTTCGACACCGGGAAGGCCTTCAAAAATCAGCTGCAAGGTGACCTATTTTTCCGGTGCAGGCACTGCGCACTTGGACCTCTGTGCTGCACACTTGCCAAAAAGTCAACAAAAGACACAAATTTATGGCAAATAGATATTTTGAGGTTTTTTGGGCAAATCACTCCAAAGTTAGGTGTTAGAAGTTATTTTTCATTTATTTCATTAGATATTTTGTGCCTTGGGCCTTGCATGGTCTTAATGGACAAATTTGGCATTTATGATGTATTTATGACATTTTGGAAACCCTATTTAGGGTTTTGGTCCTCCTTGCTTGTTAAATACAACATTGAGGCATCATTGCACATGTTGGATGTTTATTAAGAAGAAGATCATAGATTTGAGATTGGAGAGAAATTGGCTTTGGTTTTTTGTGGATGGATTGATTTTCTTGACCATGGAGCAGGCTCACTTGCAAGATTCATGAGCATAGTTAATTGTGATGTGTTCCTTATTTAGTTCTTGTTCTCTTATGTTATCATTTTGTCCCATCTTTCTATTGTAGTAGGACATGAATTTTAGGCTAAGAAATGTTGTTTAGAGGCACCTTAGCTCTGTTTGTTCTCTACTGCTTCTATGTTTTCCTCTGCTAGGTCAGATTAGAGAATTCTTGAATGCTCTCTAGTCCCACTTAGTTTGTTTATCTTAAAAATGATTCAATGAAGCAAATGTCAAAGTAGTGTTATGGTTAGCCCTGCTCTTTGTTATTACTTAAACATTGTTTTTAAGGTCTTTTACTTTGAAGTATTGTTGATTAGGTTTAGCTAAAGAGGTCTATGATTTGTCATGCCCTTTTTTTTCCTAAATAGTCGCTTTGGAGGTCTTTATAGCTTTATTAATGAAGTTACGAGTTCCCTATTCTTTGATCTCTACTATGTGTCTAACTTCAATTTTTTCTTAGCTTGAAGGTGAAATCACTAGAAGATTTACAAGTTTCTTGCCTTCTATAGTTCACTGGATTGTTGTCTTAATGCTTACTTGCTAGGGTTTAGTCAAAGAAGTTATTGGTATGCCCTGTTTTTGATTATTTCTTCATGCTTAGTAATCTTAAAGACCATTCTTGTTAAGGTATTTGTTGAAGGATTCTTAACTTCCCTTTGCACCTACCATGTTCACAATTTGATGTTCACTTCATTCACATAAGCTTTTAGATCCATTTGACCTTGTTAGACTTGCCCTGTAATACACCCTTGACCCGTTGTTAAACTTTTCAAGACCTTTGTAGACTCCATAGCCCAATGGCTTAAACTTTCTCACTCTATCTAATCTGCTTTACAACCTAGCCAACCAAACAAACAAACCCTAAACCTAATAACTAGCCTAAAATCAGAACCCTAAAAGCTATCAAGTTGCATCCTTCACATAAATATAGAGAGAGCCCTCTTTGAGTCCGAGAAGGCTAGGTCCCAGGACTCCAAAGAATGGTTTTATGTTACCTGGGGACATAACATAATGGTGATCACGGTGGGAATCTGAGTCAGTAGCATCCTAAGCATACCTTAAAGACTCTCAAAATCCCTGTCAAACTCAGAAAAACAAGTGTTAGCCAAGAGTAGTGTCTAATTGATTCACCATACTACCAACATGATGAATCAACTGGAGAAAAATCATTAAATCTTAGTGTTACATAAGAAACTCAGAAAACCCAAAACATATCTAGATTGGTTTTCGAATTGTTGATGGTGGACAACAAGCCAACCCTCAAAGCAGTAAACCTTACCCACCTGGCAATTCCACTAGCCTCCAGTAGGCCTACTAACTCCACTAGTTCTCACAGAATCCCTTGGGAATGCACTTATCAGTCATAACAGTATAAAACCTAGTCACTCATTGTGTGAGCTTAGTACCCTTGCAGATAGGTCTGTTTTCAAGACACTCGTAAACTTTCAGCCTCTCTGCATTATTGAGTTTGAAATATGGTTTCATAAAGGATTAGCACCAGATCTCACCCTGACCCCAACCCTCCTACCATAGTTGATGACCCAGAAAAGATCTTGTAGAAAACTTCTAGGATTAAAGATTCAACTACTGTTAGGACCATTCACAAAGCAAGTTCTGTCCCTAAAAACCTCACAGCCTTGCAAGATCCCCAATTTGACTTATATCATAGAAAAAACCTTTTTAGAACTAAGTCTCAGAGTGGAATAGACGAGACAGAACTTGAGCCCATAGATTTGCAGTAGAGTCCTAGTAGAGAAGCCTCTGCTTCCACTCCTCTCGATTTTCAGCTTCTCCAAAACTTTGGCTCTTTTCATTCCAAATCTGCTCAATCTCAGTTTGTAGGTTCGAGTACATCTACCACTCCCATTCACACATCCACTGTGCAAACCACTCCACTTCATCCTCCACCTCCTCTCACAAACCTCCCTCTCACAAACCCTCCTTCGGTTCCTTTACCTCCAATCATGACAGCATGGTTTGCCTTATTGGTTCTACCCCAACCTTTAATGCCCATGCCTCAAGACTACCAATCCAAAATCCCTCACTTTACCGGAGCTGACTCTACCACTGCCCAAAAACATGTAGATAGGATGAATGATGCCTTTGACTATCAAGAGATAGAAGAGGAGACCATAAAAATGAGGATGTTTTCCCAAATCTTAGGAGGAGAAGCAAAGAAATGGTTCAAAAACTTGACTCCTAATAGCATACATGACCTCCCTTCCCTCTATCAAACATTCATAAATAAGTGGGAGATTAAGAAAAACCCTCTCCAAATCCTCTCAGAGTATAAAAACCTTAAGAGAAATGTCGGGTAAAGTGTCCAAGACTACTGCACTAGGTTCAATAGTGTATACAATGCACTCCCACCTCACCTGAAACCTCCACAAGGCCTAGCCTTAGTAAAATTTCCAGAGGGTTTTGATCCAAAGATGGCCTACCAATTGAGAGAAAGATATCCCCCAAATTTAGAAGACATGCAAAGGGGAGCTGTGAGTGTAGACGCCAATCTGATTGAGAAAAGGGCTATGATGAGGTCAGAAAAGAAAGTCACATACAAAGAAGAAACCATAACCTCCACCTCTGATGCCAAAATTGATAATCTAGTGAGGGTAATGGAAAGAATGATGGAGAGGATCAACTTGAATGAAAGAACACCTCCTAGGGAAAACCAAGAAAATCCCCAAAACAGAAATAGGAACCAAAATTTCAGAATAGACCCTCCTCAAAATAGACAAAGAGACAATGACCAGCAAATCAAGTCTCCTTTCCAAGACAACTATGTAGATGAAGAGGAAAGAGAGACTAAAGAACTGGAAGAAAACCATGTAAATCTGATAGGTTTTGACAATGAGGGTGATGTTTTTATCACAGAAGAAGAACAAGGGCTATTTTCCTCAAACCAAACTGGTAGGACATATGAGGATTATGAAGAGTACAAATTAGGATTTGAAAACGCTATTATGGAGGTTCATAGGCAGTATGACCTTAGGAGTAAGAAAACTCAAGATGCCTCCAAAAAGAACAAATTAGAAACTGCTGTTAGAAAGACCCCTGAAAACATCCTTAAGAAAACAACAGAAAACACCACCACAATATCTAATAAATCTGATCAAAACAAAGACAAAACCAACCAATCAAATGGTGACCCAAGCTGCCTTAGTACATCAACTAGTGGCCCTGGAAAATTTTCTCTAAATGATAGTTCAAATAAAATTCAGCCAACTAAGGTTGCTGAAAAGATTATGTGTGATAGGAATGATGTAAATATACCAAAAACACCAAAACCTTTCATTTTTGAAGGAGAGATTGCCAAGATCAAAATAAGCATGCATCTTACTGAACTAGTAACTTAGGATGTATATAGGTCCCAAGTTTTGAAAGCTTTGAACATAGGGAATGACACCGACACTCTAAACTTGACTGATGACAAGCCTGAACTGTTGTTTGGCCCTGAGGTAGAGGGAAAATATCAATAAGGAGTTGTCCCTCCATTCTATTTCAGCTTAAACATTCATGACGAAATCTTGCACAATGCTATTCTAGACTTCGGTGCCTCACACAATGTCATTCCCAGGGTGGTGATGGAGAGATTAAGCCTCGAAATAACCAAACCTTACAAAGACTTGTACTCTTTCGATTCAAGTAGAGTCAAATGTTTGGGTCTAATCAAGGATCCGTGTGTCAATTTGGCACAAATACCTAATAAAAGCCTAGTCATGGACATTGTAGTGGCTGACATTCCCCAAAGTATGACATGCTTCTATTTAGATCATGGGGAGCCAAACTCCAAGGAAACCTCCAAATGGACATGTCCTATGCTACCATCCCGGTCTTTAACCAAAAAAGGATATTGTACCGGGAATCTCACATGAAATATATGGTTAGAAACCAAGATAGGCCAAACAACACCCCTATTTATTCTATCCATTCAAACCTTGACTCATTTATCTTGTATAATGAAGATGATATTGATGAACATGTAAATGAAATTGAGAAAGATCTAGGCATACCACAATAGTCAAACCAAACACTGAATGAAGAACTTGAAAACCAAAACTCTAGCAACCCCAAACAACAACATAATGGCAAAGTTGAACTTGAAACACTTTGGAACATGAGATTTGATGGCTCTTGTGGAAAAGATGGTTCGGGAGCTGGTGTTTGGATACATAACACCAATGAAGGCCACTCCTACAAACTAGAGTTTCAATGCACTAACAATATTGCAGAGTATGAGGCTCTTCTCCTTGGTTTACATTTGCTAAAGGACATAGGAGCCAAGAAAATTTTTGTTCAAGGAGATTCTGAGTATTGTACATAACATTGCTTGAGTAAAAGGTCAAAAATACAAAAAAGGGTTGGACCAGGTTGAAGCTCGAAGTGAAGGCCATAAGCCTAGTCTGATAAACACAAAAACATAGAAAAGAAGAAAAAGAGGGCAAATTTAAAGAATAGGTACAACCCCATACCAAAAAAGAGTATTGCTGAAAGTGTGCAAGTATAAATGCCACTGTTAGTCATAAGTATTTTTCACCTGTTGATGATGACTAGTTTCTTAAGCCAAGTTTTCTAGAAGCTGATCCCCAATTTGTCAAATCTGTCATCTAGAAAACACCCCTAAAATTTTTTTGTCCTCCTACCTTTTCCAGTCAACCTATGATGAGAAAAAACCTAGTTGTCAAGTCCTACCTAGTTTCAGTGATATAATCCTGTCCATGAGCTATCATAGCTAAAGGTTATCTGCTGTCATTTACGCTCATTCCCAAGTCATTCATTATCCAAATGTTGATAAAAGGTCAGCCACCCTATCTTTGGTCATATGTCATTTTGAGATCTAATCATACCAAAGAAAATACTCAAAATCTGTCAAGATCGCCCCTAAGTTAGGTAGTGGTGCTCTAGGGAATCCCTTCCTTGGCAAAAACATCCTGAGCCAGAAGCCTTTGTTCAGTACCAACCAGCCTTGAATTAGCGCTTAATCTGCACAAACAAATCCTGATACAACCATATGTCGTGCCACTAAGATGTCTTTTTGTCTCAGTCCGGAAGAAATTCTGCAAAGATCCAATACAGAAAGAGATAAGTATGATCACTGTCTAAAGGAACATGCTTATGGTCAAACAAAATCTCCATCATATCACAAGGAAGTTCTTCAGAGTTCAAAGTCATTGTCTGTTACATCTCTACAGGGGTCTGATTGCATCAATGATCCATGTGTAAAGGAGCAAAAAAACAATGTCAAAGAGGTCTTGCATGCTGAACTAGCTTGTCCTCACCAAAACAAGTGAAATACACAGTATTCTCAGCACCTCCTCCAAAGGAAAATTTCAAATGGCATCTGCAAACACAATCAAGAGAAGTCAGTCAACTATGTCTAGCAAGAAAATACTCTGCATACACAAGCCATGTGATTTCTGGTCTAAGGGTTCACAAAGATCTTTTACAAGGAAAACATATCTCAAAACACATCTCATAGAGCAGATTATTGCCTATTTGCCATGACACTAAGCAGAAACATGTGATTTGAATAAAGGTAATACATTTTGGAAATAGATAAAATATCTTATCTACAGTCCTGACCTCCTTCATTAAAGCAAAATGCTCAAAGGCACAGTAAAAACCTCCTCCTTTAGAAGAGCAGATGGTTAGAAGATCAGTATAACCTCCTTCATTAAAAGTAGATGGTTGGGAACAAGATGAGAAACTCTTTCATATAAAAAAGGCAGAGAGTTAAATTGTCAAAGTTATTTCTAGAATTGTCAATCACCTCCTTCCAAGGCTTATCTAAGAAAGATAAGCAAAGGAGGCATCATCATGTTTTTCATATGGTTTTTGAAGATTTTCCTTTTGAAGGATAGATTTGACAAACAACTATAAAACCATAAGGGTTTATAGGTTGAAAAACCTATTTGTTGAAAATGCAGCAAGATGATGGAGCTTGGTGAAATGAAGTCGCCTTCACCAAGTGGGCCCGCAGGCTATTTTTGGCGCAAAGTCTATTTTTAGACTATGTCTATTTTTAGACATATGGATCATGGACAGGGAGCTGCAGTATGCTATTCTTGGAGGATTGGTCATGTTAGTAAAAATAGATGGACCTCTATTTTTAGCATTTAGGTCAAAGTCTATTTTTAGACTGCCGGGCTAAAAATAGAACAGTCAAATATTATTTACCCTTAATAATATTTGGACTCTAAACTTCAGTTTACTCTCTTGGAGCACTTCAGTTTGACCCCCGGGTGTGGGGCATGCAGCTGCCAGAAGGATTTATGCTTTTCCTATGGGTTAGGCAAGCTAATGCATGGTTGACTTCAGTTAGAGCTCAAGTGGCGGAGTTCGGTGGAGTTGATGCGATAGTTAATGGAGATGGTGTTCTGGTTAACTAGTTGAACTAGTTGTATTCAGATTCATATGTCTACTAGGGTAATTCTGGTGGGTAAATATTATTTAATTCTCATTAATGTATTCAACTAAAGAACATAGGTTAACCTAGTCCCATGGACGATTCGATGGCGACAAGTGGAAAGAGTGAATTGAATTTGAGTTAGCTATCAGTGGCGACATCAGTTGTGCATGAGATTTGCACCACACTTGGAGAAATTTCCCATGATGATTGCGCTGTCAAGCCAAGGAGATTCGAACCTTGGATCTCTCATTAGACCAGCCTTGATTGCGCAATAGAGGCAGGCAATTAGTGGATGTGTTTTGAACCTGTGACTTGTTCAAAACCAAGCTAGTTTGTGTGTAGATTTATGAGATAGTACTGAGTACTTGTGAGGAGTATTGTTCTATGTATTGCTGCATGTTCTCTCCATATAATATACAAAATAGCTGAGGGGTTTTCAGCTATAAGCTTTCCCCATACATACTGTGTTTAATGTGTGTGATGAATTGATGTTCTGTCGCTTCTATTCTTTCCGCACGTGACGATTAATTGTAGAAGAGATTATGTGTTATGCATGTAATTCGAAATTGATGTGTGATTAGGTTAATATCCATTGAATAAGTGATTTATTCAGAAAATTTCTACATGGTATCAGAGCTATATTAATTGTCGAGATCTATTACGGTGATTGCAAACTTATTTCCTCGGACAAAGTCTGCATACGGGCCAGATAGCCTCCGGATTCATCTTTCTTCGGAAAGTGAAAGGTCTGGTAAATGCCCATGCAGTCAATCTCTGATTTGGAAATAATTTTTTCTCAAGTTTATATTGGAAGTGATTGAGTTATGAGCTGGTGGTGAAATTCGAATTTGCAGATTTGTGTTCTTGGTGCCGCGGCGAAAATGTCTTTCAACGGTTTGCGACTCGAATATGCCTTGGAAGGAAGTTCGAATTATGTTGCATGGAAGGACCGCATGGAGGCTGTATTAGATGATAATGGGCTGTTGGAATTCGTGGAGAAAGAGATTCCAAAGCCTACTTCTACTGATGCTACTGTTGTCGAAGCATGGCAAAAGAAACAAGAGAAATGTCGAAGGATCCTATTGGAGGGCGTAAAGGATCACATTGTATCCAGCCTGCATGGAAAGGCTTCTCCATATTTAATGTGGAAAGCTTTGACGGATATATACCAAATCAAGAGCGACCAAAGGAAGCTCGCGCTCAAAGATAAACTCAGAAACATCAAGATGGAGAAAGGCGACAGCATCGCAAAATACCTCACGAAGTTCACTCAATGCAGAGATGAGCTGGGAAGTGTGGGGGTGACTGTCGATGATGAGGACTTGGTTGACCTGGCTCTCCTTGGTCTTCCGAAGGGTTGGAATTCCTATCAGGATAGTGTCAATAGTCAGGAGAAGTTTCCGGGATGGGAGCGACTGTGGTCGGATCTCATGCAAGAGGAGATCAGGAGGACTACCAGGGACAGATCTTCATCAAAGGTAACTGATGAAGAAAATTGCGCTTTGGCTGCCAAAGCAAAGAAGGGGAAGGGAAAGAAAACTTCTCATTCCGGTGCTAAGGGCAAGAAGCAAGACATGTCCAAGGTCAAGTGCTTTCACTACCATGATCATGGACATTATGCCACAAATTGTCCGAAGAAGAAGAAAAACAAGCAAGCGGGAAGATCTGCAGATGGAGAGGCTTTGGCCTCACAGTTCAAGCTTGACTTTTCACTGATCGCATGCTTGGTGTCAAGTGTGATGGGATTAGTGTGGTTCTTGGACAGTGGTGCGTCATTCCACATGACGGGAGATCGAGATTTGTTTTCAGATCTGGAGGACAAAGATCTGGGTGTGCACATCGAGATGGGCGATGATGGTAGATACAGTGCGACTGGTATCGGTACCATATCCTTTCAGAGGGAGTTTGGTAAACCCTTCGTGTTGAAGGATGTGATGCATGTGCCCAGATTGAAGAAAAACTTGATCTCTGTGGCAATGTTGGAAGACAAGGGGTATGATGTGGTCTTCAGTGAAGGAAAGGCTTTCCTGCGCAGTAAGACTACTGGAGAGACCCGGAAGATAGGGGTTCGAACCAAGAACCTTTATCAGTTGCAAGTAGATGGCTACGTAGCAATGGCATGCAAAGCGGGAGAAGTGGTGATCCGGGATGATGAGGGCGAACTGTGGCACAGGAGATTGGACCACCTTCACCATGGAGCTTTGAAGATCCTGCAGCAGATTTCTACTGGGCTTCCTAAGGGCACCCTTGCGCAGTCAGATCAGTGCAAGGGGTGTACTTTAGGGAAGTTTGTGAAAGCCACCTTTCACGAGAAGGATAGTCGCGCCACGACGATCCTTGAGAGAGTTCAAACAGACGTGTGTGGTCCTTTCTCAGTAGCTTCGACAGCAAAGCATAAGTACTACGTGATCTTTGTTGATGATTTCTCTCGAAAGTGCTGGATCTTCTTCATGCAGAAGAAGAGCGATACATTCGCTAAGTTCTGTGAGTTTAAAGCACTGGTCGAGAAGGAATCGGGGAAGAAGGTGAAGGCTCTTAGGAGCGACAATGGTGGTGAATTCATCTCGGTTGAATTCAAGGACTTCTGCAGCACAGAAGGGATTCGGAGAGAGCTCATCGCACCCCATAACCCACAGCAGAACGGGGTGGCTGAGCGGAAGAACAAAACTATTGTGGGTGCTGCACGACGATGTTGCATGATCAGGGCCTACCCCTTCACTTGTGGGCTGAGGCATGAAATACAGCAGTGTATGTGCAGAACCATTGTCCTCACAAGATTCTTGGCATGAGTACACCGGAGGAGGCTTATTCTGGCAAGAGGCCTGACATTTCCCATTTGCGGATTTTTGGTTCTCCTGTCTACATGCATGTGACGAAGGATGCCAGAAAGAAGCTGGATCCGAACGCAGAGGTTGGAATATTTGTGGGTACACTGATACACCTCACAACTATCGGGTGTATTTGCTAGACAGTCGCAAGACTGTTGTGCGACGGGATATTAAATTTCAGGAGGAGAAAGCCATGCAGTGTTCGCTTGAGAGGGAGCCACACTTGCATGCAGATGAGGAGCTGTTAGTTCCTAAGGAGGAGCTTCCGGATGTGGATCAGCCACAAGAGGAAGTTCATGAAGTGGAAGAAACCACTCATGCAGCGCCAACCATCAGAGGGCGCAAGCGCACTACAGAAGCTGAGCGACTGGCTCAAGATGCAGAGAAGGTTGTAGGACCACCTACAGCACAGCGCAGACAGAGACAGTCACCGGATCGGTACACTGGATACATGGCTCTTATGAGTCAATGTGTCGTGACGAAGCCATCCTCTTTTGAGGAAGCTGTGGAGGAACCCGCATGGGTAGATGCCATGATCGAAGAATATGATTCGATCGTCAGAAACAGTGCATGGGAGATTGTCCCAAGACCGGAGGGGAAATCAGTGGTGGGCTCGAGATGGGTCTACAAAGTGAAGCAGGCGGCTGACGGGAGTGTGGAGAAGTACAAGGCGAGATTTGTCGCCCGTGGCTTCTCACAGATCGAGGGGATCGATTATGAGGAGACCTTTTCACCTGTCGCAAGGTACTCTTCCATACGGACGATCCTTGCTCTCTCAGCGCAGATGGGGTGGCACATTCATCAGATGGATGTGAAGACTGCGTTCCTCAATGGAGTTATTGAGGAGGAGGTGTACATAGAGCAGCCTAAAGGTTTTGAGATCTTCAGCATTGAGTCGCATGTGTGCCGACTCAAGAGAGCACTGTACGGGCTGAAGCAAGCACCTCATGCTTGGTACACTCGGATAGACAACTACTTCACCGGGCTTGGATTCTCCAAGAGTGAGGCGGATCCAAACCTGTACCAGATTGTGGTGGAGGGGAAGTTGTTGATCATCGTACTGTATGTAGATGATCTGATTTTGACTGGCGATGAGCATTTGATACTTTCATGCAAGGAGGATCTTGCACGAGAGTTTGAGATGAAGGACCTGGGCATCCTTCATTATTTCCTGGGATTGGAGATTTGGCAGCGCAGTGGAGGACTGTTTGTTTCTCAGGGCAAGTATGCCCGGGAGATTCGGGAGAGGTTCAACATGCAAGGCTGCAAGCCTGTTGATACCCCTCTTCCTGGTGGATGGAGGAAGGGAGATGCTACTTCGGAGGAGGTAGTGGATGCCACTGTCTATCGACAGTTGGTGGGGTCATTGATGTATCTGGTCAATACTCGACCCGATATATGCTATGCAGTTAACCAGCTTTCGCAAGCTATGGTTAAGCCTACCAAGCTCTTTTGGAAGGCGAGCAAGCATGTATTGCGCTATATCAGAGGCACATCGGGATATGGTCTATGGTACAGACAGGAGGATGGAGTGAAGCTTTCTGGCTTCACTGATGCAGATTGGGCAGGGAGCCCAACAGACCGGAAGAGCACTTCTGGAGAAGTTTTCAGCATTGGGTCGACAGCAGTTTCCTGGTACAGCAGGAAGCAGAGATCCGTGGCACTCAGTTCAGCAGAGGCCGAGTACATGGCAGCTAGCTTGGCTGCATGCGAGGCTATTTGGATGAGGAAGATCTTCGCAGGATTGTTCAGGTTGCATTTGGAGCCTACAGTGATCTACTGTGATAACCAGAGTTGCATTAAACTCTCGGCTAATCCAGTATTTCATGATAGGTCCAAACACATCGACATCGGGTACCATCATATCAGAGATTGTGTTCAGCGGAGAATCATGATGCTTTCATATGTTCCCATGGAGGATCAGGATGCCGACATCCTGACGAAGGCGCTCACCAGGAGCAAGTTCAAATTCCACAGAGGCAGGATAGGGGTTGCAGATAATCCATATCTTGCTGAGAGGGAGTGTTGAAAATGCAGCAAGATGATGGAGCTTGGTGAAATGAAGTCGCCTTCACCAAGTGGGCCCACAGGCTATTTTTGGCGCAAAGTCTATTTTTAGACTATGTCTATTTTAGACATATGGATCATGGACCGGGAGCTGCAGTATGCTATTCTTGGAGGATTGGTCATGTTGGTAAAAATAGATGGACCTCTATTTTTAGCATTTAGGTCGAAGTCTATTTTTAGATTGCTGGGCTAAAAATAGAACAGTCAAATATTATTTATCCTTAATAATATTTGGACTCTAAACTTCAGTTTACTCTCTTGGAGCACTTCAGTTTGACCCCCGGATGTGGGGCATGCAGCTGCCAGAAGGATTTATGCTTTTCCTATGGGTTAGGCGAGCTAATGCATGGTTGACTTCAGTTAGAGCTCAAGTGGCGGAGTTCGGTGGAGTTGATGTGACAGTTAATGGAGATGGTGTTCTGGTTAACTAGTTGAACTAGTTGTATTTAGTTTAACTGACTAATACACTAGAGATGAGTTGGGTGAATTAAATATTATTTAATTCACTAATTATTAACTCATTATTCAACTAAAGAACACATCAGTTTAACTCAGTGCATGGACAGTTCAGTGGCGACAAGTGAAAGTGGTAGATGAAAGGGTTGAGATAGCTATCAGTTGTGACATTAGTTGTGCATGAGATTTGCACCACACTTGGAGGAAATTTCCCATGAGGATTGCGCTGTCAAGCCAAGGAGATTCGAACCTTGTATCTCTCATTAGACCAGCCTTGATTGCGCAATAGAGGCAGGCAATTAGTGGATGTGTTTTGAACCTGTGACTTGTTCAAAACCAAGCTAGTTTGTGTGTAGCTTTATGAGATAGTACTGAGTACTTGTGAGGAGTATTGTGCTATGTATTGCTACATGTTCTCTCCATATAATATACAAAATAGCTGAGGGGTTTTCAGCTATAAGCTTTCCCCATACATACTGTGTTTAATGTGTGTGATGAATTGATGTTCTGTCGCTTCTATTCTTTCCGCATGTGACGATTAATTGTAGAAGAGATTATGTGTTATGCATGTAATTCGAAATTGATGTGTGATCAGGTTAATCTCCATTGAATAAGTGATTTATTCAACAAATTTCTACACTATTTTACATCAAGAAAAATGATGGCATTTTGATGTGAAAGTCTTTTTTCCTCTGTTTATAGAGGCCCCCTCCAAGATGTGATAAGGATGAAACTTGGGCTAAGGAACTTCATCTAAATAGCCAAGGAAAGAGAGTAGCTAACTGGGTTTAACAGTAACCTCTGCATATGCATACAAAGAAGACAGTTAAGGATGCCTCCTCCCTTCGAAAAATGGATTTATGGTGTTTTCAAAGAACTTCCACAGTACTGTTTCTATAAGTCTTTATGATAAGTTTTCATGGTGCTTTGAAAGTAATAAATATTGGGGGGCAGTAATTAATGTTTTTACAGAAAAACCTTTTCAAAAGGCATCAAAACCCTTCCAAACTAGATGCAAAGGCATTGGAGCTTTTTCAAAATTTTAAAGGAGGGAAGAGCTTTTAAAAGGGCCCATTAGCAACTTTCAAAACTAAAAACGAACATCCCTTGGCTGCTCACTGAAGAAAGGAAGCATTTTCGGGAAAATTTGAAGTTTTTTGTGCTCAAAACTCCGTGCGGCGTGCCTATAGGCACCCAAACATAGGGTTTGAACGAAGGCGCGACGCGCCTGTAGCTGCGCGCGGCACGCCTGTGCCTGTGGTCACCGGGCACCCAAAGTCGACCCGACACCTCCTCTGCGCGGCGCTTTCTGCTAAGAACGGCCCACTCATCCACCAGTCTTCAAAAAACTCCTTTGAACGCTGCTCCAATGATCAACAAGGTCCATAAACTCATTTTCAAGGTATTTCTCCACTTCTTGGTCAAATTTGGAGTTAAAAAAGGGTTTCCTTGCTGTGGGTTTCAAAGGATTAAAAACAGATTTTGCAAGTGAATGAGCTGTGTGTCAAATCAAAGGACAGTTGTCCTCAAAATCCACAAACATTCCTTATAAAAACCCTCATTCCTCAAAAACAAATGATGAAAGGATTAAATGGTTTTTATTAAACTCATACCTAGTTGATAAACTACAGAAAACTGTGATCATATAAGGGGAAAGAGTTTGTTAGAAGGCTTGTTATTCAGTGAAAAAGGGTTGTTTTATGTTATGGATACACATTAGACATCACAGGAGGATAGTTTTATTTCAAAAGAAAAAACACAGTGTTTGCTAAGGATACAGTTTGTGTTCCAAAACAGCCCCTTAAAAAGCAGCTATACCTAAAGTAACAGTGTTTTTCAAAGGGAGCCTCTTTCTTGTTTAAAACTACAGTAAACAGTGATTTGAGGAGAAAGGTTTCATACAGTCAAAATCAAAAGAGTTGTCTCATTTGAACAAATTGATGGGCTACCTAAAAACAGACTTGGTTTTTCTCAAGGGTAAAGGGTGTGTTGTTTGAAGATTGATCACAGTGAACATTTGAGACACTTTTCCTTGGAGAATCAGCCAAAGATCTCAGACTCAAAATGCCTCCTAGGCAAGATAGTAGAAGTGGTCCTCACAAGAGGTATGAACCTTTTTCAACTGAGGAAGTGAATGCCTATCCTTCAGTGCTTTTTAACTTTCATGAAGTAGGATGTTTGGAGTTTTGTCAAAAGGTTTAAGAGGTGAAAAGTTACCTTCCCTTGACACATATATTTGCTTTAAGGCTGTAATGGAAGAATGTTCATCTAGCAAGCTTAGACTTCAAGCTTTCTCCTAGATCTATTTCCAGAGCTACCAAAATTCCATATGTCGGAGAAAAATGGTTTAAGCAGAGCTACCTAGACTCAGATCAATACAAACCCTTCTTGGAACCAGAGCATCGGGATGCATGCCCATCTATCTTTCCTTTTTCCTATTTGTTAACTAGCTATGCTCCCCTCATGAAGATAATCATGAAATATTTCACATGTGAAGAAAGGTTTTCCCGGGTTTATGCTTACCATATCAGGCTACTCATGCACTTCACAAGAACCCAATTGTTAAACCTACCCTTTTTCCTCTTTAGAAGTATTGAAAATATGGTTTCTACTGTCCAAAAGAAACCTTCCTCTCAGTAGCAAGCTTGTCTTTTCCATCATTCCCTTATCAAGATTGTCATTCTCCACCAACTTGAGAAAAAGGAAATTTCTTGGGACACTTTCATTTAACATCCCGATTTCGCCACTGCTTCTTCATCCCATGCATCTCCTTCACCATCCACTCATCATCTTTCTCCTTCTTCTAGTAAACCCACTCCTAAGAAGCAAAAATATCCTATGATTGATCAAGAAGAAGAGCACAATGAGGAAGAGCAGCACAGTGATGAAAAAGAGCATAGTGATAAAGAGAAAAATAGTGAAGAGGGGAATAATGAAGAAATGGAACAGTTTGATGAGGAACACAGCAGTCACAAAGAGGAAGATATTGGTAGCCCTCACAGTAGCAAGCATGATGAGGATGAAGCACAAAACATTGAGGATACAGAGCCTAAAAGTCCTGAAGAAAGTAGGCACAAAAGTGAACAAGGTATCCCTCAAGGAGACATGTAAGGTGACAGTCAAGGCATTCATGAGGAGGGTCAAAACAGTCCTCAAAGGGACACTTTTGATGAAAGAAAGGAAATCCCACCAGCCAAGAAGGATGATGATGGGAGTAACAAAGGAAAAGACCAAATAGAGCATGTGCTAGCTGCCTCTCCTAGGCAAGGGCCATGATTTCTTATCCAAAGGTAACAAAGCCCCGAACATCAAGAAAAAAAGTGACTCAAATGGTAAGTCTAAATGTTACTAGAGTACTCCGAAGCAAAGGGAAGTTTCCCAAGAAATCCATTGTCGAATTACCAAAGAGGAGGAGGACCAAGAAGGCCACCCAAAGCAAGGGAAAAGAGAAGGAGGAAAGTAGCCATGAGAAAGAGAGGGATTTTGACATAATTTAGATAAACAATGATGACAGTGACAATGAGGCTAGAATCCTAGAGTCTCTCTTGCTAAATAGAAAAGAACAAATTCATGATCTAGGAGCGGATCTAGAGAGGTCTAGAAACCTCATTCATTTTCTGCAAACACAAAACAAGCAAATGAGTGTCCACATGGCAGTTTATGAAACACGGGCTATAAAGTATCAAAAAGAAGCCTCCAAAGCACAAATTAAGTTGGAAGAAATCATGGGAAAATTCAATGATAGTGAAGAAGAATATCAGCCAAGGAGAAAGAGGCCAAGGATTATGGGGCTCAAAAGAGCTTTGGAGAAACAACCAGAGGAAGAGGCTGCCCTTTTCCAATATTTTCCTCTTACTACTTTATTCACCCAAGAGATAGAAAACAATAGAGAAGCATGGCTTGAAAGGGTGAATGAACACTTGGATAATAAGTTGGAAAAGGCCAATAGAGACTTGAACCTTCAAAGAAAAATGACCGGGCACTATAAGAAGCTTAATCAATTCGCCCGAAGGAAATTGAAGGCTACACAAGAAAAGCTCAAGGAGGCTCGAAAGAGGCGCTCGGCACAAAAAGTGAAGAAAGACATATCAAGGCTTGAAATTTTGGCCTCCGCTTCTCAGCATGCTTCTGAAAACCCATGAGGGTCATGCTTGCCAAAATTGGGCATAATTCGACAAGTTTTGGTTTTTTGACATTTTTGGGCTTTTTGCAAAAAATCATGGGCATCACCATTTTTGTTTGAAGCATTCTCAAAGGATGAAAATGGTATCATTGGATGCCATAATTTTAGGGGCATCTACTCAACAAATTTTAGATCGATTGAAGATGTTTTGGTCCCCCAAAGTGGCGAAAAATAGTCACTTTTTCAACACTCTTCCCCGCATATCAGCAAAGGCTAATTTTTGGGTTTTTCCACATAGGTCAGATTTTCACAGACTTATAATGATAATTTTGGGGTAAAAAATAATTTTCAGAAACTATACATCTAGGGCTTTCCAATGAGCCATCACGGGCCTCGTTTCGACATCGGGAAGGCCTCCAAAAGTTGCCCACAAGACAAGGGATTTTCTGCTGCTATATTTCTGAAGTATTTTTGTAAAAAATGCAGTTTTCTGAAGTGGCTTTTCCAAATGTGCGTTTAGCCTTTTTTGGCCATTTTCAGTTGGGAAAAGTCAATTTAATTTCATTTTTTAGCATTTTTAGGATATTTTTATAGATATTTTGTGCCTTGGGCTTTGCAAAGCCTCAAAGACAAAATCAGATATTTTTGATGGGCCAATGAGCTTGCTAGTTGCACTAGGAGGTTCTCCTTCATCTTGGCCTATATATTCCAAGAGTCTTCATTGTAAACAAGGCTGAAATTGATGATATAGAGCAATATATGGTTATACAAGCTTGGAAGAAATACTTGTCTCATGCATTGGATAGTTTATTGAATGTTTTGGATGATGAAAGAGGATCGCTGTTGGATTCCTTGACTTGGTAAAATGGTATAGTGTATTTCTTTGTTATGTTTCTTAGTTTTCATATATTTTTCATGTTCTTTCTTGCTGTAAGACAGTAGAGAATATATTTGAGACATGCCCATGGAGGCACCTCAGATTTCCTGATTCATTACAACTTCTATGTTTTCTTCCTTCTTAGTCATATCAAAGAATTCTTAATTGCTCTTTGATCACTGAAGAAATTGTTTGTTTTTTTCATTTATGGTTTTTATGCATGCTAAGTATGATTTATGGTACACCCTGCTTACTCATGGCTAGTCAAAGCTTCCACTTTTGAAACCTTTCTTTGAATGTTTGATTGTCCTAGTTAAACCAAAGAGGTCTTGTATCGATATTTCCCTTTGCCTAAAACTCTGCAATCTTAGTTCAAAGTGCCCGATAGCCCAAAATACTATGTATGGGAATTCCCTCTTAGTAGTTTGAGTTATTTGTTTGTCTTAATTGTTTTCCCCAAAGTCTGATAGCGATTTTCCTAAAGTTAGAGAGTCATATATCTCTATGTATCGCTTGAATATTTATTTTATGCATCAATCAGTTTGAAGTTACATTTATCATGATTAATGGTTAGCCCTACCATATAAATGTCTACTATTGAACTATTTATGTTTGAAAGCCTTTTTCCTTCACAAAATTAGTGTTCATCCCACTTCATTTTACCTAAAGATCCATTTTACCTTGATCAAATCAACCCTTCAATATACCTTGTATCACCATCTAAGGCTTTCTCGACCTTTTCGACCCCATAGCCCAGTTAATCTAACAATATTTTTATCTATTTAAAACTTTGATATGTTCCTCCCTCAAAAACCCTAAACACACTAAAAAACACACTTAACAACTAGCCTAAAATCAGAAACATAAGAAGCAAACAACTACACATTCCTTGCACAAATAGAGAGAGCCCTCTTGGAGTCCAGGAAGGCTAGGTCCTTGGGCTCCAAAGTTGGTTTGATGTTACCTTGTCACTTGGCTTGCCAATCAGCCAAATCACAGGACCCTAACATAATGGAAATCACTGTGGGACTAACTGAGTACATAACAGTCTAGCAAACTCTTATAGATTCATTAGTCTTTCAAAATTTAAAACAAGCAAGCAGTCCATAGAATCATTTAGAGTAAACTCTTTTTTCTTCACCACCCTAGAAAAGTGATGAATCAGGTTTAGAACACTCTAATAAACCATAGGCTACACATAAAAACTCAGAAAACCCCAAAAAACATCCCCAGATTGGCTTATTCCAGTTATTGGTGGTGGACCATAAGTACATCTCTATAAAAACAACTAAAAATCCACCTGGCGACTCCACTAGCCTCCAGTAGGCCTAATACTCCATAAAAAACTAAAAATTTCATAAACCATACTTTTCTGTTGACTCATCCTTTCCAAAACTCAAAATTCATGGTGAAACCTTCTGTAATCAGTGACAAACTAAGTATAACTTAGCGATTCAGAAAACTTCACCTAAACATAAGAAATCAACAGAATAAACTTGCAAATAGAACCATAGCTTTCCCAACAGTCTAGAAAACTATTGAAACTAAGTATTAAGTCTTTCTTGCAAATATCCACTTCAAAGTTTGCTAGAAAAATTTTTCCCGAAAGCATCTTTGACAGTATTGGTGGTGGACCATAGATCTCAAAGAAATCCACTTGGAGACTCCACTAGCTTTCATTTTTGTTTTGACCATTATTCACATTAGCGAAACCCCTAGAGAGGTCATCCATCCAAAAAAAATCACAACTATTATCCTCTCTAAACTCTGATTTTGAAATCTGGCTTCACGAAGAATCAATACCAGATCTCATCCAGACCCAAATCCCCCTATCATAGTTGATAACCCAGAGAAGATTTTGTGGAAAACTTCTGAAACTGGTGACTTAACTACCGATAGGTCCATCCGTAAAGAAAGCTTTGTACCTGAACACCCTACATCCTTGCAGGATTCCTAGTTTGACTTGAAATCAGCAAAAACCCTTTTTAGAAGCAAGTCACAAAGTAAAATCAACTTTGACGATCTTGGGCCCTTAGATTTGCAACAGAGTCCTAGTAGAGAAGCCTCACCTACTACACCTCCTGACTTTCAGCTTCTCCACCACTTTGGCTCTTACCACCTCAGATCTGCTCAAAACCAGTTCACAAGTCTGAGTACCTCCGCCATACCCATTCAAACCACCACTGTTCAAAACCCCTCATCTCATCCCACAAACCCTCATACTGTGAATCAACCATTAGCTCCCGCCATGGCAGCTTGGTATGCACCCTTGGTATTACCACAACCTTTAGCACCTTTACAACATGACTACCAATCCAAAATCCCGCACTTCACTGGAGTTGAGGCTACTACTGCCCAACAACATGTAGACAGAATTAGCGATGCCTTTGAATACATGGAAATAGAAGACAAGACCATAAGAATGAGGATGTTCGCCCAAAGCTTGGGCATAGAACCCAAGAAATGGTTTAAGAGCTTAACTCCAAACAGTATACACGATCTCCTAGCACTCTATCAAAATTTCATAAATAGGTGGGAAATAAAAAAAAACCCATTCAAATCCTTTCTGAGTATAACAATATAAAAAGGGATAATGGGGAAAGTGTCCAGGACTACTGCACTAGGTTCAATAGTGTTTATAATGCTCTCCCGCCTCACTTCAAACCTCCACTTGGCTCAGCCTTAGCAAAGTTTCCTGAAGGCTTCGACCTAGACATGACTTATCAACTAAGAGACAAAGACCCCGCAACCTTAGAGGAAATGCAAAAAGTGGCTATGAGTGCAGAAGCCAACTTAGTAGAAAAGAGAGCTAGGACCAGATCAGAGAAGAAAGTCACATACCAGGATGAGGTTTCCCCTTTAGTCTCTTCCTCAGATCCTAGAATAGATGACTTGGTTAGATCCATGGAAGGAATATGGGAAAAGATAAGTGAAAAGGCACCTCTTAGGGACAACCAGTCAAACCCCTAAAACAGGAACCAGAACCAAAACTTTAGAAGAGACCAACCTCAAAATAAACCAAGAGAAAATGACCAACAAATCAGGCCACCCTTCAATGAAAACTATGTTGATGAGGAAGAGAGGGATACAGAACCAATTGATGACAGTCATTTAAACCTAATAGGTTCTGACAACGAGGGTGAGGTTTTCCTCACGGAAGAAGAACAAGTTTTATTCTCCTCGAATCAAAATGAAACCAACTATGAGGACCCTGAAGATCCTGCTGTAGGATTTCAGAACGCCATAATAGAAGCTCACAGGCAGTATGATCTTAGGAGTAGGAAAAACCAAGACAACTCCAAGAAAGGTAGTTCAGACAGTGCTGTTACTAAAACCCCTGATACCATCCTTAAAAGAGCAGTGGATAGCAACAAAATCGTGGTCAAGAAAACTAACCAAAACAAAGATAAAGCTATTCAGACAAGCCTCGGCCCAGATTGTCCTAGTACCTCTACTAAGACTCCCGAGATGGCTGTGTTGAACAAAATCCCCAACCAAAGTCAGCAAATTAAGAACATAGAGAAAGTCATGGCTGAAAAAACTGAAGCAAATCTATCTAAACTGCAAGCACCCTTCAGTTTTGAAGGGGAAATCGCTAAAATAAAGATCACCATGCCTCTCACTTAATTTCTCGCCCAAAGCTCTTACAAATCCCAAGTGCTAAAGGTCCTGAACATAGGAAATGATGCAAACAACCTACATCTAGCTGATGATACCCCTGAAGTGTTGTTTGGTCCAAAAATAGAAGGAAAATTCCAAGAAGGAACCACTCTTCCCTTTTACATCAGTCTGAATATACATGACCAAATTCTACACAATGCCATGCTGGATTCCGGGGCCTTGCACAATTTCATGCCAAAAGTTGTAATGGAAATATTAGGCCTAGAAATAAAAAAACCTTATAAAGAATTATATTCATTTGATTCAAGCAGAGTCAAGTGTCTAGGCCTGATCAAAGATCTTTGTTTCATTTTGGCCCAAATACCTGCAAAACACCTGATCATGGACATAGTGGTAGAAGACATCCCTCCCAAGTACGGAATGCTTTTATCCAGAACTTGAGGAGCCAAGATTCAGGGAAATATTCAACTTGATATGTCCTACGCCACTATTCTTGTGTTTAACCAAACTAGAATACTCTATTGGGAATCACACATGAAATATATGGTCACCAGCCAAGAAAGGCCAGATAACATCCCAATGTACTCCTTGCATTCTGATCTGAATTCTTTCATTTTACACACTGACGAAGACATTGAGGAACAATTAGGAGAAGTTGAAACAAATTTAGGCACACCACATCAGCCACCTCAGGTTCTCTATGATGAGCTAGACACTCAAAATTATCATGACCCTGAGCAGTTATGTCTTGAGGAAAGAGAATTTGATTCTCTTGAAACAAAAATAGAACAGGAAGCAAAAAACATTGCACACCATCAAGAAAATTTCTCAAACCATAGACAAACATCAGCAGTAACATCAGGAGACTTTTTCAGAACAAAGGCACTAGAAGACTTGCATCTTACAAACCTTTTTGGAAATTAGGGGCAGGGGAGCTTAATGTTCTTACCATACCTAAAAGATCTGCCATCTCATAACTCTACCTCCTCAAATGAAACCTTGAATATAGCCACAACAGCTAAAGATCCAGGAAAAATGCCTAATAAACTTAATATGAAGGGATATGATGACTTCAGTCCAAATATACCTGAGTTGTTTGAACTAGCTAACATTTTACCACTCCACCAAAGACTTAGAACTGCTAGAATTTGCAAGATTGTTCAAGATACTGCTACATGTAGGGAAAACAGTGAGAAGCACTATGAAACTGCCATCACTTCAAGAAACAACTTCGACAAAATAAAATACAAAAATCTTGACCAAACAATAATAATCAAAGACAAGACAGCTAGACATAGGATCTGTGTTGATTTTAGAAACACAAATACACACCCTTGGGACAAAAATTATATCCTTCCTGCCCAAGACCATACTATACAAATGATAGGTGCTTCTAATCATGTGTCTTTACAAAATGATGTTTCAGGGTATCGCCAAATAATTCCTTTGCAAAGCGAACAACTCAAAGAATTTTTCAAGTATGTTGGAAGTAGTTCCATCTTCAAACCCATAATTGTAAAACCACCAGACACCAAAAACATGCTCCTAAAAGCCATGTTTCCAGCTCTAAATTTCTGCATTCTGATGTACCTTGATGATGTCATCATATACTTCAAAAATGACAAAGAATATCTGCATTATTTGAAAAAGATGTACAACAAAAGGAGAAGTGGAGATCAATGGTATAAAGAAGTACAGCGGGAAGACACGGGGTTGTTTAGAGATTCATGCATGAATCCTTATGTTATGCTTGAAAGAGAAAATTTTCCAAACTTTTCTTTTCAAGAGCTGAGTGGACCAAGAGCGTCAGGAGATCCTTATGAAGATAAGATGCTCAAGTTTGACCATTTTCAAGATTTCTGGTTCCATATTTTTCAATCATCGTATATATCATTGTTTGAAGAAATAAATAAAAAAATAGAAAATTCAAAAAACAATATAAAAGTAGAAAAAGAGGACAGTTTGGAAAACAACAAGAAAGCCCCATGTTCAAAAAACAGTCATTCGGAAAGCGCGCAAGTCTAAATGCCACTACTAGTGCTCAAAAATGTCTTGTTCAGTTATCTAGCCTAATCATAACTGGACATGTTTTAAATTTATTTGCTGATAAGTTAGTGAGAGAAGAGACAGTCAAATTATGTAAGCTTGACTTGTCAAAGAAAATAGATTAGGAAAAGATACTGGTTCCACATGCTTAAAACAGAACCAAAGAGGAAAACAGGGATGAAAAACAAACTGTGTATCCTAGCCCTGATTTTTCTAAATTTCATATTTATGCAAAATAATATTTGTGTGCAGCTTGTCTTTTATGCCACAAGTACATGACAAATCAGACTATCTAATCCTGAATTTGGTCATTTTTCAATTTCATGTTTTAGTTTAGAGAATGAAATCCTGTCAAACAGCTTAATCTTGACAGTCGATCTAGCATAGGTAGAAAAACAAAGGAGTTCATCTGTTTAATCTGATCTCCAGGCGAACATAAGTATAGAATTAGATAGTCATTTTTCAAAAATATTATGCCAAAGGGTTGCTAGTCTAAATGCACCCGAAAGAAGAAAAAATGTTAGGAAATGTAGCGGGGTAGGTAGAAATGATTTTGATGTTAATCATGCTGTCAATTTTTAGAAATAGCATCAAGGAAGAAAGAAATTTGCACCAATGGATAAAGGCACTGCTCTTCAAAAACTAGAGATCTGAAATTCTGGACACCTCCTGAAAAGGAGCTGCCCTCCCCAAATGAAGCCACTGTTAGTCATCAGTATTTTTCACCTGTTGATGATGACTGGTTTCTTAAGCCAAGTTTTCTAGAATTTGATCCCCAATTTGTCAAATCTGTCATCTAGAAAACACCCCTAAATAATTTTTGTCCTCCTACCTTTTCCAGTCAGCCTATGATGAGAAAAAACCTAGTTGTCAAGTCCTACCTAGTTTCAGTCATATAATTCTATCCATGAGATGTCATAGCTAAAGGTTATCTGCTGTCATTTACCCTCATTCCCAAGTCATTCATTATCCAAATGTTGATAAAAGGTCAACCACCCTATCTCTGGTCATATGTCATTTTGAGATCTAATCATACCAAAGAAAATACTCAAAATCTATCAAGATCGCCCCTAAATTAGGTAGTGGCGCTCTAGGGAATCCCTTCCTTGGAAAAAAAATTCTGAGCCAGAAGCCTTTGTTCAGTACCAACCAGCCCTGAATTAGCGCTTAATATGCACAAACAAATCCTAATACAACCATAGGTCGCGCCACTAAGATGTCTTTTTGTCTCAGTCCGGAAGAAATTCTGCAAAGATCCAATACAGAAAGAGATAAGTATGATCACTGTCTAAAGGAACATGCTTAAGGTCAAACAAAATCTCCATCAGATCACAAGGAAGTTCTTCAGAGTTCAAAGTCATTGTCTGTTACATCTCTATAGGGGTGTGATTGCATCAATGATCCATGTGTAAAGGAGCAAAAAAACAAAGTCAAAGAGGTCTTGCATGCTGAACTAGCTTGTCCTCACCAAAACAAGTGAAATACACAGTATTCTCAGCACCTCCTCCAAAGGAAAATTTCAAATGGAATCTGCAAACACAATCAAGAGAAGTTAGTCAACTATGTCTAGCAAGCAAATACTATGCATACACAAGCCATGTGATTTCTGGTCTAAGGGTTCACAAAGATCTTTTACAAGGAAAACATATCTCAAAACACATCTCATAGTGCAGATTATTGCCTATTTGACATGACACTAAGTAGAAACATGTGATTTGAAGAAAGGTAATACATTTTGGAAATAGATAAAATATATTATCTACAATGCTGACCTCCTTCATTAAAGAAGAATGCTCAAAGACATAGTAAAAACCTCCTCCTTTAGAAGAGCAGATGGTTATAAGATCAGTATAACCTCCTTCATTAAAAGTAGATGGTTGGGAACAAGATGAGAAACTCTTTCATATAAAAAAGGCAGAGAGTTAAATTGTCAAAGTGATTTCTAGAATTGTCAATCACCTCCTTCCAAGGCTTATCTGAGAAAGATAAGCAAAGGAGGCATCAACATGTTTTTCATATGGTTTTTGAAGATTTTCCTTTTGAAGGACAGATTTGACAAACAACTATAAAACCATAAGGGTTTATAGGTTGAAAAACCTATTTTACATCAAGCAAAAGGATGGAATTTTGATGTGAAAGTCCTTTTTCCTCTGTTTATAGAGGCTCCCTCCAAGCTGTGATAAGGATGAAACTTGGGCTAAGGACTTTCATCTAAATAGCCAAGGAAAGAGAGTAGCTAACTGGGTTTAATAGTAACCTCTGCATATGCATACAAAGAATACAGTTAAGGACGCCTCCTCACTTCGAAAAATGGATTTATGGTGTTTTCAAAGAACTTCCATAGTACTGTTTCTATAAGTCTTTATGATAAGTTTTCATGGTGCTTTCAAAGTAATACATATTAGGGGGCAGTAATTAATGTTTTTACAATTTTTTTTTTTCAAAAGGCATCAAAACCCTTCCAAACTAGATGTAAAGGCATTGGAGCTTTTTCAAAATTTTAAAGGAGGGAAGAGCCTTTAAAAGGGCCCATTAGCAACTTTCAAAACTCAAAATGAACATCCTTTGGCTGCTCACTGAAGAAAGGAAGCGTTTTCGGGCAAATTTGAAGTTTTTTTTGCTCAAAAGTCTGCGCAGTGCGCTTGTAGGCACTTGAACACAGGGTTTGAACGGAGGCGCGGCACGCCTGTAGCTGCGCGTGTCATGCCTATTCCTGCAGTCACAAGGGGCCCAAAGTCGACCTGACACCTCCTCTGCGCGGCGCTTTCTGTTGAGAATAGCCCGCTCATCCATCAGTCTTCAAAATACTCCTTTGAACGCTGCTCCAACGATCAACAAGGTCCACAAACTCATTTTCAAGGTATTTCTCCACTTCTTGGTCAAATTTGGAGTTAAAAAAGGGTTTCCTTGCTGTGGGTTTCAAAGGATTAAAAATAGAGTTTGCAAGAATGAGCTGTGTGTCAAATCAAAGGACAGTTTTCCTCAAAATCCACAAACAGTCCTTATAAAAACCCTCATTCCTAAAAAACAAATGATGAAAGGATGAAATGGTTTTTATTAAACTCATACCTAGTTGATAAACTACAGAAAACTGTGATCATATAAGGGGAAAGAGTTTGTTATAAGGCTTGTTATTCAGTGACAAAGGGTTGTTTTATGTTATGGATACACATTAGACATCACAGGAGGATAGTTTTATTTCAAAAGAAAAAACACAGTGTTTGCTAAGGATACAGTCTGTGTTCCAAAACAGCCCCTTAAAAAGCAACTATACCTAAAGTAACAGTGTTTTTCAAAGGGAGCCTCTTTCTTGTTTAAAACTAAAGTAAACAGTGATCTGAGGAGAAAGGTTTCATACAGTCAAAATCAAAAGAGTTGTCTCATTTGAACAAATTGATGGGCTAACTAAAAACAGACTTGGTTTTTCTCAAGGGTAAAGGGTGTGTTGTTTGAAGATTGATCACAATGAACATTTGAGACACTTTGCCTTGGAGAATCAGCCAAAGATCTCAGAAGCAAAATTCCTCCCAGGGAAGATAGCAGAAGTGGTCCTCACAAGAGATATGGACCTTTTTCAACTGAGGAAGTGAATGCCTATCCTTCAGTGCTTTTTAACTTTCATGAAGTAAGATGTTTGGAGTTTTGTCAAAATGTTCAAGAGGTGAAAAGTTACCTTCCCTTGACACATCTATTTGCTTTAAGGCTGTAAGGGAAGCATGTTCATCTAGCAGGCTTAGACTTCAAGCTTTCTCCTAGATCTATTTACAGAGCTACCAAAATTCCATATGTCAGAGAAAAATGGTTTAAGCAGAGCTACCTAGACTCAGATCAATACAAACCCTTCTTGAAACCAGAGCATTGGGATGCATGCCCATCTATATTTCCTTTTTCCTATTTTTTGACTAGCTATGCTCCCTTCATGAAGATAATCATGAAATATTTCACATGCGAAGGAAGGTTTTCCCAGGTTTATGCTTACCATATCAGGCTACTCATGCACTTCACAAGAACCCAATTGTTAAACCTACCCTTTTTCCTCTTTAGAATTATTGAAAATATAGTTTCTACTGTCCAAAAGAAACCTTCCTGTCAGCAGCAAGCTTGTCTTTTCCATCATTCCCTTACCAAGATTGTCATTCTCCATCAACTTGAGAAAAAGGGAATTTCTTGGGACACTTTCATTTCACATCCTGATTTCGCAACTGCTTCTTCATCCCATGCATCTCATTCACCATCCACTCATCATCTTTCTCCTTCTTCTAGTAAACCCACTCCTAAGAGGCAAAAATCTCCTATGATTGATCAAGAAGAAGAACACAGTGAGGAAGAGCAGCACAGTGAGGAAGAGCCGCACAATGAGGAAAAGAAACATAGTGAGGAAGAGCAACACAGTGATGAAAAAGAGCATAGTGATAAAGAGCAAAAAAGTGAAGAGGGGAATAATGAAGAAATGGAACAGTTTGATGAGGAACACAACAGTCTCAAAGAGGAAGATATTGGTAGCCCTCATAGCAGCAAGCATGATGAGGGTGAAGCACAAAACATTGAGGATACAGAGCCTAAAAGTCCTGAAGGAAGCAGGGACAAAAGTGAACAAGGCAGCCCTCAAGGAGACATGCAAGGTGACAATCAAGGCATTCATGAGGAGGGTCAAAACAGTCCTCAAAGGGACACTTTTTATGAAATAAAGGAAAGCCCACCAGCCAGCAAGGATGATGATGGGAATAGCAAAGGAAAAGACCAAATAGAGCATGTGCTAGCTGCCTCTCCTAGGCAAGGGCCATGCTTTCTTCTCCAAAGGTAACAAAGCCCCAAACATCAAGAAATAAAGTGACTCAAATGGTAACTCCAAATGTTACTAGAGCACTCCGAAGCAAAGGGAAGTTTCCCAAGCAATCCATTGTCGAATTACCAAAGAGGAGGAGGACCAAGAATGCCACCCAAAGCAAGGGAAAAGAGAAAGAGGAAAGTAGCCATGAGAAAGAGAGGGATTTTGACATAATTCAGATAAACAGTGATGACAGTGACAATGAGGCAAAAATCCTAGAGTCTCTCTTGCTAAATAGAGAAGAACAAATTCATGATCTAAGAGCGGATCTAGAGAGGTCTAGAAACCTCATTCATTTTCTGCAAATGCAAAACAAACAAATGAGTGTCCACATGGCAGTTTATGAAACATGGGCTATCAAGTATAAAAAAGAAGCCTCCAAAGTGCAAATTAAGTTGGAAGAACTCATGGGTGAATTCAATTATAGCGAAGAAGAAGATCAGCCAAGGAGGAAGAGGTGAAGGACTATGGTGCTCAAAAGAGCTTTGGAGAAGAAAAAAGAGGAAGAGGCTGCCCTTTTCCAATCTTTTCCTCTTACTACTTTATTCACCCAAGAGATAGAAAACAATAGAGAAGCATGGCTTGGAAGGGTGAATGAACACTTGGAGAATAAGTTTGAAAGGCCAATAGAGACTTGAACCTTCAAATAAAAATGACCGAGCACTATAAGAAGCTTAATCAATTCGGCCGAAGGAAATTGAAGGCTAAACAAGAAAAGCTCAAGGAGGCTCGAAAGAGGCGCCCGGCACAAAAAGTGAAGAAAGGCATATGAAGGCTTGAAATTTTGGCCTCCGCTTCTCAGTATGCTTCTGAAAACCCATGAGGGTCATGCTCACCAAAATTGGGCATAATTCGACAAGTTTTGGTTTTTTGACATTTTTGGGCTTTTTGCAAAAAATCATGGGCATTGCCATTTTTGTTTGAAGCATCCTCAAAGGATGAAAATAGTGTCATTGGATGCCATAATTTTAGGGGCATCTACTCAGCAAATTTTAGATCGATTGAAGATGTTTTGGTCCCCCAAAGTGGCGAAAAACAATAACTTTTTCAACACTCTGCCTCGCATATCAGCAAAGGCTAATTTTTGGGTTTTTCCACACAGGTCAGATTTTTACAGACTTTTAGTGATCATTTTGGGGAAAAAGAAGCATTTTAAGAAACTAGACATTTGGCGCTTTCCAACGAGCCATCACAGGTCTTGTTTAGACATCGGGAAGGCTTCCAAAAGTTTCCCACAAGACAGGGGATTTTCTGCTGCTATATTTCTGAAGTATTTTTGTAAAAAATGCAGTTTTCTGAAGTGGCTTTTCCAAATGTGCGTTTAGCCTTTTTTGGCCATTTTCAGTTGGGAAAAGTCAATTTAATTTCCTTTTTTAGCATTTTTAGGATATTTTTATAGATATTTTGTGCCTTGGGCTTTGCAAAGCCTCAAAGACAAAATCAGATATTTTTGATGGGCCAATGAGCTTGCTAGTTGCACTAGGAGGTTCTCCTTCATCTTGGCCTATATATTCCAAGAGACTTCATTGTAAACATGGTTGAACTTGATGATATAGAGCAATATATGGTTATACAAGCTTGGAAGAAATACTTGTCTCATGCATTGGATAGTTTTTTGAATGTTTTGGATGATGAAAGAGGATTGCTGTTGGATTCCTTGACTTGGTAAAATGGTATAGTGTCTCTCTCTGTTATGTTTCTTAGTTTTCATACACATTTCATGTTCTTGCTTGCTGTAATATAGTAGAGAATAGATTTGAGACATGCCCATGGAGGCACCTCAGATTTCCTGATTCATTACAACTTCTATGTTTTCTTCTTTCTTAGTCATATCAAAGAATTCTTAATTTCTCTTTGATCACTAAATAAATTGTTTGCTTTTTTCATTTATGGTTGTTATGCATGCTAAGTATGATTTACGATACGACTTGCTTACTCATGGCTAGTCAAAGCTTCCACCTTTGAAACCTTTCTTTGAATGTTTGATTGTCCTAGTTGAACCAAAGAGGTCTTGTATCGATCTTGCCCTTTGCCTAAAACTCTGCAATCTTAGTTCAAAGTGCCCGATAGCCCAAAATACTATGTATGGGAATTCCCTCTTAGCAGTTTGAGTTATTTGTTTGTCTTAATTGTTTTCCCCAAAGTCTGATAGCGATTTTCCTAAAGTTAGTGAGTCATATATCTCTATGTATCGCTTGAATGTTTATTTTATGCATCAATCAGTTTGAAGTTACATTTATCATGATTGATGGTTAGCCCTACCATATAAATGTATGCTATTGAACTATTTATGTTTGAAAGCCTTTGTCCTTCACAAAATTAGTGTCCATCCCACATCATTTTACCTAAATATCCATTTTACCTCGATCAAATCGGCCCTCCAATATACCTTGTATCACCATCTAAGGCTTTCTCGACCTTTTCGACCCATAGCCCAGTTAATCTAAAAATATTTTTATCTATTTAAAACTTTGATCGGTTCCTCCCTCAAAAACCCTAAACACATTAAAAAACGCACTTAACAACTAGCCTAAAATCAGAAACATAAGAAGCAAACAACTACACATCCCTTGCACAAATAGAGAGAGCCCTCTCTGAGTCCATGAAGAATAGGTCCTTGGGTTCCAAAGTTGGTTTGATGTTACCCTGTCACTTGGCTTTCCAATCAGCTAAATCACGGGACCCTAACAACCACTACTTGAGAAAAGAAAGTCTTGTTCAGTCACCTAGCCTAATCGTGACTGAACATGTTTTAAATTTCTGTTGATAGGTTAGTGAAAGAAGACTTGTCAAACAATTTAAGCTTGGCTTGTCAGTAGATTAGATTAGGAAAGACTGTTGGTTCCCAAAGCATAAATCTGAATGAAAGAAAATGAGAGGGATGCATAACAAATTTCGAATCACAGCCCTCATGTTTTCTAGTTTTTGATTGTACAAAAATAAAGTCTGTGTGAAACTTGTCCAAATGCCGTAGCCCATGGAAAATCAGATTGCTTGATCCTGGTTTAGTCATGTTTTCAATTTCATGTCAATAGGTTAGAGAAGGAAAATCTGTCAAACAGCTTAATCTTGATAGATGAATAGACTAGGTAGAAAATAAAAGAGTTCATCAACCTAATCTAAACTCTTGTAAGTGATAAGATTACAAGTAGATAGTTTTTTATGCTTTCACAAGAAAATAATGTCAAGGGTTTGCCAGTCCAAGTGCACCAAAAAGAAGAAAAAATGTCAGACAAGGTATGACGGGTAGGTAGAAATGAGGTTGAAGCAAACATGTCTTTTCAGATTTTGAGATCATAGCTTCAAAAGAACATCAGGAAATGAAGGAAGAAGGATCTGCCAAGTACAAGTAAGGTACTGGTCTTCAAAACTCAAAGATTTGAGCTCTGAGGTCCTAGAAACCTTCTGAAAAGGAGCTACCCTCCCCAAGTGGAGCCACTGTTAGTCATCAATAATTTTTACTATTTTTAGATGACTAAATATTGGTTCTATATTTCTAAAAAACAAGATTCCCTAAATACAGTTTTTTTTAGAAATCTCACTGCCTTCATTATCCTTATAGAAAATTTCTCACTATTCTACCATTTTACCATTTCATGGTCACCCTGCCACTCCTAAAAGACTCCTTATGGGCTTATGCTACTCATCCTTATCCTTTTTCCTACCTATGTCCTCATCATTTTGTTTTTCCCTTGCCCATAACTC
This sequence comes from Pinus albicaulis, assembly GCA_034641835.2. NCBI lineage: Eukaryota > Viridiplantae > Streptophyta > Pinopsida > Pinales > Pinaceae > Pinus > Pinus albicaulis. The sequence goes on from CM076581.1 coordinate 1,268,420,653, forward strand.
CACTTTACATCTAGGGTTACCTATAAGCCTAGTCTTTCCCATGTTCACCGAGTTCCTCATGCATTGATGGTCTCAAAACTATCTTTGTAGGCTCTTTAGATAAATCAAGTACATTGGATTTTGGATCTTCAATACACCACTTTGTCTAATACTCTATTTTTACACTTGAAGACCTCAAACCAAATTTCAGTCAAAGAGAAACTCAAAGGATCCTCCCACTAGGTCAAATTAGGGTTATCATATGGTCCAAGGTCAATCATTGGTTTGTTAGAGACAGTTTATATTTGTTCAAATATGGTTCAGAGATCTTAAATGTTGAGACATGGTTATTCAAGAAAATATTTGAAAGTCTCAAAAGAATACTACCTTGTCAAGTTCAAGTTCTAAAAAGGTAAATGTACTTGGCACTTTTGCAGGAGTGTCAAGAGGTCAATCAACAAAGGAAATTGATAAGGTAAATGGTATATTCCTAAAGGAATACATCTTGCTGCAAGGAAGACAGGAAGCACTTGGTCTTAAGGAGAATTAGGATTTTTGAGCTTGATTGGGCCAACAAGTGCCGAAGAGTGAAACAAATGGCAGAAATGACCATGGAGGAGGTACACCAAGAAACCAAACATGATGAGAAGTTTTTTCATAAATTATTGACAAAAAGGGGAAAAATGTGAGGTGAACTAGACAAGAATGAATGGACTTAAAAGGGATATAAAGAACTTAGAATACAACAATGATAATTGTTTTAAAGCATTCCAAACACCTAGGGTTTTGGGAAGATGGTCAAAGAAGGTGAAAAACATGTTTTGAACTCCATGATGACAACAAAGAGATTATGAAGATATCAATGTTTATAGAGATTCCAAACTTGTCCAAAGGAGTTTTTCATGCCAAAAATGGTCAAAGGATAGTTTGAGCTACGTGGTGCAGGTAAAGGAAGATTTAGAAGCTGCCAGTGTGTGTAACCATCCCAAAGTTTTGCCAAGGTAAAATGTCTCACTACCTCAAAGAGCAAGGATGTGAAAAGTATCAGTGAGAAAGGCAAAGTCAAAAGTTTTCAATCACTTGCTAAACATAATATGATTTGATCTCCAAGGTAAGAAAAAAAGAAGTTTTGAAAATGCTGCTTTATGTTTGAGTTCCTAAGGTTGTCAAAGGTAAATTTAGAATGCTTTAGAGTCAAAAGGAAGAGGGATTTCCTAACTGCCAGCCATGGTGAGAAGGACAAGTTAAGAAATTGTGATGAAAAAAACATAGGAAACTTTGAAGATACTACTGTGTGCAGCCCTCCAAAGAAGACATCAAATGAGCATGTAAACTCTCATGGAGCAAAAGGAAGAGTCACTTAAAGGTTTTCATGTCACCTACAAGCAAAAGTCAAAAGAATATAAGTGAAAAAGACTTAAGAAATTAGGAAATGGGTTTACAAAGATTAAATTTAAATCCCAGGCATATAAAGGGTCATTTTGTTTTTCATTTGACTCATTGTTCCCTTGCAAAGAGTTAGAAACGCTCAGAAGTGAGAAATTTCGGGTTTTCAAGTCAATTTTTACCTAAGTGTTGAGCCGCTGCGCGTTCAGGTCAATGTTGCACCCCTGGTAGTTTCCCTTGTGTATTTTTTCAAAGCGATGCATTCATGTGAGGTGGCGCTGTGCGTTTGCCTGATCAACCTGACAGGCCCGACAAAGAAACTTGGCACTACGCGCCTGGCACAAGGCGCTGTGCCTTTTCCTGACCCGACTCGTTCACCTGGACGCTGCATGCTTGGCCAGGAGGGCCTCATACGCCCTGCAGACCCTCAAAATTAGATCAAGAACATATTCAAGCTACCACCAAGGGTTTTTCAAGTAAAAAAATAACTGGTAGTGGATGCCCTACCTTCCTCTCCAAGCATTTTGATGGTTTGCAAACTAAAAGAAGGAAACCCTAAGGAGAAGACCCTACATTTTATGCTTGAAAACACTGTTCTCCTCCCTCATCTTCCTATAAATAAATATCAGTCAAAATAGGGGTAAATTGAGGTGGTTGCATTATTGGAGGTTGCTCATTCATCTAAGGCTATGCCTACACTCACCTCATTCACTCATAAACTCTGTTCCCTACATTATAAAAAGATTGGCAAATTCATTGCCTTCCTCATATCCATTTGCCATTAGTTCAAGTTGTTGTCAAAGCAGAATTGTAACAAGCAGCTGAGGTTGTCCTTGAGTTTTTCCTCTCACTCATATTCCTATACCCTTACCCTCACTCACCCATCCATATCATTCACTTGCAAAGACTGCCATCCTCCATCCCTTCATCTCATATTTATTGTGCAGTCCTAGGGTTTTGTTCAAAACAGAGTGATCAAGATGTCAACGGAAGGTAACAGTGATAGCGGTGAGGAAGGCCAAATGCCAAGGAGGCATCAACACAAAGGTGGGAGGATCAACAGGTTTGAACCACTAAACACAATGGAGCTAAATGCATCTCCCTTAACTGTCTCTTGCTTCCAAAATGTAGGCTGCTATGAATTTTGTGAGAAAGTACAACAAGTGCATAATCACCCCGAGTTGATTAGGCTCTTCATACTCAACCTACATGAGAAACAAGTCAACCTTGTAGGGGAAAACTTTGAGCTGTCTTCAGATGCCATTGCTATTGCCACTAGGATACCTAGTGTGGGTGAAAAATGGTTCAAGCAAGCCAATTTAGACATGAGCTACTATGAGCCATACCTTAAACCCAGATACAAAGACTACAATAAATCCATATTTCCTTTCTCACATTTGCTTGAGAGATATGCACCCATGATGAGGGTCATTATGAAATATTTCACATGTGAAGGAAGATTCTCCCAGCTTTATTCCTATTACATCAGGTTGCTCATGCACTTTACTAGGGTTAAGATGCTGCATCTACCCTACTACCTCTACAGGAGTATTGAAAAAATTTCTTATATTGTACAAAAGAGAGACCATCCACCACAGATGCAAAGCCTCTTTCACCACTCTCTTATCAAAATGGTTGTGATGCATCAATTGCAGCAAAAGGGCATTCCATGGGAGGTTTTCATTGCCCATGAAGTATTAACCAATCCACAATCCCATACTTAACAAAATGTGCCTTCATAATCTCATCCTCCTGTCCCTACTCCTCCATCATCTCCTGCTGATCATGTTTCACCATCTACACATATTCCTTCACCTCAGGACAACCCTCCTTCATCGCCCTCTCACAATGCATCAGACAATGAGGGAAGTGACAATTAACAATAAAATGACGATGAGGGAGAAGGTAATGACGAGTAAAGCAAAAATGAAGAAGAAAGCAAAGAAGAGGAGGTCAGTGAAGAATAAGCTAATGAAAGAGATGATAATGAAGAATCAAACAATGAGGGCAGTGAGGCTGATGATAGCAGTAAAGAGCATAGTGAGGCTCACATCAATGAGGCAAACAACAGTAATGAGGAAAAAAATGAAGATGTAGAAGGGAGTGAAGAACATGGCAGTGAAACAAAGGGCCATGATGACAATGAAGACAGTGGGACAAATAGTAATGAAGGAAGTGCAGAAAACAGTGAAGAGGCAGAAGATAGTGAAGAAAAGAGAAATGATGTCAGCATGGAGGATGTAAATGAAGCAGAGAGCATGGAAGCATAAGGAAATGATGTTGACACTAATAATGGCACAAGGATAACAGTGATGAGGCACATAGCAGTGAACATAATGGCAGTGTGTCAAAAAGCCATGGTGACAGTCAAGACAGTGGGACAGATGATGATGATGATATTTGTGGCACCAAGAGCCAAAATATCAGCGAGGCTAATAGCAGTGATGAAGGCAGTGTGGAAAAAATCAATGAAGAAAGCAACCAGTAAAGTGAGGCTAATATTAGTAAGGAGGATATTAGTGAGAAAGAAGACATTGGAGCAAGAAGCAATAGTGATGACAAAGGCCATGATGACAGTGAATCAAACGGCCATGAAAACAATGAGAATATAAATTGTGATGACAGTCATGATGGAAACCATAGTGAAGGCATTCAAATGATTAATATTGAACCTTTTCCTTTAACCTACCAAGGGGGAAGTAAGCATGTGTTTTCTACCCTCAAGAGGCAAGGGGCCATGCCTTCTGCATCAGCTAAGCAGCTTGACAAAGGCAAAGAAAGGTCAAGGATGAAAAGGAAGAATATCAACATGAGATTGAGTAAGAATTTGAACTCATTCATGTTGACAGTGATGATGAAAATGAGGCAAGTATCTCAAGCATGTTGCTCAAGAGCAGAGATTCCCAAATCAAAGATTTGCAAGCTAATCTAGGTAGGGCTAGGAATGTCATTCATTATTATGAGATTGAAAACAAGAAATTAGAGGTGCAGAAGGAAATATATGAGGTCAAAGCCATCAGAGCTCAGAAAGAGGCTGCAAAAGCCAAGACCAAGCTAGATGAGGCCTTGGATAGATATGGATACACCGATGAAGAGCAAAAGCAACTTCCTAGGAGAAGGCCAAGAACAATTGGCTTAAAGAAGGCCTTAGACAAGGAGAGAGAGAAAGAGGAAGCCTCGGCAGAGCAGCTCACTCCAAGTGAGCTTCTTGCCATGGAGATTGACTATGGTAGGGAGTCTTGGATTGAGAGGGCTAATATGCACTTGGAGGGTCTATTGGAGAAGACAAAGAGGGATCTTAACCTCCAAAAGAAGATGGAAAGGCACTATGCCTTCAGGAACAAAATTGCAAGGGCCAAGCTCAAAAGAGCCCTTGCTAAAATTCAAGCCCTCAAGGAGGAAAAAAGCCAAGAAAACCTTGAGATCCTAGCTGTTTCTTCCCTACAGACATCCCAAACACCATGAGGAAGAGAATTTCAAATTTTGGCAAGTTTTTGGAAATTTTGGTTTTTCACTGTTTTTTGAGGGCTAAGGGCGCATCACCCTTAGTGCTGCGCTATTTTTTTAGGCACTTTCTTGAGCAGTGGTTTACATTTTTGGGTTCATCTTTCGAAGTAAATCACACACACCAAATTTCAGATCATTTGGAGCAGTTTTGGTCCTCCAAAAGGGTAAAAAACATGCAAAAATTCACTATTCTGCCTTATTTTCAGAGATGGCGTTGCGCCCTGAGTAGTATTGGGAGATTTCATTTTTGAACAGGTAAATGAAGTCCAATCCGAAAACAAAGGGAATTTTTGGAAATTATACTCGACAAGCTTTCCAACAAGCTATCACAGAGCTCATTCCGACACCGGGAAGGCCTTCAAAACTCAGCTACAAGGTGACCTATTATTCCGGTGTAGGTGTTGTGCCCTTGGACCTCTATGCTGCGCACTTGCCAAAAAGTCAAGAAAAGACAAATTTATGGCAAATAGATATTTTGAGGTTTTTTGGGCAAATCACTCCAAAGTTAGGTGTTAGAAGTTATTTTTTATTTATTGCATTAGATATTTTATGCCTTGGGCCTTGCATGGTCTTAATGGACAAATTTGGCATTTATGATGTATTTATGACATTTTGGAAACCCTAGTTAGGGTTTTGGGTCCTCCTTGCTTGTTAAATACATCATTGAGGCCTCATTGTACATGTTGGATGTTTATTAAGAAGAAGATCATAGATTTGATATTGGAGAGAAATGGGCTTTGGTTTTTTGTGGATGGATTGATTTGCTTGACCATGGAGCAGGCTCACTTGCAGGATTCATGAGCATAGTTAATGGTGATGTGTTCCTTATTTAGTTCTTGTTCTCTTATGTTATCATTTTGTCCCATCTTCCTATTGTAGTAGGACAGAAATTTTAGGCTAAGAAATATTGTTTAGAGGCACCTTAGCTCTGTTTGTTCTCTACTGCTTCTATGTTTTCCTATGCTAGGTCAGATTATAGAATTATTGAATGCTCTCTAGTCCCACTTAGTTTGTTTATCTTAAGAATGATTCAATGAAGCAAATGTCAAAGTAGTTTTATGGTTAGCCCTGCTCTTTGCTATTACTTAAACATTATTTTTAAGGTCTTTTACTTTGAAGTATTGCTGATTAGGTGTAGCTAAAGAGGTCTATGATTTGTCATGCCCTTTTGTTTATCCTAAATAGTTGCTTTGGAGGTCAATATAGCTTGATTAATGAAGTTAGGATTTCCCTATTCTTTGATCTCTGTTATGTGTCTATCTTAAATGTTTTCTTAGCTTGAAGGTGAAATCACTAAAAGATTTACACGTTTCTTGCCTTCTATAGTTCACTGGATTGTTGTCTTAATGCTTACTTGCTAGGGTTTAGTCAAAGAAGTTATTGGTATGCCCTGTCTTTTATTATTTCTTCATGCTTAGTAATTTTAAAGACCATTCTTGTTAAGGTATTTGTTGAAGGATTCTTAACTTCCCTTTGCACCTACCATGTTCACAATTTGATGTTCACTTCATTCACATAAGCTTTTAGATCCATTTGACCTTGTTAGACTTGCCTTGTGATACATGCTTGACCCATTGTTAAACTTTTCAAGACCTTTTTAGACTCCATAGCCCAATGGCTTAAAATCTCTCACTCTATCTAATCTTATTGACAACCTACCCAACCAAACAAACAAACAAACAAACCCTAAACCTAATAACTAGCCTAAAATCAAAACCTTAAAAGATATCAAGTTACATCCTTCACATAAATATAGAGAGAGCCCTCTTGGAGTCTGGGAAGGCTAGGTCCCAGGACTCCAAAGACTGGTTTGATGTTACCCCTGTTCATTTGTTCTGCCAATCTAACAAATTACAGGGACATAACATCCAGTGCAAGGCCTTGCCACTTTGTTGCGGTGTTATATTGCTTTTGGTTTTCATGGATTTATTCTTGTTTGTTTCTTGTTCTTGCCTTTTTTTTGAGGGTCTTGGAATCTAGTTGGGAAAGAGGAAAGTTAATGGAGATTGGTGAGATCTCTATGGTGCCTAACATGTAATGTAAGACATGAGTGAAGCTTAGTGCATGAGTAAGCACAGCGAAAGGTAAGAGTATGACAGTTGGTTGGACTGGTTGGGTCCATTGTGGTAAATGGATGGTGGCAGTACAGACATGAGAAAGGAAACAAAAAAGGAAAAATAAATGAGGTGTTAGATTCATTAGCTATGTTGGGAATTGTTTTTCTCAATGTTGTGCACAAATAAGGAAGTTATCTTAACCTAGACCTTATGATATCTTGCAATGGCATTGTGATCATGATTTTGTTGATGTTTATATATGTATACATGTAGTATGTATGTTGTTTTCTGACATGGACATGATTTTTTTATGCTAATGATATATATATATATATATATGTATGTATCTATGTATATATGTATCTATGTCATTGTATGACAAGGTTTTCAAGGATCATTCTTGTGGAGAAATGATTTCTTATGCAAGTGAATGGCATGAAGAGATTCTTGGTATTATGAGGGATCAAGTGGGAAGAGTAACTCTATCAAATCCATGAGGTCAGTATCATGTGGACATGAATTGATATTACATGCTTGTACTATGCCTATGTTTATGTTATGGACATGTAATGATGAGGGGTACATCAATGAAGTGAAAGTAGTGTGATATGTGACATGCTAGGGTGAGCATGGATAGTGGAAAGAAACTAGAAGCAAGGTTGTTTGTGGAGTCAGTGTGTGGTCTATGGATGTGCAGTGCTATTGTTGTGTATACATTGTGCATGTTGTATATTCAATGATTGTATCTATGGTGATATGTAATGCTTCATATGTAGTATTGTGTACATATGATGTTGTATGCATGTTGTATATATGATGTTGCATATGCAGTGCCAGGTATAGATGGTGCTATGTACATGTGTTGGCCCTCAATTTTGGTCATTTTTTACTATCCTAAATCCATTGATTTACCACCATATTGCATCATATTTCACTTATATATGCCTCATTTTAGTCCTATTTTTCATATTCAGGTAACGAAATTAAGTTTTTCAAATTTTTGAAATTTTTGTAAAAATTGGGTTTTAAGAGTAATTTTGGACTACATTAAAAATTTCCATAATAGCTCCATTAAAGTCATATGTGCAGGACACCTGGGTGAGATCTGAGTGCACATTTGGAAATATTGGGAACCGCAGATAGAGAAATACCTATTAGTTCAGTCAAACTGAGCAAAAACAAGCTCGATCCACGCTGGTCAAACTTGACCTGTCATTCACGAATCCCTAGTAAAAAGGGGCAGATTTATTATTTTGTGGGATTTTTCTTGATTTTATGAACCAGACTTGATGATTTCAACTTGTATGGATGGATTAGGATTGATAAGGTTGTTAGAGCCATTATAGCAATTTTTTTTTATGATTTTCCTATTTAAACAAAGTTTATGGACCATTCAAGGGGATAATATGTGTAATTTGGTATTAAGACTATTGGAGACTTTTGAGATAATTTGAAGAATCATTTCTATTTTTCTATTTTTTGTTCATGTTGTGGATGCTTTATTAAGTTAGTTGTAGCTGAAGAATTCTTCAGGTGTAGAAGGCGAGGCTGGAGGGCCCCCAGACCAAGCTAAGTACACTTTGGTTAAATTTTGTATAAATTAGCATAGTTTTGATTCAATATTTCTTGTTTCAATTTTATGATTCAGTTACTTAGATGTGTTATAATTTATGTATGATTTTGGTTTAAAAGTGTTATAATTTATGTATGATTTTGGTTTAAAATTTAATTTGTGTATGAAAGGAAAACCAAGGATTTAGGTTAAATTCTCTTTCTATCAAGTTATGAATCACAACTAAAAAACATCCTTTTGCATTTCTTGAATTTTTTCTTGAATTCCAGTTTATGATTTGATGCAATGGTAATTTTGTTGGATTAGAACTGTGATGAAGGAAAACCAGGACCTCTTAAGTTAGGAGCCTCTTCTCTTGCTTTCTACATATCACAAATTGTTGCTCTTTAGTTTCTCTTCTTGAGGACAATACTGTGGGGAAGGAAAACTAAGACCTCCTAAGTTAGGAGCCTCTTCCTTTGCTTACTGCATCTTGAATCAGAGAATTTTTAGTTAAAAATTATATTTTTAATATGCATTTCCATTAACCTTTAAACTTATAACATATTTTTAATATGCATTTCCTTCAACCTTTGAGCCTTGCCTTTCGAAATTGACTTTACCTGAAATCCATATAATTTGGACATGATTCCAAGTCTACAAACCTGAATTGACAAGTAAAACACCCATGCTAATTTACTTAGTAAATTGACCTGAAATTTTTGGCGCCATTGCCGGGGAAGAATACTTAGATATAGTCAGTTAGGAAGATTGTTAAAAAAAAATAACAACAAATTTGAGTTTTTTTTTTTAGTTATGTTTCTTTCTTCCTATAGAAAGAGATGAAAAAGGTATATTTTCCAAAAAAAACCCCCCAATAACTCAACCATCCGTGGGAGAAGGACCATTAGGACTAATTACACCAGTTGCTAGAAAGCCAAATTTATAAGAATTGGAAGAAAAACAATGTCCGTGACAAATATTGACTCTTGTTGGAAGACAATTTGTTAGCCTATGAAGTAAAAAGAAAACAAACACCGATAGAAATGTCTTCCATAGTAAAACAAAGAGACACTAGAAAACAAACTGTTGAACAACTAGATAAACCAATCCGCAAACAAATAGAGAAAGTTGAGGAAACACAAACTCAATCTCTTATTAAGACATTACAAACAACTGAGAAAGAAATGGCGGAGGAAGGAGAAGGATCTAATATTCCAATATTAACTCCAGAACAAAGTATTCAATATGATATGCAACAAAGAGAATGAAAAAGAAAAGGAGAGGAATAAATGAGAATAGAAGCAGAAAGAAAAAGAGAAGAAGATGCTAAAAGAGAATATGATAATAAGAGACGACATTATGTCGAAACAGAAAATGATCAAGAAACTACCTTTGGATTCCCAATTCTAGATACAAGAGAAATTCTTGGAGAGGAGGTAAAAATGAAGAATATTCCACCTTCTGTTTTGCCAAATTGCTATGGAATGTCTTCTGAAGATCCTGATTCATTCATGTTTGAGTTTGATATTTTATGTCATACTTATGGTTATACATATGATACACATAAACTTCATCTTTTTCCTTCTACTCTTAAAGAAACTACATTGAAATGGTTTATGGGATTAGGAGAACACATTATTACTTCTTGGGATGGCATGAGGGAATTTTTTCTTAAGAAGTATCAAGCCTGTTGTAGGCCTAGAGATTTGAAGGAAGATATTTTCAGGATTTATCCACAAGAGGATGAGAGTTTGGAAGAATATTTAGAATGATTTCTTTATAATTTACAAAAATCCAAACAACACTCTTTAAATCCTTATACCATTCGAACAATTTTTCTCAAAGGTATACGAGATGAATACCTTGATATTCTCAATGTAATGGGGAAAGGAGACATCTCATTTTTTCTATTTGATAAAATTGCAGAATTGTGTCAAAATTATTCTAGAGGTAGAGAAAAGAGTGGAAAAAGAGATTTAAATTCGAGAGCTTCTAAATCAACAACAAGAGGAGTAACAAGAGCAGAAATAGGGATTTTGTTAGAAAAATTTAAAACTGATCTTTTGAGCACCTTAGGAACATAGGTTTATGTATTAAAATCCAAGAAAAAGCAAGATGAACAAGCTCAGGTACTATCAATATTTTGTCCTAAGTGTAGAAAGAAGCATCCACTAAGAGAATGTCCTTTAGATAATATTCAGGGGTGTGGACTTTGTACAAAAAACCATTCAACTGAAAATTGTCCAAAGCTCGAAGAATTGCAAGTAAATTCAATGGAAGAAGTACAAGGATTGACTCTCTTTACTATTTGGCACCAAGAATACCTTGGCAACCATGGTTTCCAGGTATGCCCCAAAATTTACCTCAGTAATTTACCCAACAAACTCCTTAGAATTATCAATATCCTTCTCAAACTTCATGGAATGCTCCTATGCCATGACAGGCTTGGCCTCAACAAAACCAAAACCAACCTTCACAAAGTTGGTGAGGACATGATTATGGAGCCCAACCTCCTCAAAAATTTTACCCTCAACAACCATATCAAAAACAATATCAATCTTATCCTCAACAGTGATATCAACAGCCATATCCTCAACAATCATTCCCATATCAACAATTTCAACAACCACCACAATCAATGCCATTTCCACGACAAAATCCTGCACCCTTACTAACTTAATTTGAGGGCATAAATCTGAGATCTTTTAACTAAACCTAGAATTATCATTTCAATTAAACACAATAAGAAGGAAAATAGTCTATTTCTAGTTCAACATTTATTTGATGATAACATACAAGTAAAATTCATTTGCAACATATTAAACAAGTAAGAAATTTCATTTCAGCAATTTATATAATTAATCAACAATCGAAGAATACCTGTATTAATAGCTGGGTTAAGATGCTCGTGATTCTGTTGATGCTCTTGATGGGCTACCCAACTAGATTTATCTCCAAAGCAACTAGGAATGATTTCCTAGCCTAGGGAACCTCCACAGGCTCCCTAGCTCTCCAAGCCCAAGTCCAACCAGTTGTAGTGTCTCCATGTTAGAATCAACACCCTCCAATAGATCTAAGTTTGATTCCTCTCATTTTCTCTCCATTATCTCCATTCTCTCTCCACATTTTTCCTCCAAAATAAATTACTCCAATGCCAAACAAAGACCGAGGATCTTCTCTTATGCCAAAACAAAGACCAAGGATCCTCCCCCTCTCCTCTCATCCTCCTTCCCTTTTATGTCTCTTCCTCTCATCAACCTCGACTACTTACCATTAATTCCATGACTACCACCTCATCCTTTTAATTTATTAACCTTGAATTTCTTACACTATATTATCCAAAGTAGATATGAATATAGATATTTTATTAAAAAATAATTGGGAGAAGACCATACATTATCTAAATAGATATTTGAGAAGACATATTAGGTATACAAAATCTAGATATTTGATTTAGAAATAAATGATAGAAGACCATACCTTATCTAAAAGTAGATTGAGAAGACATATTAGAAATGAAATAACAAATAATAAAATTCATATCAGTAAAAATAAAATAAAATTACAAATTCACAAGTGTAGATATTACTCAAAGACCATAAGTCATTATTTATAGATTAATTGAACACTAATCAAAATTTGCCTTATAGGATCAAGTGGGGCATTACATACACCCCTCCTTCAGAAAAATTCGTCCCGAAGTTAGAGTGAAAATGACACAAGGAGTTTGAAATAAGTTTGAAAATAAGGCATAACAAAATAGAAAGAGATATAGTAGTCAAATTAAGTCAAGAAATGATACCACCTCCCATCAAGAGTCTCCAATCTAACTTACAACCTCCTATCCTTCCTAACTTACTTCAGCTCCCATCCTATCCATCCTCTACTGCAATATACTATGGCATCGACTATACCAATCTAATCACTGATAAAACCAATATGGTGGAAGCGTTGACTATATTGACTTAACTTCCCCAGCAGGAAACTAAAATCATCATCACACGTCTAGGGGAGTGTGTCCATCACTGCCCTCCCACAATTCCAGGCTTGGAGGTTACACGGTGGGAAATGCCTCCACCCCTCCTCAAAACTAGGGTCAACACCCTAATATGGACCACACTACAAAGTTGGTTGGATACTTGTCATCGAATAATCCAGTCAGGTAGTCTTGTCACCTGTATCATTTGCACTTTACCCATGTCATAATAATGCATATCAAGTAGATACAAAATGTAATAGAATAATGTACATCATACCATTCCTCGTCGAATATGTCAACATTTCCCATCAGAAGCGTAGATCTTGATTATCATATAGTTCTTTCCAATCCGCAGGTTAGTTCTCATTCATGCATATAACAACAAAAACATATATAGATAAGTGATCTTAATCCTCATGTTATTAATTCCAACATCCATGTCTCAAATTTTCACTTCATAAAAACATACTAGAAATAAATCTTACATTAGATAAATCATAACTAAGTAAGTCATACATCAGGTAAATCGTACATCAAATAAGTCATACATCAAATATTTTAATCAAAAATACCTAATATATTTAATGATTTATATAAGTAGTTTCATCTGTCCAACTAAAATGCAACAATATTACATAGCGTTCATAAATAAAATAACATGGAACTAAAAATAGATTCTTATCATAGGTAGCTATCTAAGTCAAAATGGGCATCACAGATGCTCGAAAAGTGAGGGGTAGTCACGACGTATAGTCTTTGCATCCTCCCAGGTAGCAAATCCTGGGCTATACTTGTCCCATTGGACCTTAACTTGCTCCACCATGCGACGTCTGAGATGTCGAACCCTACGGTATGGTCCAATATGCGTAATGGTTTGACCATTATGGTTCTCACGTCTGAGACTTGAAATTCCCTCTAATATTTTTTGTGAGATTCATCAGAAACATAATGTTGTAAAATATATACATGAAAAACATCATGATTTTTATGCAAATGGGGTGGCAGTACAAGACGATAGACAACTGGTCCAATCTTCTCCTTGATTCTAAAGGGTCCTATAAACCGAGGTGACAATTTTGTCCCTTTCCCAAATGGTATAGTGCTTTTGTTGGGTCGAATACGAATAAAATCTTGGTATCCTACCTCATAACTATGATCAGTCCTATGTGCATTGGCATAAATATTATGTCTATCTTGTGCTTCCTTTAACCTTTCCCGAATCTGTCTTACCTGTTCCTCCATTTCTTGTACCAACTCCAGCCCAAATATTACTCTGTCCTCTAACTTTTCCCAACTCAATGGTGTCCTGCATGGCCTCCCATGGAGAGATTTATAAGGAGGCATCCCAATGGAACTGTGGTAACTATTATTATAGGGAAACTCTACCAATGGTAAGTACCTTTCCCACTGAGTCTGATTATCCATGACGTAAATTGTGAGCATGTCTTCCATAACCTGATTTACTCTTTCAGTCTGCCCATATATTTTTGGTTGATATGCAGTACGTAGGTTCAATTGAGTCCCCAATGCTGACTGCAAACTTGTCCAAAATCTAGATGTAAAGCGAGATTCTTTATCAGAAATGATCTTTGTGGGTAACCCGTGTAGTCAAATAACTTCACTTATAAAAAATCCCGCCACATCGATAACATTGTAATTGTCTCTCACTGGAATGAAATGGGCACTTTTGGTCAATTTATCAACTACAACCAATATAACATTGTGCCGCTGTGAAGTGAGTGGCAAACCCACAACAAATTCCATAGAAATGATCTCCCATTTAGACATAGGGATGTTATGTGGATGTAGGAGTCCTGCTGGATGGAGATGATCAACCTTCACTTGTTGACATTCAAGACATTTAACAACAAAATCGACTATGTTGTGCTTCATGCCTGCCCAAAAGAAGAGTTTCTTCATGTCAGCATACATCTTCTTCACTCCAGGATGTGCACAATAGAGTGCTCTATGTGACTCTTCAAGGATGGTTCTTCTTAGAATCCCTTCCTTAGGGATGTACATTCTTCCTTGAAATCTCAATAGTCCATCTGGTTCAAGGACATAACCCTCAAACTTTGTTTCTATCCGCTTCACACTCTGGAGTGCTAATATAACTTTCAGATACTGACTATCTTTAAAGAGTTTTTCCAACACATGTTCGCTCAAATTAACCCTCAAGGGTACTAAAGAGAAGGTTCGTGGCCTCCTGCTTAGCGCATCAACCACCACATTATCCTTTCCCTTAATGTATGAGGTCCCAAAATCATATTTACTCATGAATTCATTCCACCGTCTTTGCCTAGCATTAAAATCTCTCTGAGTGAAGAGGTACTTCAAGCTCTGATGATCAGTTCTTAACTCAAAGCTTCTCCCAATGAGGTAATGTTTCCAGAGTTTTAATGCTAACATCACTGCTGCTAATTCTAAATCATGGGTAGCATACAATTCTTCATGTTTGTTCAACTTTCTGGATGCATAAGCTATTATTCCACCTTCTTGCATCAACACTGCTCCAAATCCTTGCTTTGAAGCTTCTGTGCAAATAATTAAGTCCTTTTCCATGCCAAGCACTTGAAGGATCGGTGCACTAGTTAGTAACCTCTTAAGTTTGGTGAATGCGGTGTCACATTCCTATGTCCATTCATACCTAACCCATTTTCACTGTAATGTGGTGATGGGTTTTGCAATCTTTGAAAACCCTTCCATAAATCTACGATAATAACTTGCTAGCCCCATGAAGCTACGCACCTCATGAGCATTTTTTAGCATTGGTCAATCCACTATGGCCTTTACTTTTTCTGGGTCAACTGAAATCCCTTCTCCTGAAATGATGTACCCAAGATAATGAATTTTATTTTGAAAGAAGGAACATTTCGACAGTTTTCCATACAATTGATTTTCCCTTAAGCAAGTTAGCACAACCCTTAGGTGCTCTTCATGCTCCTTTTCATTCTTGGAATACACCAGAATATCGTCCAGAAATACTTGCAAAAATTGGTCTAAATATTTCTTGAACACACCATTCATGAGACTCATGAATATTGCTGGTGCATTAGTCAAACCAAATGGTACAACTATGAACTCATAGTGCCCAAACCGAGTCCGAAATGCAGTTTTTGGGATGCCACCTTCCTTAATCCTCAATTGGTGGTATCCAGATCGTAGACCGATCTTTGAGAAAACTGTTGCTCCCTTCATTTGGTCGAATAGGTCATCTATTCTAGGTATTGGGTACCTATTATTTATTTTGGATCGATTCAAGTCCCTATAATCTATGCATAGCCTTAAGGAACCATCCTTCTTCTTAACGAAAATCATTGGTGCACCCCAAGGTGAAATACTAGGTCTAATAAATCCTAACTCTAAAAGCTCATTTAACTGCATCTGCAACTCACAAATTTCCAGGGCTGTCATCTTGTAGGGTGTCTTAGAGATTGGTTCTGCACCAGGTTTTAGGTCGATTGTGAAATCGACCTACCTCACAGGTGGTAATCCAGGAAATTCCTTAGGGAAAACATCCTCAAATTCTGACAAAACTAGGTAGTGATATAGGGAGGGTTGTTTTTGGTCACTTACAACACCAACCACATATAGTTTACAACCTTGTTGGAGAAATTTTTTTACCTTCATCGTGGATATGAATCGTAGGGACACTCCTCTCTTGATACCACAAATCTCAATTAACCTACCTTCATCATCTAAACAAATCACCTTATTTTTGAAATAGTCTACCAAATCTCTATGAGCTTCTAGCCAGTCCATTCCAATGATTACATCGTACGTCCCCAGTGTTGTGACGTATGCCTTGAACTTAGTTGTACACACCCCTAGGTTCACTTGACATTGGTCAACATTAGGTCCTACTGCTTGTTTTATCCTAGAAGGCATTTCGACTTGTTTAAAGTCATCGTGATCATAAGCTGCTAACCCACATTTTTCTAATGCAGTTGGTGAAATAAAACTATCTGTAGCACCAAAATAAAACAAAGTTTTAACTTTTACATTGTTTATCATACCTGCAGTTTCTACCACGATAGATTGGTGTTCAACTTATTGGTTATAAACTACTACATAGATTCAATGGTCTTTGCTTGCTCCCCCCATTGGTGATTTTCCTTCTCTACGGTTTTTACCTATTTGTAACTTAGGACAATCACATTGGTAATGAGGTTCCCCACATCCCCAACAAGTGATTCAAGGTAGACTCCGAACAGAATGTTGTGGATTTCTTTGGAAAGAGCTCCTTCCCCTGAGACTCCTACCCTTGATTGTGGTTCCTCTCGCCTGACACTTATTTGCATGAGTCCTCGACGCTGATGGTGAAGCTGCACTGGAAAACATTGAAATTCCCATTGTTGGCGTTCTGGGCACAACCCTGTTTCCATATGGCAGTGGCCTCAAACTTACTCCCTTGGAGAAGGTACGATGGGCCTTCCCTATAAACCTTGGTTGTTGTGGAAAAATGGTTTTGTTTCCACTTTTTAAGTCTAAGTGCTCTTCAACATAACATGAATGTTCAACAACTTTTGCAATTGAGGACGGTTTCCGCATTCGCACCATTGCCCTAATCTTAGGGTTCAATCCATAAATGAAACGATCTACTTGGCGTTGATCCGTGTCCATGTATGATACATACTTGACCAATTCCATGAATTTAATCTCATATTCCTCTATTGCGCGGTTTCCTTGTACCAAAGCATGGAAGGCTCCTATCTGTTGTTCTTCATAATATGCTGGTAGATACTTTTTCCTGAATATGTCCTCAAATAAATCCTAGGTAACTATGTCAGGAGTGAGGTGTATTTGACGCTCTAAGTTACCCCACTAGTTTAGGGCACTATCTTTAAGTTGAAAAATCGTTATTTTAGCTTTTGGATTGGAAGTATAATCTCTTAGTGCAAAGCACCTTCTCATTCCCTCTAACTAGGCTTCTTCTCGTTTGCTGGCATGACCTCTAGCAAACTTTGGGAGATTAATATTTTGGAGCTCCCTAGTAATGTCCTCGATTGGAGGTCCTCTATCAGAGTCTCTTGATCCCTCGATATTTCCCAAATCTGATGGAGGGTGCTCTGCTTCCACCTCAGTTGTTTGGCGCCCTCTTAAAGTCTCATTAATTTCTTCCAGGGAGCGTAAGATAAGAGTTAACTCTGGTGATGGAAATGGGTTATTTGTAGGAGGTCCTTGTGATGACCCTCCTTGACCTCTATTTCCTCGCATCCTCACCATTTTGAATTGTCCAAATATTTGTACGACACACAAGAATTATTAGGGTAACTTAGTACCTTGTCAAATTATTTCTCGGCTCACGCATGTTTTGCGAAATGATATGTGTAATTTTTCCTTTTAATATGATTGTAAACGTGTGTTACTAATACTAAGAAGATCCTCATGGATCTACTAAATCCTCTCTCATCACTGGCTAAGCAAGTGCTATGATGCACCACTAGTCATTCTCAAATAGATTTAGATATGTGTAAATTATCATCTTAAATCCATCTTATATGTTTTTTGAGCATTCACATAAGCACCAAATTACCATTCTTAATCACATTATTATAACTAGGTGTCCTCTTGAAATCCCATCAATAATGCTAGATGACCATTTTTTTTTGTAATATTGGATTTCCAAAGTAGGTGCCTAACGAATTCAATCTTGGGTTAGATATTAACTACCAAATTTACATATATAGAATGGCTAGTGCTACATGTTTTAAGATAAAAATACCACACATTCTCTTAAAATTGGTCCTAACATAGTAATTAATTGTTATTCAACTTTGACAACTTTAATGTGTTGACACGTTGGATTTCTCTTTTATAAACATATGCAGATCAACATTATGAAAATACCTAAGACAAGTCTATGACTTACAAGAAGTTACATCTAAGTTCATCCCATGAGAATATTAAGGTTTGTACAATGATATAAGACAAGAAAGATGCATGGCATCATGCAACCCCCCCTTTTTTTTAAAACATATTGTGAGAAAATTTGTATAAATTTCACTTACGTTAATTTAAATTATACCACAGTATTTAGGGGATATGGACTTACAAGGAAATCACAAATAAGAAATTTGTGCCAATGCAACTTAGAAGATCAACATTGTCACTAAATCTAGTCCTATATGAATTAGTATGGTTGTAAGGAAACACATTTTCCACAAAATAATATTTCTTTGTATTAATTTTAAACTCAATTCTAAGAATGATTTTTCAAAATATCCACTTAAATTGCCATAAACTTTTAATTTATATATTTTTTTTTAGGGACTTAACTCTATATGAAATTACAACTTTCTTAATTACATAGATGGTTTATCTTTGTTTACAAAGTCAATAATTCTTCTATCTAAATATTTTTCCAAGTGGGCACTCACCTCAGTAAATTTGCATACTTCAGTATAGATAAAATTAACTAAAAGCACTCATATATTCACACTAAGGTGTATGTGATTACTCTATTAAATAGAGTTTCTAAGATCCAACTTATGCCTAATTTAGAGAGAGAGGTTGAGAGAATTTCTCAACCATCACAAACCAACTTCTCAAATAGGATGTAAGCATTAATTCCAACAGGTATTTACTCCTACCTAAATTTATGCAGTAAATTGCATGAATTATGGTCGGCAGTAACTCTTGGTAAACTTATTTAGTCATATAGGTGTACAAAAATGTCTCTAAAAACTCTTACATTGCATAAGGTATGGGTCACTTTAACATTTTGAAGATGATTATTATTATTATTATTATTATTTTTTTTAGAGTTTGCTACTTCTAAGTACCTTGGTATGGGAACTTGAAATATATAATAAGACATGTCTCAAATATGCATTCCTACTCTCTTATCATATCAATTTTTTTTTCTTCCTATTTTTTCTTTACTTCTTTTATTTAGATTTTTTTTTTTTTAAAGTTACTATATTTCTCTATTCATTTTAGTACTCTTCCTCCATTTACTTATATTGTCTTATATATATTTACTCTATATTTATACTCTTTTGTACTATTTCTTAATTTCTCCTTTTTAGTGATGACAAGTTTTGATCCAAGTCAAGTTAAGCATCCAACACAAGAGCCATGGATGCTATATTATATGAAAAAAAATGTCTTAATTTTAGCACAATTTTTATTTAGGTAGGTGGAGATCAAGAAGTTCCAGCGTTCTATTAAAACATCATTGATTCCGTTTATACATTGATTCAAATATAGTACTTGGATACTAATGGATTCTAGACAAATTACTAAAACAACTATTTAGCTACAATGGAGAAATTTAGATTTAGCCACTTGTGAAGAAATTAATAAATTATTGAATAAAAATATAATGTAACTAATTTATTTAATTTCAAATTTGATTAGATCACTAAGTGAATTAATAAATTATTGCATAAGAATAAAAATAAAATATAACTAATTTATTAAATTTCAAAATAATGAGATTACTAGGTAAACCAAAATTGCGAATGTTACATACTATAATAATATTTTACCAATCTCACACAAAACTGGAGTTACGTACTGTAATAATCACACAAAACTGGAGTTAACATACTGTAATAGTCACACAAAATTAGAGTTACGGACTGTAATAATATATCATACTATAATAATATTTTACCAATCTCACACAAAACTGGAGGATTTTTTTTAAATCCTTAACACAATATCATAAATTTTATTGGCTTGCATTGTTGGTAATGGTTGAATGGATTTTACCAACATTTTAAAATAAACGAAGTCAGTGAATTTTATTGGTAATCGTTGAATGGATTTTACCAACATTTATTTGTATGCAGTAAAATAAACAAGTCATTCAATTTTTATGAATAGACAAATTGCACTTTTGAAACCAGGGGACACACAAGCTGGAAACTTAAAAAAAATAGACAAAAGTTATTCTAGTAGCACAATTTGTAGGATGTTGCCGAGAGGAGAAGAGAATGAGGAATAGGTGATTCATTTCCTTGCACAATTCCAAGATGAAAGTGCTTCACAGCTTATTCTCAACTCCCATAATTCGGCCAAACCCTTAAATTCATTGCTGAATTAAGATGTTGGAGGCTTCAATTACATTGGACTTAACGATGAATTAGCACGCCGATATTCCAAGCTCAATTCTCCTCGTCCTGTGTTTTGTCATACAACTTCTTTTTCTTCCTGGTAAGAATCATTTTTAGAAGGAAATCATTATAATAATTTTGATTTCAAGAATGATGGCTCGCAAAACTATTTAATGGGAAATTACCATCCATTCAAGAAGTTTCTGAAGATAGCATTACCTGATAGGTCTAGCTTCAATTAAATAAAAAATTGTTGGTGTGATTTCACTGATTTCTTGTTTTCAATTATAGAAATTAAAAATGGAAATTTATTGTAATAAAAAAAAGACACTTCAACAAAGCCAATTGTGATTCTGGAAAGGTAACTTCAATAAAGACAATTTTGTTGAAACTTATTTATCCTTTAACTGCCTAAAAATATCATTTATGATAATTACAGTCCCAAAAAATTAACGGTATTCCATAAAAATATATTTGATTATGAAATTATTATAGTTGGGAGTAAATTAAATTCACTTATTGTTAATCGGCTAAAATAATTGTACCATTGGTTGGAAAAAAATTGGTTTTAATTCTTGATTGTATTTTTACATAATTCCAATATTTAGAGTTTTTTTTTTTTTTCAACTTTAATTCCTCTTTAAATCAATTTTTTTTTTGTCATTTTTTTTATATCGACTCATATTATTATTAAATATATTTATATTTCAAATTCACATTCTCTATATTCTTTGAAAAGTAGAAAATTATTTGGATTTTTTTTTGTATATACATAAAAAAAAATATATTAATTGGCATTGTTTTTTTATTTTATTATTATATATAAATTTGTAATGGGTTGACGCTTTTTAGGCCTCATATATTGAATCTGGGCTCTGATACCATATGTGAGGATATAAATCCGAGATCTTTTAACTTAACCTATAATTATCATTTCAATTAAACACATTAAGAAGGAAAATAGTCTATTTCTAGCTCAACATTTATTTGATGATAACATACAAGTAAAATTCATTTGGAACGTATTAAACAATTAAAAAATTTCATATCAACAATTTAAATAAGTAAACAACAATCAAAGAATACCTGTATCAATAGTTGGGTTAAGATGCTCCTAATTTTGTTGAGACACTTTTGCTGGGCTACTCGACTAGATTTACCTCCCAGCCAACTAGGAATGATTTCCTAGCCCAGGGAACCTCCACAGGCTCCCTAGCCCTCCGAGCCCAAGTCCAACCAGCTGTAGTGTCTTCTAGTTAGAATCAACACCCTCCAATAGATCTAAGTTTGATTCCTTTCATTTTCTCTCCATTCTCTCCCTTCTCTTTCTCCACATTTTCCCTCCAAAATAAATTCCTCCAATGCCAAACAAAGACCGATGATCTTCTCCTATGCAAAAATAAATACCAAGGATCCTCCCCCTCTCTTCTCATCCTTCTTCCCTTTTATGTCTCTTCCTCTCATCCACCTCAACTACTTACTATTAACTCCATGACTACCACCTCATCCTTTTAATTTATTAACCTTGAATTTCTAACCATATGTTATCCAAAAATAGAAATGAATATAGATATTTTATTAAAAAATAATTGGGAGAAGACCATACATTATCTAAATGTAGATTTGAAAAGACATATTGGGTATACAAAATCTAGATATTTGATTTAGAAATAAATGAGAGAAGACCATACCTTATCTAAAAGTTGATTTGAGAAGACATATTGGGTATATAAAATCTAGATATTTTATTTATAAATAAATGATAGAAGACAATACCTTATCTAAAAGTAGATCTGAGAAGACATATTAGAAATGAAATAACAAATAATAAAATTCATATCAGTAAAAATAAAATAAAATTACAAATTCACAAGTGTAGATATTACTCAAAGATCATAAGTCATTATTTAAAGATTAATTAAACACTAATCAAAATTTGCCTTGCCTTATAGGATCAAGTGGGGCATTACACTCAACCACAGTAGCTTCAGATGCCATCTAACAAACCACCACATAGACCAATTCAATTAATAGCACAAGCAGTAGCAAATCCGAGTAATAATGTGGAAAGGCCAACAATTAATGTGGAAGAAACAACACTATTTCCTACATATTCTATTCCTCCTATTCCCAGAAAGGTCAGTAGAGCAGAAAACTTCAATTTCTTTTCCTGAATTTGATATCTTAGATGAATTAAAGAATTCTTATGTCAAAATTCCTTTGTTGCAAGCTATCAAAGATATTCCAATCTATAAAAAACAATAAAGGAATTATGTATTAAGAAAACTGGCAGAAAGAAAAGCGATCCAGCCACAATCCAAGTCATTGGAAAATTATCCAGTTTCATGTGTGCAAAAACAACAATTGAAAAGTATATTGATCTTGGGATACCTATGGTTACCATTTCAGTCAATAATTTTTTAGTTCCTAAAACTTTAATTGATTTAGGAGTTGCTATAAAAGTCATGAAAATAGAAACTATGAAGTATTTAAAATTGCCAAATATTTGACCTACTACTACAATTTTAGAATTAGAAGATAGATCTAAAGTTGTACCAGAAGGAATACTTGAAGACATCATTGTTTCTTTTGATTCATGAGAATACCTTGTAGACTTTCTGATCTTGCAACCAAAATCAAATCTAGGAGGCCATCCTTTAATTATTAGTAGACAATGATTAGCCACAATACATGCTTTCATTATATGCATCGGGAAGCATGATCATAACACATGGAGATGAAAGGAAACATATTACACTCTATCCTCTTGCTCAGTATCCTTCTTTACTATCATGGCCTGATGACCAACAAGAAGAAACTCTACCTGTTTTAAGCATTAATCAAGCCTTTAATTTTAGAGAAGAAGAAGAAAATGAGGATTTAAGAGACCATTTAATCTCAGAACTTGAAATTTTTTACCAGCTACGAATAACACAATATGAAGCTGCAAATCATCTTTTGAATCAATGTTTTCAGGAAAATTGTACTATTCAATCATTGTAGAATTCGTTTGAAAGCATTTTTCATGTTAGCTCAATTACCAATTCTCAAAGAAAAACCATTGAAATAAATCCTAGAAAGAATCTAAATATTGGTAATAATCTACAATCATCAGAATAACAACAGGTAATTGCATTGTTACAGAAATATTCAAAGATTTTGCCTGGGACTATACAGACATGCAGGGAATTCATCTGAAAACATGTATTCACCATATTTGTACTGATGATAACATCAAACCAGCTAGACAATCACAAAGAAGAATGAATCCAATGATGAAAGAGACAGTTAAGGAAGAATTGCAAAAATTGTTGCAGGTGGGATTCATCTACTCTATCTCAGATAGTCAATGGGTTTCTCCCTTAGTTGTGGTATCAAAGAAAAATGGAAAATGGAGAATATGTGTAGTGTAAGGATTCTAAACACCACATATCTCCACAATGGTATGATATTGTCCACTTTGGGCCTAAGCCCTCATGGCTTTGCTTATGGGCTTTACCCCAAAAGGCCTCATACCAATGGAGATATTTTCCCATCCTTATATACCCATGATCCTCCCCACTTCTAGTCAATGTGGGACTTTGGTCGTATACCCAACAATCCTCCCCTTGAGCAGAAAGTTGAACATACATATCTCTGATGGTATGAATGAGGCCTTTGGGCCTAAGCCCTCATGGCTTTGCTTATGGGCTTTACCCCAAAAGGCCTCATACCAATGGAGATATTTGTCCATCCTTATATACCCATGATCCTCCCCACTTCTAGTCAATGTGGGACTTTGGTCGTATACCCAACATGTAGACTATAGGGAACTGGACAAAGCAACATTGAAAGATCATTTCCCATTACCATTCATTAATCAAGTACTAGATTCACTAGTAGGAAAGAAATTCTTCTCTTTTATTGATGGATTTAGTTGTTATAATCAGATTAAGATAGCATTAGAGGATCAGGAAAAAACTACATTTACTTGTCCTTGGAGAACACATGCTTATAATGTTTTACCTTTTGGATTATGTAATGCACCTGCTACATTTCAAAGAGCAGTCCTAGCCATATTTGCTGATTTAATTAATGAATGTGTAGAGGTCTACATGGTTGATTTTACTGTCTATGGAGGTACATTTGATGATTGTCTAATCAATCTTGGAAAATTTCTAAAGAGTTGCATAGAGAAAAACTCATCCCTCATTAATGAGAAATTTTTTATGATGTTAACTAAAGGGATAGTGTTGGGACACAACATTTCTTCTTCTAGAATAAAGGTAGACCTTGCAAAGATACAATTCATTGTAAACTTAATTCCACCAACAACGCAGAAAGAAGTAAGAAGTTCTTAGGATATGCATGCTATTATAGAATATTCATTGAAAACTTTAGCAAAATAACTCTAAACTTGTTCAAATTACTTGCAAAAGACATTGAGTTTCAATGGACTGTAGTTCGTCAAAATGCAATTGGAAAGTTGAGAGAAAAATTGTCTATAACACCCTTTCTCAGAGGACCAAATTGGTCATTTCCATTCCACACATCTAATGATTCATTAGATACAACTATAGGAGAATCTATAGGACAAAAAGAAAATTAGTTTAACTATGCCATTTATTTCATTAGCAAAAAACTAACTCCGACAGAATTAAACTATACAGTAATTGAAAAAGAAATGCTTGTTGTTGTGCATGTAGTCAATAAATTTAGGAATTATATAGCAGGCTATCAAGTGTTTATTCATACAGATCATTCAACCATTAAATATTCAATGAAAAAAACAATTACCAATGGCAGAATTACTATATGACTGTTACTAATGCAAGAATTCAATCTCACTGTTTTAGATCGACCAGGAAAATATAATCAAGTGACATATTTCTTGTCAAGACTTCATTCTCCTAGTGATCCTATTCTTATTTCAGAAAAATTTCCTGATGAACATTTATTTTCTAAACAACTAAAACCCCATGGTTTGCAGATGTAGCTAATTATTTATTATCTGGAATATTACTGTCTCATTTCACTAGCAAGCAGAAAATAAAAATAATCAGAGAGCGTGCTAGATATAGTTGGGTCAATGGTGACCTCTTATATACTAGTCCTAATATTTTGATAAGAAAATGTGGAAGAGAAGCCAAAATTCTTGATATTCTAAAAGCATGTCATGATGAACCATGTGGTGGCCATTTTGTAGATAAAAAAACAACATACAAGGTGCTCAAACTTGGCTACTACGTCTGGCCAACAGTTTTCAAGGAGTCAAAGGCCTATGTCAAAAGATGTGATAGCTGTCAAAGAATTGGAATACCTGTAGTATCATATGAGATGCCATTGAAACCACAAGTACTTATAGAGCTATTTGAACAATGGGCTCTTGACTTTGTGGGACCTATTAACCTGCCTTCAAATGGAAATAAGTACATCTTAGAGTGTACAGACTATGTTACAAAATGGGTAGAAGCAAAAGCAGTGGCATGAGAAACATACGAAACAATGGTTTAATTCATATTTGAATAAATATTTGTAATATTTGGAGTTCCAAGACATATTTTTACAGACCATGGATCACAATTCACTTCTAAACTTGTCCAAGATCTTACGAAAAGATACAAAATCAAGCATAGAAAGTCTACTCCGTATTATCCTAAAGAAAATGGACAAGTGGAATATACTAATAAGGTTCTAGAAAACATCATGACAAAGACCGTGCAAACGAACATAAAGTATTGGTCAGACAAATTAATAGATGCATTATGGGCATACAAAATTACATGGAAAAATACTAGTGGATTCAACCCATATCTAGTGGTATATGGTAAAGAAGTTCTGTTACCAATTAAATTTCAAATTCATACTTTTAAACTTGCAGTAGAATTGGGATTGGACCTCTCAAAAGCCCAACAACAGAGAATTATGAAATTAAATGAATTAGACGAAATCAGACAACAAGCAGTTGAGCATACATCACTAGTACAACAACAGAGAATCAAATGAAATGACAGATTTATCAAAAACAAATTTTTTCATAAGGGAGACTGGGAACTTCTTTTCGACTCCAATTACAAATATTTCAAAGTTAATTTTACTACTCATTGGCCTAGGCCATATGATATAGAAGAAATATTTGACAATGGAGCAGTTAAGATCAAGACAATTGGTGAAGCAACCATTTCATTTCTAGTTAATGGTCATAGACTCAAAGTTTATAATAAGCCTATCAATAAAGAAGACTTTCTGAAGAGAGTCTCAGCAGAAAACAATATGGAAGTAATGGAACAACATAGTGATATTTCTTCCCTACTTCCAGAATAATAAATAAATAAATAAATAAAAGTTAAAAAATAATGAAGGAGTTTGGTTGTGAAAAGCTAGGATACTGGTACAATACAAACTCAAATTCATATCGGAAAACTAACTTGTTTGGCCAATATGAATTCTCTTTTATCTTTTTCAATTTCATTTTGTGGAAATCATCCTCCAAAATTCAAATACTTGAGCCCAAGTCTCAAAATCAGCAAGGGGGAAGATTCATAATAAACCAACAAACTATGCAACTAGTTTAATGTCAAGAAGTTATATTGCAAAAGGGAACTGAGACATCATAATCAATATTTATCAGTAAGGGACTTGAACAATATCAATCATGTCATATGTTATTGCAGAAGGGACCTGATTATTCATCTTAAAATCAACATCAAAGGGGCTCGAGAAGTAGATACAAGAATCTACAATCTAACAAAATCATTCAGCGAAACTCATTTTGAGGTCAAAGTATCGTCATCATTAGGAAAATGTCAAGTGTTGAAAAAAGAGCTAAGGTCATCATCAACTAAAGAAAAGCATTGAAAATGAGCTATCAAGTTAGAAATGAAAGTAATGTAAGTTTAAAGTATTCTTAATGCCTTCGATTTTGAAAATTTTTCTAAGATTGATAAACTAGTTTAACCCTGAATATGGAGTACCCATCTATTTATGTATATATCATCCTACATTACCCTATATCCTACATCACCCTACATTATATACATTTACCTCTTACATTATTCATTTACCTTATTATAACCTTACATTCATCAATTCATCATTCACTCAACCACATTCAATTGCATTTTTGACCAAAAGTTTTGGCTACATCTCCTTTTTGGGGCCAAAAGTTTTTTGCCTCATGAAAAATTTCCTACAAAACATGAAGGATTAGTTTCATATGCCTACAAAACAAGAACAAAGAGAGTTAGTATCATTACAACTATGCTTAACATCTTATTTTAAAAAGAATTTGATTTGAAATGACCCAAGATTATGGTCATTTAAAAACAAATCAATACATAAGTTATGTAAATGATGAAGAAAAGAGGGCAAGTATGCAATGATAAAGGCATAATAATGGATATGCAACATGAAATTCAAGTGTAATGAACCTTAAAATGCATAATGAACAAGCATAATGCATAATCAAGAAAGCATGCAATGCAAAAGTCATAGACTAGTCCTAATTGTGATGAGTATTATAAGCTCTAAACTACAAGCAATTACAAGTCATGATGCAACATTAACAAAAAATAAAACAAGTGCCGAGACATGTACAATGGAAGAAGCAATGATCAATCAAGTATCGTGGTGATAAAACAAGCATAAAACTGGCGAGGACAGTAATTTGAGTAAAATGAAAGGCGATGATGATAGTCAATCACGACGCATCAAGTGAACAAGTGGCAGCCAAAGATTCAAGTGAGAAGATGAGAATTCAGTAGAAAATGGTCAAAATATGTTTCAAAGGGTTGCACACACAGTTGAACACTCTCTGCACATTTTTCTTCATCATCACATCCAAGTTTCATCATAACCCAACTGAGAATAAAGGACACTGTGTATTCATTGTTTATCCACAACCTAAAACAACCTAAAATCCTGCTTGACTGAGAAATACGCAGAGATTTAAGAGGAGAACCCGGTGCAGTAGAGGTAGCACGAGGAATTGTGTGGAGAAATAAGGAGGAGCATTGTGTTTAGAAGAAGAAGAAGAAATAAGAGAGCACATACTCGAGGTTTCCTTCACTCTGAGCAGGAATATTCTCCATCGAATCCCATAAATTGTGTGGTGAATAGGTAAAAGTAGATCTCGGGGTCTTCTCAAACAGTTAACAGATTTTTAAGATTGAGTTATTCTCTCGAAAAGAGTTCAACTTCAGTTATTGTTCAAATGTGTAAAACTGTGAGCGAAACACGACTTTAGTCCTAGATTAACAATGCTTTTTCACCCTAAAAAGGCTCTTCCACTTGTAGAACAATGATTTTTGAATTGCTAGAGATAGAGAGTTTAAATAGGACTGTATGTTTACACATGAGAAAACAAACCTTAACAAGATAAGAAGGTCAAATATCTATATTTTTCTTGATATATTCATGATGATGTTATGTATTGGACAAGGCCATATTAATTGGTACACAGATCAGATGCAAATGGCAACCAAAACCAAACCTAAAGAATTCAAGATAGAAAAATGGAGTACGGATACAATAGAGAAACTATACCAGGCAGGGTTACTGGAGTTTCTTAAAAAGTTCAATGGTCACAATGATTAAATCACATGGGAGTTCATAGAGAATTTTGAACATGGAAAAACTAGAGTTGGTGAAATTTTTATACTATTAAACCCAACCTTTATTTCTCAAGAATTGGACCTTCCTTTGTTAGGAGAAGAGTATCACAAGGGTCTACATTTTAAGGAGAAGGGATGGGCCTTTTACCTGGAGAAACAAAGGAAGAAGTCCTTTGACAGAACAAGAGGGATTCCAAGAGATTGGCTTAGAGAGCCGTGGTTAGAGTTGGTTTTGATTATCCAGAAGTACTTCACTTGTGATAATCGATACAGTGTGATATACCTCTATCATATCAAATTGCTTCAACATATGAAGGGAGATTGTAAAATCAAATTACCCTACTTCTTTTCAAAAATCCTAACCAAAATGATAGAGAATGTCAAGAAAAAAACAAAAGCCAAGGAAGCTAATATCTATCATCATGGGCTAATCAAGACACTTGTGGAGTATCAGGTAAGGAATACAGGATTGTTTTGGAAGAAGTTTTTGGCTAAGCATAATTTTGAAGAACACACAACATGGAATGAGGATAAGTTTGAGCAGTTGCATGTAACAAAAAGTATCATGAATTCCCCTTTGTACCCTAAGACAAGATTGAAGAAGAAGTAAGATGGTACTATGATTGAAAAAGAGAAATACTTTCTGTCCATTCCTAGGAAGCCTAGGATAAAATCACAAGAGGAACCAAGCAACAAAGGAAAAGATACAAAAATTGAAATTGTTGAAACTGAGCCTCCACCAACATCAAGGAAGATTGATGAGATTATATAGAGAATGGAGAAGGAAGTCTAGGAAGAGCCCCTAGAGAAGGAATCCTATTTTGAGAATGATTGGGTAGGAGCTACCTCATCTCAATCATATGACAAAGAGACCAGGGAAGAATCTAAAGAGCTGCACAATGAAGAATATCTTACGAAAATAGCGGAACTAACAAGTGAGCTGGAGGACAACAACATCATGGAAAAACATTTGAAAAAGGAGAAAAACATGTATAGATAAAATAACAAAAACATAATTAAGGAAAATAAGAAATTGAGCAGGCAGATTAAAAATATTGAGACTTAGAATATCCTTATCTCCAAACAAGCCTACAAATGGCTAGAGGAGAAAAAGTCATGGCAGTATAAATATGAGAAGTAAAAAGTGAAGATTTCCATCTACAAAGAAGAGAAATATGAGGGTATTGAAAAATTAATTTGGGATGCATGGGAAGAAGCTACAGGGTCAAGAACATCAGGGGCATCATCACTCAGAAGATCCAAATGGAGGAGGCAAGCATGAGTACATGCTTGAACATCAGCAAGGGGGAGATGTTGGCCCTCAATTTTGGTCATTTCTGCCTATCCTAAATCCATTTATTACCACCATATTCCATCCTATTTCACCTATATATGCCTCATTTTAGTCCTATTTTTCATATTCATGTAACTAAATTAATTTTTTCAATTTTTAGAATTTTTTGTAAAAAATGTGTTTTAAGAGTAATTTTGGACTGCATTAAAAATTTCCATAATAGCTCCATTAAAGTCATATGTGCAGGATACCTGAGCGACATATGAGCGCATATTTGGAAATATTGGGAACCAAAGATGGATAAATACCTATTGGTTCAGTCAAACTGAGCAAAAACAGGCCCGGTCAACACTGGTCAAACTTGACTTGTCATTCAGGAATCCCTAGTAAAAAGGGGCAAATTTATTATTTTGTGGGATTTTTCCTGATTTTTTGAACCAAACTTGATGAGTTAGACCTGTATGGATGGATTAGGATTGATAATTTTGTTAGAGAAATTATAGCAAAGTTTGTTTATGATTGGCCTATTTAAACAAAGTTTATGGACCATTCAAGGGGATAATATGTGTAATTTGGTATTAAGACTATTGGAGACTTTTGAGATAATTTGAAGAATCATTTCTACTGTTCTATTTGATGTTCATGTTGTGGATGTTTTATTAAGTTAGATGTAGCTGAATAATTATTTAGGTGTACAAGGCAAGGTTCGAGGGCCCCCATACCAAGCTAAGTACACTTTGGTTAAATTTTGTATAAATTAACATAGTTTTGATTTAGTATTTCTTGTTTCAGTTTTATGATTCAGTTACTTAGATGTGTTATAATTTCTGTATGATTTTGGCTTAAAATATAATTTTCATATGAAAGGAAAACCAAGGATTTAAGTTAAATTATCTTTCTATCAAGTTATGAATCACAACTAAAAATCATCGTTTTGCATTTCTTGAATTGTTTATTGAATTCCAATTTATGATTTGATGCAATGGTAATGTTGTTGGAGTATAACTGTGAGGAAGGAAAAATAGGACCTCCAAAGTTAGGAGCCTATTCTCTTGCTTTCTACACATCACAAACTCCTGCTCTTTAGTTTCTCTTCTTGAGGATAGTACTGTGGGGAAGGACAACCAGGACCTCCTAAGTTAGGAGCCTCTTCCTTCACTTATTGCATCTTGAATCATAGAATTTTTAGTTAAAACTTATATTTGTAATATGTATTTCCATTAACCTTTAAAATTAGAACATATTTGTAATAGGAATTTCCTTCAACCTTTGATCCTTGCCTTCCGAAATTGACTTTACCTGAAATCCATATACTTTGGACATGCTTCCAAGACTACAAACCTAGATTGACAAGTAAAATGCCTGCGCTAGTTTACTTAGTAAATTTACCTAGAAACATGTTGGATATGCGGTACATGTCATGCTATGTACATGTTGAATATGCAGTGGTATGTACATATGGTGTTGTGTGCGTGATCTACATATGGTGCTATGTGAATTTGGTGTTGTGTGCACAATTGTACACATGGTGTTGTGTGCATGTGGTGTTATGTACAGGTTGTACATGTGGTTTTGTGTGCAAGTGGTGCCGTGCACATATCGTGCATGTGGTGCCATGTACATATGGTGTCGTGTACATGTCATGCATGTGGTATTGTGTACACATTATATAGGTGATGCAATGTACATTTGGCGTTGTGTACACGTTGTGCAGGTTGTGCCGTGTACATGTGATGTTGTGCACACGTTGTTTAAGTAGTGTGTGTATAGGTGGTACTGTTTACATGTTCTGAATATGGTACTGGTATACATGTGGTATTGTGTGCATGTCATACATGTTGTGTTGTGGGCATGCAGTACTATGCATACACATGGTGTAGTTGTGGTATCGTGACATATGTATTTGTTGTGTTGTACTCTGTGTATGTATATGTATTGGGTTGTGTTGTACACCGGGTGTGGGTGTATGTATTGTGCGGTGTTGCATGCATTTTGTGGATGTACATGTTGAACATTGTGTCTGGGTGCTTGCCAGTTGTGGCAACTGATCCAGTATGTGTACAAAAAGAACAATGGAAAAAGTAAGGACTGCTAAAGGATAAGTATTAATATATTATTATGCATGTGATATGTTATTTTGACTTATGATGGTTACATGTGATTTATGATTATGGCTTATGATGATTGCATGTGATTTATATTTTTATCTATGATGTTTTCATTTTGAGCTAACCAGATATGATATGCTTATACATGATGATTTGATCAAACAACTGGCTTGACTTGTGTGATAGGAAGTGAACATAATTGCAAGTGTATCTTATTGATGAGCTACCAATGAGGTATGCTATGAATTTATTTCATTTTTTTTAATATAATGGTACTTATGTGCTTGTTAGAGAAGAACGGAAATTCCCGATTGGGTGTTTGAAACCTACTGCAAGAGCTAGTAGCATCAACAAAATGAATCAAAATAGGCATCGTATACTGTTGGTAAAGCATTCAGGAGTAGGGCCATTGTGGGACACTAGTACTCAATAATTTCCATTGATTTCCATGATCATTCTATGACCGATATGATGGTTTTGAGGCAAGCATATGCCTTGGTTGTTTGAACTTCCAATGTGAGGAAGCCTTGCCAAGGGATGGACTGCCTAGGATGGGGGTGTCAGTGGAACTTGGAAGGCGAGTGACTGCACAAAAGGGTGTCACTAGATGGCCTAAGGGACTATGTAGCAGAAAAGGGAAGGAATTGGAAGGATTTTTTTTGGTCATTAGCATTTCCAAATGGAATCAAATGCACATTCAAAGTGTGCCCTGGGACAATGAGCTAGTAACTGTCAGAGGAGAAGTGGTGCATGATTTTAGGGATGGAAATTGGATGCAGATTTGAATTTGATAGTGGATTATGGAATTATTGGAAAGCAATTGAATCCTGGTATTACTTTGAGGGTGGAGGTGTGAGCCTCTGGATTCCCTTGTTGATTGATACATGCATTGTATCATTTTAATTGCTGGTTGAGAAAATGTGTATATGTGTATATTGTTGTAAATACTATATTGAGCTAGTTTATAAAGCTCCAAAAACAACATGGTTATTTGTTCTTTGAAGAAAATGTGCATAAGTATATTTGGTTGTGATTTTAAATATCATAATGATTTGTGTTATAAATCTCCAGTGAACGGTATGATTATCATGTTTTAGCAAGTTTTTCATTGTAAATATTGCAACGAGTTGTGTTATAAATCTCCATAGGTAGTATGTTTTGTTTTCAACGATTTAATGGTTTATAGGTGTGATCGAACATCGAGGACAGTGTTCCCCCAAGGGGGAGGGTTCTGTAACAACCCTGGTAAAAATACATATAAAAATATATATAAGCCACTGTGATGGGACACGTATTCCAAGCTAAATGGTGGGAAAAACATCCTAGTGGGTGTTCATCTTAGTTATTATGGCTAAGGAATTTGGCAAAGGAAAAGATAGGCTTTGGAAAGGAATGAGGCATTAATTGGCATTTTATTTATGAAAATAATGGAAATTAGGAGAAAAGGAAGGTGAAAGGTCACATGTTGCATGTGAGGAGGAAATTGAAGGAAAATAATGGAAAATGAAGAAATTAGAGGCCTCATTAATAAAAATTATTCTGAGGATGAGTGGGCAAGGCTTGGTTAGTTCAGTTTTGGATTTCTCATTATTCTCTCTCTCTCTCATACTCTTGAGAACTTAGTGTATTCTCTTAGCACTCTTGTAGAGTGTGGCATACTTGGATATTTGGATCAATAAAGAAAATGAAAATAAGGAAAGTGAAAGAGGACATCGGGATCAACATCTACAACACATTCTGAGTGTAGGTACCGAGTTACATGTATGTTTTCGTCACTAGTTTTGGCATTCATGGTTATGCATGTGGATTTTCCTAACCTTGCCATTTCCTGGACAACCATGGCATTGTGGGTTAATTTCCATTGATTTTTTTCTGGTTGGTTCTCATGATTCCTTTAGTTGTTGGGTTGAGTTATTAGTTCCTAGAGCCTTGGTTGGACAAACACTCTGGAGCCCGACAAATAGTTTTTGGGTTGAGTTACTGGTCCTGGAGCCTTGGTTGGACAAACTCTCTAGAGCCCTAGGTGGGTTAAGTTACTAGTCCTGGAGCCTTGGTTGGAAAAACACTCTCAAGCCTTGAAACAACTGGGGTTGAGTTACTACTCCTGGAGCCTTGGTTGGAACAAACACTCTAAAGCCCTGGAGCAGCTTGGATAGAGACCAATCCGTGATGGTTAGTGATGTCCGACTGTGAGGTGGAATCATTGGTTTGGGGTTGAGACGGTATGGTATTTGGAGCCTTGTTTTGGTGTTGATTTATGTGTTTGATAAATTCCCACATTCATGCTTGGAATATGGCATGGGGGTGACTAACTGAGGTGAGATTTGGCTCAACCATGTCTATCGTCAGGTTGAGCGTGCAAGTCCCATTCCGGGTTGGTTTTTACATTCATTAATGAAAGGTTCATTGCCTTGGTATTTGATGTGTATATGCACTGATCTATATATGGATTCTATTGCTGATGTATCCATGGTAATTATTTTGGTATTATGCTCATTATAAGCATGTATTGTGATAGTGATGAGGTATATCTCTCTCCATGTTTTTAATTGTAAATGAATGCATAACGTATCTATAGTTAAATTGATTAAATAATAGCTTATAATTTAGGGGAGAAATTCTTCTTAGCTATTCTCAGATAAGAAAGAGGCCCATTTGTTTGAATATGTTGTTTATACCTATAGATGCTATGTTTGTGACATGTTTGACGAAATTCTTGTCATGGTTGGGTGGGGTTGGATGAGTTCTGAATGATGTGATTGCTTCCATATGTTTGTTTTAATGTTACACTACAAGGAAAAGACCCTCTAGCGGAGGTTATAAAGGAGGTTTTTAGTGTTATAAAATTGGCCAAAATTATCAAAAAAACATTTTCTAAAACATCCATTTTTGGTAATAGAGGTTTTGGCGGAGTTTTTAATGGAATTTCAACACAACTAAAAAAATTGGACAGTCAAAGGTTATTACAGATGTTTTTTCATCGATGCGCTACTAAGGTGTCAATGCATCGATGTGTGTCATATAGACAGTCGGCCTGGGGCGGTCGAAGGTGCATGCACCAGGCCGTAAAGGTCTAAAACTACACTAGGCGCACTGTAGGTGATACAATGCATGGGGCCATTCTAATTGGTATTGGGATTTGTGCAGTGCCCATAGGTCGTATCAACGCACTGGTACGTAGTCTTATAGAAATGCACCGATGCGCAGTATCAGACAAACACATCAATTGTTCTAATTCGTATTAGTATTTGTGCAGTGCTCATAGGTCGTACAGACGCACTGGTGCGTATTCTCACATAAATGCACCGGTGTGCAGTATCGCACAAAAACACTGAGATTTATAATTGGTATTGGTATTTGTGTGGTGCCCATAGGTCATAGAAACGCATCGGTGCGCCATATCATACAAACACACTGGTGTTCATTTTGTATTTTTTAGAGACATCGACCTGTGACAGTGCAATTATTGTGATTTTTTAAAATTCATTATTCATCAAAAGTCGACACATATTATAACAATATTCATATTATTTAAATTTTTATTAATGCATTTGAATGTGATTTTTGGATTAATATGTTATATTATATCAGAATTATTGTGATTTTTTAAAATTCATTATTCATCAAAATTTGACACATATATTATAATAGTATTCATATCAATTAAATTTTTATTAGTGAATTTGAATGTGATGTTTGGATTAATTTGTTATATCATATCATCAAATTTCACATATCTTCATTATAATATTTAATCATCCATAAATTTAATCAGTGGTGTTACATTTCACAGCGACAATGGAGAACGCAATAGAATAAATTAAAACATATATATATATATATATATATATATATATATATATATATATATATATATATATATATATATATATATATATAGTCTTTGTCATACAAAATGGGACAGTTATTGGTATCCCTTTGTCTTTCAATTGGGACACTATGTCCATTACATTAAACAAAATGTCTGATTTCACAGACAAATATTTCAAAAAATACAACGCCTTGCTTTGATATCAAAACATAATGATCATCATTATTCGCTTGAATTGTTGTCATTGCTCTAGCTACTTCCATGACTTGGGGTTATTTTCAGGAATGATTTGTTCATGGTCTTGATTGTTTTCTTCTTCTTCACCTTCCATCTACAAACATAAAAATAAATTGTAATGAGTATGTATACATTGGTCAGAATAATGAAAATTGCAATATTAAATAATATACATCAATGTAAATTGAAAAGAAATGACGTACCATAGCAACAATTGACTCATGAACTATACACTTTCTTTCAAAACCAAATTTCATGCCATCTTGCAAGATTTCATCTATTGGCGCAGTTCCATACTTTGTTTCCTGCAAGTTTTATACCCCATAACAAATCATATATTTAATATAAAAGATTTTTTTGTTCTATTAATTATAGACGAAGCTAAGTAAAACAATATCGATAGATGCTTACAAATTCCACAATTAATTTTCTGATATGCCAACATATACTCACAACCCATATTTAACCCAATGTCAATCAATTCGTTTGATGGCTCTTCTTTGTATGTTAGCACCTGTTTGAAGACATTCAATGATGATTTTTGTAAAACAACTTAAAATATACAAAAATGAAATCTAGTTAAGTTGTTATAAGGAAGTAATAATCACAAACTTAGATATCAACCGTTTTCTTCCTTGTTGTCCCGTTTTATGTGCTGAATGGGTTCCATTTTCTTTTCTTTTCTGCAAGAAAATACTTGAAAATTAATATTTAATGCTAAATTGTTTATTTATTGTACCTAATGATCGAAAAATTCAAAGATTACATATTACATTTGAAGCACGTTGTTGTTGAGATGACTCCTCCCGCGATGCAATTTTGTCCATTTCTTTGACCATCTCCTTGTACACCTTTTTGGACATTCCTACTGGCATATTTTTGATATCAGTTCGTTCATCTTTTGAGATTTTCATAATATTCCTGAAAATGTAACATGAAAATAAACCATTTAATTTTTATATTGATATATGAAAAATAAAATAACAAAAGTGATATTTATAAATAATTCTAGAAAAACATTTAAAGGAATATTACTTTTTCATTCCTTCTTTTTTGTTATTTTACGTTTTTACTATTAAAAGTCTGACATGTCTCATTGACCAATTCTCTGGAAACTCTTCCTGTAGTTTAGATAAAATTTGGTTCTTGGAATCATTGGATTGATTTTTGTATTGTAAGTGGAAAGAGCGTCTATACATTCGTTCCACTAGATCCCTCAAACTTTTGTAAAAGTTTTTCCCCCTTTCATTAACCTCCAACACAACTCCAGATGAGCTAAGGAGCAATTCATTTTCATTTGCATGTTCTATTTTTTTTCTTTTCTTAGAACAACATTCCTTTTTTGAGTTGTTGGTCCCTGTAGAAAATTAAACAGATGTGAATTAATAGATTGTTTGAAACATGTTATCTAATAAACTTAATTATATTATTAATGAAAATTAAAAAAAAAAAACTCATATTGGATCGATAGTATTTTTTCATTCACCTGATTCATCCTTTTGCAATTTTTCCATCAAGATTTTACGTTTTTTTGGTCCTAGACTAGAAATAATATTATCGAGCTTTGTCATTTTGTGGCTCTGCATAATACACAGTAAAAAATACATATTATTTAAACTTACATACAGTTCAAAAATAATATTTTTTGTAAAGAATTTACAAAGAACTTGTCTTTTTTTCTTTTCTTGATGTGTTATCAGTATTTTTGTTACTTGATTTCTTGTCAGCCATTTATTTATCAATATGAAACTTGTACCATATCATTCATTAATATATTCTATAAATAAATTATCATATTTTCAGGTAAAAAAAATATATCAAGAAATTGGTGCGCTTTTGATAGTGTACGCACCGACGTCGGTGCGTGGTGTCCTTATAAACGCACCACCCAAATAGTATAAAACACGGTACGGTGCTCTATGTCAACAAGGAGCACTGGTGCATTACATGTTAACCACCACACCGATTAATACAAACAAAATAATAAAAATCGTCTAGTGTTAGTTTTTGTAGCATATGGTGTTGTGGAGGGGGCGGTGCGGAATTTTCTTATAAACACGAAGCGCAAACAAGGGACTACCATACAGTGCTCTTTGTCAACTAGGAGACACGGTGTGTCATATGTTACATGGTGCACCGATTAGCACAAAATAAAAATTGTTTTTGCCAAACAGTATGTGAGCAGTGCGAAATAGCGCACCGGTGCCCTATTTTACATATAGCGCATGGATTAAAAAAAAATTGTTTTTATTTATTTTTATCAAATAGTACATGCATGGTGCGCTAGGATAAGCCAACGCACCGGTGTGCTAGGTTACACAGGGTGCACCGATTAAAAAAATTCTGTTTTTTAAAAATTCACGCAAGGGCCGACATGGATTGAGATCCGACTATGCAACTCGTCTCGTGGGTTGGATGTCATAGGCCTATATATATAGCAATACAAACCCTATAAATCTAAAATGAAAATCCCTAATTCTAAAATCACAGAAATAGGAAGAAGCAAGGGCAAAAACAAAAAGAATGAAGGGTTTAGGGTATATATATATATATATATATATATATATATATATATATATATATATATATATATATATATTGTTTCTGAAAATGAACAACAAATTAAATTTTTTTACTTACTGCGTAAAAAATACAGTAGAAAATGTAAAAAAAACAATAAAATTTAATCACAAGATCGTTTGAAATTCTATGCTATAGGGTTTGAATCACCAAAGGTTTGGAATTCTTATTGTCTAAATAGTTCTGTTTGAAAGTATTTCGCTGCTCCACAGTGTTCTCATGCTCTCTTGCTCTAGGTATGTCTCGTGCAAATCTATGGCTGAAATTTTTTGCAAAAATAGTGAAATAATGAAAAGTGTTTAGTATTTAAAGAATTTTTTTATGAAATTAGATTTTCGAAAATATTTTTCTGCCCATTTTTCAATTTAACGATTTTTTTTTTCACTTTAAAAAAATAATTTTTTTTTTTTTTTTTTTTTTTTTTAAATTTTATTTGCAAATTTTCGTCACCGATGTGTCAATTAATAACACCGAACTGGTGCATAAGTTAATAACATGACACCAGTGCGTAGTAACTAAAACAACACCGGTGCGGTTATCTGTACATAAGCACCGATAACAATAAGTCCATTTTTAAGGCAACGAAATTACTTTTAGGTGTGTGCACTAAAATTTATTGTTGATTTTGCTCAAATGCAGGGAGAAAATATCATAATTATATCGAATGGACAATTTTTCAAAATTCAGCTTGTTCCATAATATTTCTGAAAGTCTATCGTGGAGTTCTCCGTATCCATCTCGAGACGTAATATTTACTTCATATTTTATTTATATTTTAATTATCTAATGAAATTTATGTTTTTAATCCATGTCAATAAGCTTAATAAAATTTATAATTTATAAAAATTTGTAGGTTCATGCAGATTCAGAATTGAGTTCAAATGCACAAAATAATCAAATAGCTCCATAACGTCAGAAGCTCTTATCAGGAGCAGCATACCGCAAGGCGCATTTGGTAGATGAAAATGGACAGCCGCTTCACCCTGCCAATTGTAACAATATTGCATCTTCTAGCCACAATCCCAGGACAATGATGGTAATAATAATTGTTTGGTATATTAATGTAATTATTTCAACGTCAAACAAATTAATTATGCATTGTCAATGTTCTTACTAATTGATATCATAGATTTTGTACTAATCATGTTCAAATAATTTTTTTGAAATTTTTAGGATTCTAGTGATGATGAGCGACCTACCTACTGTCTACCGTTGCACCCCATGACAATGTCAAATCGAGAGAAGGCTGAATTAAGAGAAACAATCAGAGAGGAACGATACCAAGAATGGTTGAATCAACCACCGATTCAATTCCCGCTACATCCAGATTCACCAATTAGGAATGATTACATCAATAGTAGTTCTTCACAAGCTGGAAATGGAGGCAATCAAATAGAGGTTGGTATGGATGATTACTTAAGGGATACGACTGCCATGGAGACAATGTTGTTAGATGCATTCCAAAACGATGATCAGCTAGGGGATAATGCTCATATCGCTGACACATTTTTTGAAAGCCTTAAATTTGCTTCACCACCCCTCTCTTTGGACCTGGTGGTCAGTCAAAGTCTACCTAGTTGGGGACAACAATTTTACTGTACAACTTGAAAGAAACTTTTGGCTTGTCAAATGCATGTTTCTTGGAAATTTTGAGGTAAGGTACCATAAAGTCCTCCCTTATATAAATTTGAGAAATATAATCACACAATGAACATTAAAAATGGTCAATTTTATGAATGTTAATAATTATATTAGAATTAATGTACATTTAATATTTTCTATGATCACAAAATACAGGTTATTCAAAGATAAGGTTCTTTCGAATGATAATGTCTTACCCGATAGCTGTGAAGAGACAAAGAAATTATTGAAAATGTTGGGTGTTGAGTACATATTATATCATGCATGTCAAAATGATTGTATTCTATATAGAGGAGAATATGCAGAGAAAGAGAGATGTCCAAAATGTGGGCATGACAGGTATGATAAATTACAAAATAAGGGTAAATCATGTGGTCCTCCTTTTAAGATATTAAGGCACATTCCTATAATCCCAAGGATTCAAAGGCTCTTTCGTTGCAAAGAGTTAGCTATGTTGCAGGGATGGCATGCCTTACACAGAAGTGAGTTGGGAGTTATACAAATCCAAAATGATTCAATATCCATGAAGCATATAGAGGATACATGGCCCAAAAAATTCAAGGATGAAGTATGAAGTCTATGACTCAGCATAGCCATGGATGGCGTCAACCCATATTTCCTTCAGAACACCAACTATTTTGTTTGGCCCATAGTAGTGATCAATAACAATATCCCCCAATGGTTGTCTGTGAAGAATGATCATCTTATGTTGGCTCTCATAGTCCCTAGTAGAAGACAAGTGAAGAATATGGATGTCTACTTACAACCACTGGTAGATGAATTGAAGGAATTATGGGATGGGATAAATGTATACGATGTATCAAGGCCCATCACAACATAGAGGAGTTTTACGTTGTATGGCATATGTGCTTACACGAAACATGATTATCTAGGCTTAGGAGTTTGCTTTGGTAAATTACATGTTTATTGATTTGTTTATATATGTAACAATATTATTTCGCATATTAGTTATTTAATTCGTTATAATTGTTCTGATCTTCATGATATTCTTTAACGTGCCATGCATATAAATTGTATACAATAATCTCGCAGGTCTTGTAACAAAATGTTATTTTGGATGTAAATGTTGTGGACATTCTCTGAAAGATAGAAGGTCCAAGGACCTACGAAATCAAATGTATGATTGCTCCAGGGTATTCCTCCCAGCAGAACATCCTTACAGAAGAGTAGCATCCGCTTTCAATGGTAAACGAGAGAGAACCCAAAGGCCTCCAATAACGACACCAACTAAATTTCTTAGAGAATATGAGAGAGATAAAGAGAAGGAGTTCATAGAAATGTTTGATTCAAATGGGGAGCCTATGTTCGATGATCCAGAATTCTTTGACACCTATGCTGAGAAATTTCACACTGGGATGAAAAGAAAATCTATCTTTTATAACCTCCCATATTGGGAACATCTTAAGATTACCCACTTATTATATCCCAGGCATATATTTAAAAATGTTTCATATTCTTTATGGATGCACATATCATCAAAACAAAGTGACACATTGGCTATTAGGAAATATATTATTACTTCAAACAAATAAAAAGAAACATTGGCCAAGACGATTAGAAAGTATAGGATCAGAGGCAGGGGCTGGTCCCTCTAATTAATGGTATTTCAAAGAAGGTGATGTCCCATGGATTTTAAAAAAATATGATATTTATTTGGCAAAGGAAGTTATAATGGGTGTGAGGGTGCCATCTTCATACGGGTCTTCACTACGACGTTGCTTCATCGTGGATGACCATTTGTCGGGGTTGAAATCACATGACCATTTGAATATTCTAAGAGTACGTATAATGTCAAAATCATGATTTTATTATTTTTTTATATTAATAAATTTTATCCCATGCAGGGATCATAAAACATAACTAATTTTGTATATTATTGCATGTGTTTATAACTTTGCAGTGTCATTATCCTTTGTTCATGCATGGGTTTGTGATACATGAATTCCCTCAAGACCTAGGATGTGCCATATCTAAATTATCTGCATTTGTATGTTGGATCATGTCATAGGAGATTCATGTGGCTAGCATTCCACGGTGGTGTCAAGAGATAGTTGAGATTGTTTATATGTTTGATAAGGAACTGCCGACAAGTTTCATGGACTTGCAGGTTCATCTTCTAATCCACCTAGTAGAGGAGGTTGAATTAGTTGGGTGGTTTCTTGTCGTTGGATTTTCTTCTTAGAGAGGTACATGAATAAATTGAAAGGTTTTGTTCGACAAAGGGAAAAACTTGAGGGGTCTATGGCAGAGGGGTACATATCGTATGAGTCTTTCTATTATGCCAGTGAGTATATCAAGCATATCGACAATAGACCAGGTGCGGTGATTTCGGACGATGAAAGGGATGAAGACAAAAGAGAAGGGGAGTTGCTCCAAACGAATGGAAAAAAGAGCTTGATAAAGAGTAAGTGACTTATACTTTTTCAAATTTACACAAAGTAAATATTCATGCTGAACTTTGACATTATGTATATTTTGATCTCTATGTACTATATAATGTCGGTTTGATTTCATCAGTGAATGCAGAAATTGAAGCAATCAATAAATTCGTTCTTTACAATTCCGAAGTGACACAACCGTGGGTCACATTGTACGAAAAAAAGAGGATGAAATGGGATAGTGACATGAAAGAATTCAGACGGTTTAATGGTAGAAATGTGCCTTATCCTAATCATTTAAAATAAAACATGCCAAAAATATTCCCCAATAGTTGGGTTGCTGACTAAGTCAGAGAGAAATACGGTGTAACCGGTCGTTACCCGCATGCTGAAGAGGATGCGCTAAATGTAGGGATTGGGTGCAACAACTTGGTA
The DNA here is from genome assembly GCA_034641835.2 of Pinus albicaulis. Lineage (NCBI taxonomy): Eukaryota > Viridiplantae > Streptophyta > Pinopsida > Pinales > Pinaceae > Pinus > Pinus albicaulis. The sequence goes on from CM076581.1 coordinate 1,268,464,296, forward strand.
ATAATATATTTAATTTATATGTACATTTGAAACTTAATAATGCACCTTTCAAATGTAATTACATCTATATTTCATATTTTAACTGTTGGGTTATTATAAGACACATGACACTATGATTTTTAAACTTTTTTATAGGTGCATTTGTTCCCATCTATGTGGGCATATGGAAATCGTTTTCGCATAGAAAATGCCGATTGTTGGGGCCCTTGTTTTTTATTATTTTTGAAATCTTGGTTGGAACATTTTGAATTTTGACCTTTTTTGAGTTGCGACATGAAGACACATGGCAATCGCGACTGTGTCGCAACTACCAGGAGTTGCGGAGCAATCAAGGTGGCGCGGAAGCATGCGATAGCTGGAGATAGAACAGGGACAAGTACAGATGAAGGAAACACACAGCAGAAGACAGAAAGTGGAACACGTAGATAACAAGAGAGAAGCCGAGAGAAGCTGAAGTAAAGACACAGAGGAGCTGATAGTCACGAGAGTGAGTGAATAAATAACAGTCACTCGACTGAGAAGAAGGAGAATGCTGAAGAGGTTGCGAGGCTCGAGACAGGGAAAGACGCACAGAGCGACTGTGGAAGAATCATGCATGTCCTTCCTATGGTTCCTCATCTTCTCTATTCTACCTTTCTGTTCCGAAATCCATCTGTATCAGATTTGTAAGCTATCAGTGAGAATGCCATGTAATCATGTGTTTGGCCAAGAGATTAATACAATGGAAGGTTGCTGTCTCAATAAGATGTTTATGTGCTTGTAATGTGTTTATGCTGGTTTAAAATTTTATTTGAAAATGTATGAATGCTTATTAAGTGATCTTGCGTATATAACTCTGTATATGTAATCGATGGACTGTCCTTCATGAGTTGCAGGTTTGTTCCTTGCCATTGATCTCATCCCCTTTTGCATGTGGTTGCGACATGCCTCGGGTGGGACGCACTGCTCACCAGAGCAGGGTGAAAATGCTGACGTGTTCCTAGACTACACCAGACCCCTTTGTTGGCCAAAACTCTTGAACCTGGGTCTTGTCCGCGAGACCTGACTTCTCGCCAACAAATGGTTCCGTTGTCGGGACCTGCATGTTCTGAGGGGACCTAGATCATGGTATCGAGGATTTGTAAAGGAGTGATACGGCGATGGTGGGATGATCATCTTGATCAGTTCATTGCTCAGCAAGCAGAGCTGACCAAGAAAAAGGAGGCGGCGATCATAGAGCTTGTTCTTTTCTCTGACTCAGCCAGTGATACGTACGAAATTTTCTGGGGAAGGTTCCCTACGAACCTTTACAATTGGTTGTGGAGGTTACGAGTGACGGTGCCCCAAGAAGGCTTGTGGAAGATAAACCGCAGGTGGGCGCACGAAGATCTGGTGGCACTGCATCGGGTAGACACTGAACTAACCCGCGCGGTGGATTTTTGGGTAAGGACCACGTTGGAAGGATACACTGTGGAGTTTGCTGCTGAGTGCTATCAATCCTTCTCGAAAGCCGAGGCTGTTTTCCACTCAGGGCTAAGAGGGAAGCTGTTGAAGGAGATTCTGCTGTGGATCAAAGCCCTGATGGTGGATGAAGGGTTGATTGAATTCCACAAACCGAGTATGGAAGCGTAAACCTCCCGTACTGGGGGAAGGGTTGAGGGGACCGATGCTGTGTAGAATGTGAAAGTGGGGAGCGGGGAATGGACGTTGAAGCCGCATGCAAGTTGTGGGAGCGACGTGCGCATCGGCGGGCATAGATCGCCGATAGGTGGCGAAGAAGGGCAATGCAAGATTTGAAGAGAAGAGAGATCGAGAGGAAAAATCAGAAGGAGGCGCCTCAGAGGACAGGAACTATGGGTTTGGATACCCGAGAAGAAGACGGGACAACGGTGGAAGTGCAGTGGGTGCATGGGAGCCCAGCAACGCGAGAAAGAGAAGTAATGACTAGCGAAGATAATGGAAAGTTGTAGCCCGAAGAGAGTTCCGATGACGAATGGCACGGCGTGATACAGCGGATGTTTCAAGATCAGACGGCACCCACCCCTCTAGGCAGCCCTACTTCCCACCTTCTGCATGGCCAGGATCCCGACCTTCCCCTGGTACTGTATCAACCTTTAAGTAATATTTTTATTCAGTTACAAGCATTGAGTCGGTCATACAATAGTTCATCAGTGTCAGTAACGTCCGGTAACAACAACGTTACTAGTAGTGGTATTTTTCCTATTGGGACCGTTACGCAAACAGGACCTGGAGGCTTTATCCTGGTCAATTCTCCGCAAGTACACATGGCTGGATATTTCACCCGATATCCAGAGTTCTCTGGCTGGGGCAATGATGATGTAGAGCAACACTGGTACCTGTGTGAAGCCATCTGGAGGGCTCGCCAAACGCCAGATGCAGGGAAGTTAATAGAATTCCAAACCACGCTCAGAGAGAGGGCTCTGCGATGGTTTATTAAGTGGTCCGAGGCTCATCCTAACCCCGTAATTGCGGACGTGAAGCGAGATTTTGTCTGCAAATTCAAGCTTCCCCAGACAGACCAGCAGGGCCTGTCAGAGCTATGGGAAATTAAGCAGAAGGAAGGTGAGACCGCGTGGGAGTTGATGCGGCGATTCAAGGACGCGATCAAGAAACTTAGCTACCCGATCGATCCAAACCACCAGAGGGACTGGTTCATCAAGGCTCTGCTCCCCTTGACACGAACCCCTCTCACCCAGCAGAAGATTGACAATCTGCAGGACGCTTTGGAGCAGGCCATGAAGATTGAAGCCATGACGGGCTACCCCCAGGAATATTGGGGGGGGGGGACGGCCCCACAAGATCCTTGTTTGATAGGGTTGCAACACCAAATTTCCAGCTTGACTGAAAAGCTCAAGGAGCTTCAGCCAGTGAGACCAGCGCGACCAAATGTTTGGTGTACTCATTGCCTGGTCGAGGGCCACGTCGCAACCGAGTGTCCTTGGTTGCGCGGTACAGGGGCAGGACCCTCGGTCGCGACTATTCAGGGGGGTCCACCGCCTGGTGGTGGCGCGGAAATAAACCCGCAGGGAGTCTACCAGCCGGAACAACCTTACGCGGGGTTCCCACTGCAAGCGGGTTCCTCCACCACAGAATATTGCGAGATTTGCTGGACACTGGGGCATCCTCCTCGGATGTGCCCGATATTACAGAAGTACTCCACAGTCCCGAATAATGTGTACTGCGAATTCTGTGTGTCCACGAATCACAACACTGAGCAGTGCAGGGCGCTCGACGCACTTGCGGATCGACTGGATTGTCCCTCCTACAGGGTGAACGAGGCTCCGAGGGAAAGAGGCAGAGGCATGCGGGGAGGCCGCACAGACGGACGCGGTTCGGTAAAATGTTACAACTGTGACTAGGAGGGTCATGTGGCTCGAGAATGCCCCCTTCCGCGACGACCCTGGTGTTCCCAGTGCCGAGTAAACGCCCACGCTACAGAGGACTGTCCGGAGCTCATCAAGAAGTGGGAAGAACGGGTGAGGCAGAGGGGAGCGAATCTGATAAACTCAGAGCCGCGAGGGCCCGCAGCCCTAGACTTGTAGAACGTCGCAATCGTGACGAGGGGCGGAAAGAAGACTGAAGAGGATGCCCACGGGAAGGAGCCAGCACGAGTGGTTCGGCCGGCATCCCCGAAGAAGCTGATCGGGGCCAAAGTCTAGAAGAAGTATTTCCAGGAGGCAATTGAGGCGTTCGCCCAGTTGCGGAATGAGGGAGGTTTGGAGGAGCCCATGCTGCTGGAATCTGGGGCGCAGAACATCGCAGGTACTGTGGTCAAGGATTGGCTCCAGCTATTCCTCAGGATTGTTGACAATGCTGCGTTGCGGCAGCAGCTCAAGCATGCTTTGGACGGAGCACTGCAGGGGCGCACAGAACTTAGAGATCCGGCGGACGCTGGCCCTCAATACATGTAGCGCGTCAAGCGGAACAAGCAACGAACTAGTAAAGAATTCCGGCTTAACACACAGGTCGCGGGATTCCAAATCAACGACACCATGTTGGACTTGGGGCTCAACGTCAACATTCTTCCACGAAAGACATGGGAGGCTCTTGGAAGGCCACGACTAGCCTACTCACAAATCCAACTCAGGATGGCGAACTAGTACTGCATTCTGCCAATCGGCCGGCTCGAGGGTGTCGAGGTCGACGTTGCGGGGGTGAAGACATACACCGATTTTGAGGTTATTGATATCATGGGTGACAAGGATCCCTATCCTGCCTTACTCGGCATTGATTGGGCTTTTGAGAATTACGCCATCATCGACCTGAAGAAGGAGTTGATGATATTTGAGGATGGGGAGGTATGGGTCACCCAGCCTCTTGACCCGTATCAGGGCCCGTGATATACGGAAACAATGGACAATCGGGAGGATGCTCAGATGATGGACCACCTTTATCAGATGACCAAAGGAAAGCGGGACGATTATATTAACTCGACCGTGACTGGCTCTGTCAGTTGGCGGAGTGTGCAGAGCTCGGAGCTCGGATCCGAACTCGCTTGGGAAGACTGGAAGCAAGGGGGGTATGAGACCACCATGCGGAGATGTGCCTCCATTGCCCAAGTCCGATGGGTAGGGACTGAGATCTGCGGATATCCCACCTTGTCGAACATGCGGGCAGTCAATACTTTTATTACCAAGGTGGAAGACATGGTCCCAACTGAAACCTGGATGCCACTTTTGGATGTGGCCTTGCAGTCAACATCGGCACGGTGGTGGAAAAATCACCGCAACACTCTGTTGCGATGGGAGTGCGTGGCGGATGCTCTGCGGGCACGCTTTAAAGAGGACGAAGGACCTTGCAGTATGCTTAAGTATCAGGGAGCTTTCGACCCGCGATACCATTTGCGGACCTATGAGGAATAATGGCATAGCAACCGGTACCCTGAGGAGCTGTGGGTCCACAGGTTTATCCACTCCCTGGGTACAATTCCCCAGGCCTGGTACTTGGAGGAAGAGCGGAAACGGGGAACTTGCTCTTGGCAGGCAGTCGCGGACAAGTTCGTTCGGTGCTTCTTGTTCGAAGGGGAGATGACGCAGGAGTCTCAGGCCCTACAGGTAGTCAAGGAGGTCTTGTTCTTCCGCCATCCCGAGCCCGACGGGGGCCCGGTTGTGTCACGACCTGAGGTCAGGCGCGAGTTGGTTTGCCACCGGATTGACGGCGATCCAGATGACGATAGTCTGGAGGACCTCAGGCATCTCTATTTTGACGAAAAGGAAGGCGAGCGGAGCATCAGTGAAGAGCCGACGACTGAAGGAGTCCATTTACAGCCACTAAAGACGAAGAAGCTGAACATTGAAACAGACGAGAAACCCAAGCTCGCAACGGTAGGAGATTACTGAGACGAGGAAACAACAAAAGAAATTTTCAGCCTCCTCCGGGAATACGAAGATTTGTTCCCGTCTTCAGTTGCGGACCTGAAGGGGATCAAGGGGGATCTGGGCGAAATGCGCATCGCGTTGAAACCGGGGGCCAGGCCAGTGAAGCACCGACCCTATCGGTTGAACCCACGTATCAAAGAAAAGGTCAAGATGGAGATTGACAAGATGCTGGCTGCAGGTCTCATCTTTCCAGTAGAAGAAGCAGAGTGGGTGAGTCCCATTGTCATCCAGAACAAGAAGGACAAAGCGGAGATCCGTGTCTGTGTAGATTACCGGAGCCTGAACAATGCTTGCATCCACGACCCGTTTCCCACTCCTTTCAGAGATGAAGTCCTAGACCATGTTGTGGGAAACAAAGCTTATTCCTTCACTGATGGGTTTTAGGGTTATCATCAGGTGCGCATCGCAGAGGAAGACAAAGCAAAGACGACATTCACCACTGAGTGGGGATCATTTTCATACCACGTTATGCCGTTTGGTCTGAAGAATGCACCGGCCGTGTTTTCCCGGATTGTCATTGCTGCCTTCCGGGAGTACATTCACAAGTTCCTGGAGGTCTACATGGATGACTGGACCGTCTACAGCCTGTTGAAGAAACACGACTCCCTGTTGCGTATTATGTTTGACCGATGTCGCCAGCTGCAGATTTCCTTGAACTTGAAGAAATGTATTTTTGCAGTTCCATTCGGCACACTCTTGGGCCACGTGGTGTGCAAGCAAGGGGTCTGCGTTGATCCTGCCAAGGTCGCGGTCATCGTCCACATGGAGGCCCCTGAGACCGTGAAGCAGAAGCGGGCACTACTCGGGCACACAGGATATTACAGGCGGTTTATTCGCAACTACGCAAAGATTGCGGCCCCTCTGGAGAAACTGTTGCAGAAGTCAGAAGCGCTTCAGTGGACGGCGGCGTGCAGGAAGGCACTTGACACATTGAAGGAGAAGTTGGCGACGGCACCCATACTTGTGCATCCTGACTGGGATAAGCAGTTCCATGTGCATATTGACGTGTCCGGTATTGCACTCGGGGCGGTATTGGCGCAACCCGGGGAGACGACAGTTGACCACCCCGTATACTTCGCCAGCCGTCGGTTATCGAATGCGGAGAAGAATTACACCACGACCAAGCGGGAGGCGTTGGCGATGGTGTTCTCCCTCTAGAAGTTCCACCACTATCTTCTGGGCGGAAAATTCACATTCTTCATGGACCATTCTGCATTGAAGTATCTGGTGAATAAGCCTGTGTTGGAAGGACGGATCTGTCGCTGGCTTCTACTTTTCTAGGAATTCACGTTTGAGGTGATTGTCAAGCCCGGCAGGCTGAATGTTGGTCCCGATCATTTATCCAGGTTGGAGACAGGAGAGAATGAAGGCTCGTTGGACGATCAGCTGCCGGATGCCGACCTCTTCTGAGTAGAAGCAATACAAGATTACCTGGCTGACATTGCCACTTATCTGACCACGGGACAATGCCCTCAGGATTACACCCCACTCCAGAAACGCCACTTGGTTGTCCGGGCGGCTGACTACCAATTGATCGCGGGGCAGCTATACAAACTGGGCCTTGATGAGGTGTTGCGCAGATGTGTTCTTGACCACGAACGGGAAGCGGTGATGTGGGAATGTCACAGTGGTGTTGCGGGAGGCCATGTGGGTGCGAAACCCACCGCAAGGAAGGTGCTCCAAGTTGGGCTGTGGTGGCCGACGGTACATGCTGACTGTAAGGCCTATGTGAAGCGTTGCGATGTTTGCTAGTGGACGGGAAGGCCTTCACACTGGGACGAGCTTCCGCTACACCCAGTGCATGTGTTGCGACCATTTGAAAAGTGGGCTGTTGATTTCGTAGGTCCCATCGCACCAGTCGCTCGACACTCCAAGGCCCGGTACATCATTACCGCCACGGATTACCTCACCCGGTGGGCTGAGGCAGCAGTGGTACGCGACTGCTTGGCAGAGACTGCTGCCCGGTTCATCTTTGAACACATCATCAGCCGGTTTGGCTGCCCACGGAGCTTGACCAGCGATCAGGGTATGCATTTCATTAATGCCACGGTCAAGTCACTACTGGACACACTTATGATTCAGCATCATAAAAGCAGCCCATACCACCCGCAGGCCAATGGTACTGTGGAAGCATTCAACAAGATTCTCGAAAAGGGCTTGACTAAAATTTGCAATGCTCAGCGCGACGATTGGGACGAGCGTCTCCCAGCGACATTGTGGGCCTACCGAACCACGGTGAAATGTTTAACCAACCAAACACCATTCCAGTTGGTGTATGGCCGGGAAGCTGTGATTCCCATCGAGTTCACTGTACCCAATATTTTGATCGCAACGTCTCTCCAGTTCTCAGAAGAGGAGTCACTCCGGGAACGCCTCCAGGAGCTACAGGAGCTGGACGAGGCCCGATTCCTGGCGGAATTCCACTAGAAGGTTTAGAAGGCTAGGTAGAAAGCATGGCACGACCGCCACATCAAAACCAAAGCCTTCCAATTTGGCGGCAAAGTTCTCTTATATGATAGCTGGTTCCAGAAGTTTCCAAGCAAGCTCCAAATGCACTGGTTGGGACCCTACTTTGTCATCGAGATCCGCGACTCAGGAGCCGTTCGGTTGGCACAGCTGGACGGTACAGTTCTCCCTGGGTGGGTGAATGGCGCACGCCTGAAACCCTACCAGGAGTAGGTACCTTTCACTTCTCATCAATAACTCTCACAACCGAGAGAAACCGTAGAGTAGCTTAATCGAATAACTCTCCCGCAACCGGGATGAGCATAGGGAGTCTTTTCCATTCATAGGTAATCTGTCAAATAACCGGTCAGTTGCGGGTACATCACCGCAACCAACTGTGGTCGGGGTGGACCAGTCCAGCGTGTCACAGTGCTAGTCCAGCATGTCGTCCTTGTAGGATCCATCCCCGTGCCAGTGTCAGTCCAGGTCATTTCCGTCAGTCCTTTTGTTAGTCCGTAGGATCGCTAAGATTTGCATCATAAATTACCATAAGTAGACAGTAATCGTACCGTAATCATTTGCCATCACCTGCAGTTCCCTCAGCCGTCACATCCGCCCATCTCCCCATGACACCGTCAGCAATTGTCAGATTACACACAGGCATGCAATTGATCGCACGATTATCGCAGGCAAGAAAGATAGCAAGAATTAATTGTCGTTATGGAGTCTCATCAACTCCGCTCGTGCCAGTGGATGCCATAACTTGCATGGAGGCCAATAGCACGAGAATGACGGACCAGTTCAATTTGGAAATTGCAGCGACTCTAGAGCAGTTGCAGCCTCAAAGCGCACCGCACCCAGAAGGAAACTCCAAAGAATTCTCCAAGTTTACCAGCACCGCGCCAAGATGCCGAAGGCTCCCTTATCCGTTCCTGACCCAGTGTTAGACAGCTGAATCCATCGAACAGAGTCGTTGGTTGGCAAGTATGATATCGCAGTGATGATGGACACCAATCTGTCCGACCCAGCTGAATTCCCCCACCTCCATTGGAAGACCTACATGGATCATCACTACACGCCAGGCAGTAGCTTCAACAGCCGAATGCGACCAGAATTCAGGGGCCTCCAGCAGTTGTCCTTGATGAATTTGAGGACTCTTCCAGTTTTTGGAACTACGTGACCGGCCTTGCAATGCACCCGGTTCCTCCTCAGTCGAATACAGACCGGGTCCCTGTGGCTCAATGAGGAAATCCCAATTCATGCCGAAAACATTCATTGGCTTACAGGGCTGTCTCAGAATGGCGCGGATGTCTCCACTGCTAGCCAGACATCCTCCAAGCGCGCCCGAAAGTCGGGTGACACAGACCTGTACACCAAGTATGGCACTCGCCGGGGGGGCAAAGGTGCCAAAATTGATTTGATCAATAAGCCAGAAATTCGGTTCGCTTGCTACCTCATTGCTAGCAAGACGATGCGGAACTATACTAAGGGAGAGTGCACCCTGGATACAATCTCCATTGCAGAGCACTGTATTTAGGGCGTCAGGCTGAATTGGTGCTCTTTTGTGCTGAAAGAACTCTTCGCGGCCTGCGAAGAGAACTATAAACGCACCACCAGTTTCATTTACGGTTATTTGATTTTAGCTTTCGCCATGTGGAAATGGCACACCCCTCCTGTCCGGATGCCGACAGAGACTACTGCGAGCCAGCCTCTCGTGATGAAGTTCACTCCGTGGCAGGTGTCCTCGGACCCCAGCACCAAACAGGAGAATGCGGCAGCGTTTCGAGCGTGGTACAGGTTAATGACAGAGGTGGTGGTTAACTAGCAACGGGTGCCCAGGCACCTGTTGGATGAGTATAGTGAGCAGGTATGGTTCGGGGTAAGCCACAGGCACACTTACCTCCGCCCAACTTGCATGCCGGAAGCCACCTTCCACATGGCGCCCCTCAGATTCCAGTTGAATGATGATACCTTCCACCGTGAGGTCTCTGCGGGGCCAGGGGTCACCAAGCACATCCGCGATGGGATCCCCCGATATAACTTTGAGCGGATGATGCCGGCGCAACGACCTGCCGCGACCGGCGCAGCAGGGTCCTCACAGGTTGCGGCAGGACCTCCACAGGATGTAGCCAGGACCGCACATAAACTGCCCGAATCACTGATCCCTGTCGTACAACACTTCAATGCCCAGGTACGAAGTCTTAACGTGGTAACCCAAGTTGTTTCAAGTGGTGCCCCTTTATTTCCCTCATTTTCTGAATTCCAGCTCGGTCGGTCTCTTGCTCCCTCCCATACCGCCCCTCTCACTTCTCCCATCCCCACCAACCTATTCACCTCTACCACCCCTATCATCACACCGATGGGCGAAACGGGCCTAGAACCTGATTCATCAGACCCCCCTCCCTCCAAGAGGGCCCGCATTGCTGTCACAGATCCAGTGGTGGATCTTACTGACGATGATCCACCATCCACTCCACTCATAGCGACTTTGATTCCGGAGGAACCTTTGATCGATCCATCAGAGTTCCTCAACATTCACCTCCCCCATACCTCTTTCACCCCGTCCACTGCCCCCTCCACCGGCCGTCCACCTGCCACCTCCTCCAATCCATCCAACTCATTGGCCACTGTATCAGATCCTCTCATTCGGGAACTTTTCGGAGGCGACCACGGGGTGGAAGTCACCTCCAGTACTAAAGCCGTAGTACCGCCGGTTGACCCCGTGGCCACACCCCAGGATCCTCCCTCTACTATATCTACCCGGCTGGCAAATGTTGGGGCTGATTCGGCTGACCCTCCCCCAGACTAGACCATGCAGCAAGACTGTCCGGAGTCCGATATGGCCACCTCAATGCAGCAGCAGATGCCGGTCCATCCTCCTGAGACCTCAAACCGATCAGTGGCCAGTGGCCAACCTTCGCAGGAACGGATGCCGGAGCAGGGCGCTCCCAGCATGACCAATGCAGAACCATGGGGTACAGGACAGCTGTACCTACTCATTCAGAGGGCGGCCCTAAAGGCCGAACAGATTCACTCAGAGCTGCAGCAGCGGTGTACCGAGCAGCACAACCAGATCACAACGCTTACTGAACAGCGCGATCAGCTGACCAGGGAGAAGACCTACCTACAGGGGCAGGTCACCATTACTGCTCAGGTGTTCTCCGACTTATGGCCCGTTGTAAGGGCTCATCATGCCCCACTTCCGGACAATGTAGCGGAGGCAAGTGTAGCAGCCCAGGCTCACCACCTTCGGACTACTTTCACTGATCTATGCAGGGAGAATCAGGAACTCCAAGCGGCGTTAGCCGCACGGCCTACCCTTTCCGATCAACAGATTGTTTACTCAGAACAGGTGGCTGCCAAGCAGACTCAGGCAGCTTGTATGCAGGCAACTCTTCACTCCGCCGCGGGAGAGGCTTACGCCCTCCTGCGAAGTCTGCAGGAGTGCTCACTCGCTCTCACTGTCAAAACGCAGCCTATCTCTGCCCATCTGCAACAAATTTCCCGTGAAATTCAGGAGACCGCGGACTCAGCACAGTTAGATCAGCTCTATGCCCAGGCGAACGAGCTTGAAATTCAAATGCAACAGACTGAGGCCGACTCGGCAGTAGCCAAATAGGTCATTCGGGAGATTCGTCTGCCCATTCGAGCCAGTGCCAAATCCATACAACAGCTGGATGCCAAGGCTGAGACCCAACTTGCTGCGATGTTCGGGGCTGTCCCGACGACTATAGAGGAGGCCGCCGCCACCAGGATCTCTGAAGAAGTCGACTTGCTTATGCAGGAATGGCAGCAAGCGGTGGCGGACTTCACCGGGCTTAGAGATACAGCGGTCCGCAGGGTCCCAGAGTTGGGGCCCTTGTTTGAACAACCGCTTGGCGGAGCACAGCAGGAAAGGGCGCGGGGCGAAGGCACAGCAGAACAGAGCACGGGAGCCAGCGGGGCAATGGAAGTGGAGAATGTTATTTGTGATTGACTCGGGGACGAGTCAAGGAATTGTGGTCGGGGCCTATTGGGGCCCTTGTTTTTTATTATTTTTGAAATCTTGGTTGGAACATTTTGAATTTTGACCTTTTTTGAGTTGCGGCATGAAGACACATGGCAATCGCGACCGCGTCGCAACTACCAGGAGTTGCGGAGCTATCAAGGTGGCGCGGAAGCATGCGATAGCTGGAGATAGAACAGGGACAAGTACAGATGAAGGAAACACACATCAGAAGACAGAAAGTGGAACACGCAGATAACAGGAGAGAAGCCGGGAGAAGCTGAAGTAAAGACACAGAGGAACTGATAGTCACGAGAGCGGGTGAATAAATAACAGTCACCCGGCTGAGAAGAAGGAGAATGCTGAAGAGGTTGCGAGGCTCGAGATAGGGAAAGACACACAGAGCGACTGTGGAAGAATCATTCATGTCCTTCCTATGGTTCCTCATCTTCTCTATTCTACCTTTCTGTTCCGAAATCCATCTGTATCAGATTTGTAAGCTATCAGTGAGAATGCCATGTAATCATGTGTTTGGCCAAGAGATTAATACAATGGAAGGTTGCTGTCTCAATAAGATGTTTATGTGCTTGTAATGTGTTTATGCTGGTTTAAAATTTTATTTGCAAATGTATGAATGCTTATTAAGTGATCTTGCGTATATAACTCTGTATATGTAATCGATGCATTGTCCTTCATGAGTTGCGGGTTTGTTCCTTGCCATTGATCTCATCCCCTTTTGCATGTGGTTGCGGCACGCCTCGGGTGAGACGCACTGCTCACCAGAGCAGGGTGAAAATGCCGGCGTGTTCCTAGACTACACCGGACCCCTTTGTTGGCCACAACTCTTGAACCTGGGTCTTGTCCGCGAGACCTGACTTCTCGCCAACACCGATGATGGACACATCACACAAGACTGTGGAGTGGAAGTCGAGTTTGATCAATCTAGTCGATCTAGCCACATTGATCAAAACCTAGTACGAGGGACGTTAGGTTACGTCAAACAGATACAAGAGATCATTGAAGTGGATTTCTCTTCTTTCCAATGTGTTATTTTTAGGTGCAAGTGGTGGGACACCTTTGATCGGAATAATGTAAAGGAAGATCGTGATAGTAGGCTGATATGTATCAACTCTAGAAAGATGTGGGATGAAGCTAAGGAGCCCTATGTTTTCCCCAAGCACTGCAACCAGGTGTTTTTTAACCCAGATGTGTTGGATAGGGATTGGTGGTTCGTATTGGGAAATGGCCCTATATCAAAACATATTTTTGAGAACAATAGTGTTATCATGCCATGCGAGCTAGAAGATAATGAGGGTGTTCACGAGAACCAAGAGTGATATGGTACATGTGTTATTTCATCAATATTTATAATTTTTAAGATAATTTTTTATAAATAAGAGGACTTAACTACCTTATACCTTATAAGACTCTTTTTTTTCAAAATATTATAATAAGTATTTTGAATTAATTGGTAATTTGCATTGTGTTAATGTTTTAATAAAACCATTTCACATTAATACAATTAAAATTTTACAAATATTTTACATACAATTAGAATTACAATTTTACAATTTCACATACAATTACAATTAAAAATACAATTACAATGTTAGAATTGTACATACAATTACAATTACAATTACAATTTTACAATTTCACGTACAATTACAATTACAATTACAATTTTAGAATTTTACATACAATTACAATTACAATTTTATAATTTTACATAAAATTTACAATTACAATTACAATTTTACAATTTTACATATATACCATTACAATTACAATTTTAGAATTTTACATACAATTACAATTTTAGAATTTTACAAACAATTAGAATTAGAATTAGAATTTTACAATTTTACATATATACAATTACAATTAAAATTACAATTACAATCATTTCACAATAAATTAAATATAACAATTACAATTAAAATTTTACAAATATTTTACATACAATTACAATTACAATTACAATTACAATTACAATTACAATTTTAGAATTTTACTTACAATTACAATTTTAGAATTTTACATACAATTAGAATTAGAATTAGAATTTTACAATTTTACATATATAAAATTACAATTAAAATTACAATAACAGTCATTTCACAATAAATTAAATATTACAATCACAATTAAAATTTTACAAATGTTTTACATACAATTACAATTAAAATTAAAATTACAAATACAAATACAATTTTACATACAATTAAAATTAAAATTTCAATTACAATCACGACATAATATTTAATATATATCAGGATCATTTAATATTAAATTAAATAAACATCACGATCATGATAACCATCGTACAAACATCATATTCGTCTAAAAAACACATTCAAATTTGCTAACATCATCTATGATCATCTAACTAAACACAATTAGCATTGTATAACATCATCACAACACAAGCATCAAATATATATCTCATGTCAAATAACTGCTATCACATACTCATCTATCTGCAAGCCGCACATTAAATGAACATATCTAACATGGCCTAACAATATACACATCATGATGATCACTAACATGTAAATTAAGTACAACAGAAACATGAACATTAAATACATGGACTATATATATATATATATATATATATATATATATATATATATATATATATAATGTCAAAAATATACAACTGTAAGCATAAGCTCCTCAAGGCTAGCTTGGCAGAGGAAGAGTACTGGAGAATGAAATCCTGTAGTCTCTGGCTTGAGGTAGGAGATAGAAACTCATCCTTCTTCCATAAGCAAGCCCAAGCTCGAAAATTCCTCAAATCCATCTCAGAAATCAAGATAGAGACCACCAAGCATAGAGATATCCGAAGCATAAAAAATGCTGCTTTCATTCACTTTAAAAATCTCTATAGTGAAGAGGAGCCCCTGGGACATATTTCAAATCTCGTGAATGAGGTACCCTCCCTGATTACAGCCAGAAAGAATCAATTCTTGGAAGCAGAGATCACTAACAATGAGATAAAAAACGCCCTCTTCGCTATGGAACCGGATAAGGCTCCGGGTCTTGACGGTTTTACTGCCAGATTCCTGCAGACCTGTTGGCAGGTTGTGGAAAAAGATTTATGTAGAATGGTACGGAAATCACAAGAGTGTCAGAAAATTGGGGGAAGCACCAATTCGGCTTTCCTTGTCCTCATCCCCAAGGAGAAAGGTGCCAACACCTTCAACAGGTTTCGTCCTATCTCCCTTTGTAATGTAGGCTACAAGCTGATCACTAAAGTGATTGCAAACAGATTAAAAACCATCCTGCCATTCATCATCCTAGAGAATCAAGGAGGTTTTATTCAGGGAAGACAGATTGTGGATAACTTTATCCTGGTCCAAGAGGCGATCCACTCAAGCATGGTTTGCAAAGAGAAAGGAATGGTTGTCAAGTTAGATATTGAAAATGCCTTTGACAGGGTGAGACATATATTCCTGATGGATGTCCTGCGAAAATTTGGTTTTGGTCCCAAAGTTATCAACTGGATTAAGGCTTGTATCAGTGAGCCTTGGATAGCCCCATTGGTGAATGGGAGGGCCACTAATTTCTTCAAAGCTTCTAGAGGACTGAGGCAAGGGTGTCCTCTATCCCCTCTACTCTTTTTCCTTCAAGCTTCTGCCCTCAGCTTCCTTTTGAATAAAAAGCAGTAGGATCAAGAAATAATGGGTCTGAGCATTGCGAGAGGAGTTAAAAATATAAATCATGCGTTATTCGCGGATGATTTCCTCTTGCTGGGTGCTGCCTCTGTGCTCTCAGCAAAAAGATTCAAAGATGTGGTTGATGAATATTGTGAAGACTCAGGAAGCAACCTCAATAAAGGAAAATTCCATATCTACTGTTGGAATACTCCTGCCAGCACGCTTCAAGCCATCTCCCGTTGCTTCGGATTCACTGCCTCCTCGAATTGGTCATCCTTCAAGTAATTGGGCCTCCCTATTTTCCAAAAATGTGCTGTTAGCAGAGACTGGTTACCCCTGCTGGAAAAGTTTAAAACTAAGATTCATTCCTGGGGCTTCAACTGGCTCAATCTGGCAGGCAAGACAGTGCTTATAAAAGCAGTCTTAAACAACCTTCCCATTTACCAGTTTGCTGTCATGATGGCTTGATACGGATTTATGCAGGAACGCAACAGAATAAACACATAACCATAAAGATAGAGATGCAGCGGAAATAACACTTCATTTCATTAATATCAAAGAACTGAAATTTGCTTACAGACAGAATGGAAATAAAACTAGCTAGGGCACTGGTAGCTATCTCTGAGAAGAGATGTGGCGGCTACAGGCCTCTGAACTGCGTTACAATGAGGCTCGAGGGCCTATTTATTATTGAGAAACAATGGAGAAACCTAAACATCCCAAAAACCTAACCCTAGGAGATGAAGCGCTAAAACTATGGGCCCCGTTTGGGTAAATTGGTGTTTCAACTTCCCAGGGACGTAACTTTGGCATACTATCTCCGTTTGACGCACATGATACATCATTAGAAATCTCTATCCGAGGACTACAGCTGTCGGGACGAATTTTATCAGAAAATTCGCTGGCGCTTTCATACCCAAAAAACGTCGTTTAGGGCCTCAAAACGGCTCCGGAAGTTCGGGACCCGAAAAACTGCTAAAAATAGTAAGTTATGCCGAAACTGAAAAACTGAAAGAGACAATGGTGGGGGGCCAAGTGGAATAGGTGGGTGGCCACCAATATCCACCTGGATCATGGCTCCAGTTGGAATTATGAAGAAAATGGAGGATCACATAAGAAGATTCTTTTGGAAAGGCGGGAAAGAAAATGAGAAGAAAATCCCTTTAATAAGCTGGGACAAAATTTCCATGCCCAGAATGGAAGGTGGACTGAATTTCAAGAGTGTTAGCACGCAAAATATAGCGTTGGGTGAAAAATTTATTTGGAGGATAATCGCCCCAAATCCGGGTTGGGCTCAACTTGCCTTGTGGAAAAAATACTTCCGTAGGCAGAGAAAGCGTTGCCTGGACAATCCCATTGCTAACTCTGGCTCGCTGATTCATAAACTCTGTGCAAAATATTCCTCCTTAATTAGCCAGCATGCGCATTGGATTCCTGGAAATGGAAAGCGCATTAGAATTTGGGAAGATTGTATTATGGGCTGTGAGCCTCTGGCTGATGATCGTTCCCTGGCTATGTTGAAAGACTGGATGTCCAGAGCAGGTTTCAAAACACTATGGGATATTTCTCATTGGGAGAATGGAGATTGGCATAGTTGGATCAAGATTGAGGTGCCCCAGAATCTGTCCAATGAATACGCTACCTTCTTAGAATTCTTAAATGGAAAGGCTCCTTTGAACAACAGGAAATTGGATACCCGTGGCTGGCGGTCGACCCCTGGGCACTATTCAGTCTCGCAGGGGTACTGGAAAATCTTATCGCATCCTCACATTCCACCTAATCCAAAACCTTGGAAAGGGATTTGGTCCTAGCCTTCGATTCCTAAAATCGAATCCTTCTGCTGGCTCCTCTGTCACCAGAGAATCTTGACTGATGACAGACTACATAAAAGAGGCTATCTTGGCCCCTCTCGCTACTCGCTGTGTGGAGAAAACGCAGAAACAACTGCACACCTGATGCTCAATTGTAATTTTGTTGCAGATATTTGGAAAGAGGCCTTAGGCCCTTGGAGTACTGATTTTGACCTCCCTAATTGCATATCAGATCTGTTTTCGAATTGGATGCTCTCGTATCTTGGAGGCCCTCCTCAGAATGCTCATATTAAAACTGCCTGGCGCGTGCTCCCTAAATTAATTTGTTGGCAAACATGGCTAGAAAGAAATCAAAGGATTTTCAGAGATAAGAAGAGCGATCATTAGATAATTTGGGTTAAAGTAAAAAGCAAGTTAAAATATTGTGTTGGAGAATAGCTTGACGGGGCAGACCTGAGAGAACAAGATGCTGCTTGGAGCACTATCCTAGATCTTTATTTCACTGATATAGCCAGGCCTCCCGCTCCACTAAAAGACTGGAAAATTCGACTGAATGCATCAGAATTCTTGGATTTTTGCACAAAGCAGGCGCATAACATCCTTTTCTTTGACGGGGCAACAAAAGGTAATCCGGGCAGTTCAGGTGCAGGAGGAATTGTTAAAAATGCTGATGGCAGAATTGAACTTAGATATGCCTGGGTAGTGGGCTTCAACACCAGCATTCAAGCTGAAGCCCTGGCCCTATTTCAAGGTCTCAAGCAACTTAAATTCCTCGGTATCAATGAAGCAATAGTGATAGGCGACTCTCAATCTATCGTAAAACTCATTGTAGACAATTCTTCTCCTTCAGACTTAAGACTGTCCAGATTGATGAACAAGATAAGAATCCTGTCGAAATCCTTTCAGAGATTGAAATTCTATCATGTCAAGAGAGATAACAACAAAGATGCTGACATTGAAGCTAATAAAGCTGTTCTCCTCCCCCTCGGAGTTCTACTCAGAGATGGAGAAGAAGGCTGGGACCCCATCCCTTAACTGTATGTTATTATGTATTACTGTCTTTTATTGGAGCAGTTTATATGCATTTTCAAATTGGGGAAGATAGAGACGATTGCTTGTATAATAGTTTTTAAAAATCTCTGGCGTAGCAAGGAAAAAGCCACTTTGGTCCTGGTCAGGGAGAAATTTGGGCATTGCCTAGTACCATGTAAGCAGATTTGAGGCATTTAGGCCAGAAATTAATATATCATACTATCCGTTTCTGTAAATATATATATATATATATAAATGTCAAATATCAGCTGGTGGTACATCATCAATAGTAGTACTAGTCAAGGCCTGCTCAGTCAATGGTCCAGCCTCGACAAACTCAGATACATGTCAATCATCTCGTGCCTGTTGATCTGGTACTGGTGTCTCATGCTGATCAGGATCAACTGTCGGTTGCTCATCGTGATGACTCGACATGGTTGATGGTCTAGCCTGCTTATGATCATGAGTATTGTTGGATGCTGTAGGCTGCTAACTCAACGTGGCCGATGGTCTAGCCTACTCTCCATCATTACTGTTGGTCGATGTTGTAGGCTGCTCATTTGGCGTAGCGCGAGGTGAACGATGATCACTCCAATAATCATGATCATTAGATGATGCGTTGCTGCTCGCGGACTGTCAACGTAATGCGCCTCGACCACGCCTATAACGTCAAAGGGCCCTCTTCAATTGCGTAACTAAGCTCATAGCTCATTTGACATGCTGCATTAGGTTGAATATGTTACACGACATGCCTCTCCACATCTGTACTAGCCTAGCATCGGCCTGTATATCACTCATAGTGGCAGGCCTGACTCCCACCTCCATAAACAATGCATAGAGTTGGTCACCCAACTCCATCCTTAATCTATTGTCAAGCCTACGCATAACAAAAGGCAGTACCAACGCACCATTAGGACCAGGTCTATCTGCACCAGCCTCATGATCCTCAACATCTATCATATCCTGATTGTCATCATGATCCACACCTGGATCATTTGGTGGCGCTGGCATCTCATCGCCATCAAATGACCCAATGTTTGCAAAATATATATAAGTACACAACAATAATGAGACAATTTCATTAAATAGTTTAACAAAAACAAGTTAAAGAACATGTTAGAATAAATTTAAATAAAACAGTAATATTACCTCTATCATCTGACAGTTCATCATCTGTGAAGAGGATGTTGACACACCCTCGCCAATCCAAACCAACATAAGGACAGGGGATCATAACGAAGGGATGCTCATCAACACTGGCTAGTAACTCCATTGCATCATTCAATATCCTCGCGGAAAACTTAGAATCACCCCTCTTGGGCATCATCTGTCCCCACATGTGCATCCATACATGAAACATTGGCCTACGAGGCTGCCGAACAAAAGTAGGCATCATCTCTGGAAACCTGTCAAAAAAAAAAAAAAGCTCTGAAGAAAAAGGGAAGTTCACCCTCCCTTGTGCATGAGAACGTAATCTATCTAAAGCTGTATAAAACTGCCACAAAAAAATGGTAGACCACCTCACAAGTCGTGGCTCCTGTACTAAAGAATCAACATAAAATAGAAGCGGGTAACTAATGCATTTCCCATCGCTGGTGTTGTGTGAAATGGTCGAAATCAGTAGTGTGAGGCACATCACCTCCTCTCTACCAAATGAAGCAATACGTCACTGACCTTTGGAGACATAAAAATCTAAAGGAGACAGTATATCCATGGTAATGTATCTCTGGGAGTACACCAACTGACTCCTTGCTGCATAGCCAACTAGGACCTCTAGGAACGAGGGAAAATCCACCCCTCTCCTTGATAGGCCAGTAATGAAATATATGTCCTCCTCAGTGGGCACATACCACTGGTTAGGACCAATCCGGAAATCCTATAGGTGGGCATTCCACCTACGGATAAGATGTCACAAAAAAACACCATGGCCCTTTAGGGATGTAGCCTCCTCATAGAACTTGAGGAGGCCTACCTGCCTTAGGAGCCCTTGGGTAGCTGCTGTAATAGGGTGAGGGTACACATCTCTCTCCCTCTCTCGTGCCTCCCACAAGCGAACCATGTTATATTGGTCCGCTTGTTGTTGTTGCTGTTCCCTCTCTTCTCTCCTTTCACGTCGCTGAATGATTGACATATTAAATAATTTTTTTATTAAATAAGACATGTATTTAGGAATATAGATATATAATTTTTTTTGAAAAAAAACAGTTGGTGTGCCACAAAAAACAGGCATGCACCTGTAACGGTGCATATTTTTTTTTTGCGCACCGGCGGCGGTGCACCAAAAATTTTGTAGTGCACCAGAGGCAGTGCCCCTACAAATTTGTAGCGCACTGCCCTCCTGGCATTGTTCCAAGGTCAACAGTGTGGTGGTATAACAAACCACACCATTGACTATGGACCAGTGTCGGGAGGGCGGTGCGCTGACCAAACTGTACACCCCGAGGCGTATAGTATAGGAAGTGAACCGCCCTCCTAACATCACTACATAGTCAACGGTGTGGTCGTTTACTAGGCCGCACTGTTGACGATGTCGAATTGCCGGAATTCGGTGCGCTGACAAAATTACCCGTCCCGGGGTGGATATTTCCGTTAATGCATTACATTCCCATAATTCAATAGGGTCAACAGTGCGACCGAGTAATCGACCGTGCCGCATTTTTTTTTTTTTTTAAATTTTAAAAAGTCACGGTGCTCTGTTTCGGTACCACCCTGAAATTGGTGCAGATACTGTTAGCACTCGTCGCGGTGCGGCCTATAAATTTACAAGAAACACCGCGAACCGGTGCAAGCCGAATGGCTCGAGCGCACCGTGCGATATTGTTATTTTTATTTTTTAAATAAGGTGAATTTTAAGCTATTTTACAAAACTAATCTGATAGAAGGTTTAATTATGGAAAAACAAGGAAAATGCCTGTACATTTGGCTATCAAGGAGGCATATCGGCTATAGAATTTTCAAAAATAAATTTTCCCACCGTTTTGAAAAATTTAAAATGGAGATGGTGGGCAATGGATAGTAGTAGTGCGTGCAATGGGAGCACCGATGGCAGGGTGCCTCACAAAAGGTAAAGTTGCACCAGTGCTTGAGAGCTCTAGAGCACTGAAAAGTGAAAAATACGGATTTTTGGCCGTAATTTTTTTTATTTAACCCTATTCCGGTGCACCGGTTTTATAGGCACACCAGTGCAGAATCTTTATAAAGCACCAGTGCGCTACAGTAATAAGACACATCAGGTAGGTTTGTACTGAGTGCATGGTGTCCCGGTGTGCCAATTTTTTGTGTGCATCGATGTTTTCTCTAGTTGAACGCACTAGTGTAGTTTAAGATGATAAACACACTGGAAGAAAAACATCCACAAAAACCTCCACAAAAACCTCCACTCGCCAACTTCCTCTAGTAACCTCCGCTACAAACGAATGTCTGGGTATTTTTATAAGGGGTTCCTCAAAAACATCCACTAGAGGGTATTTTCCTTGTAGTGTTATTTACCATCTCTTGAAGTTACAGGAATTTCTAGGCAATGACCTAGGCTTAGAGGCTAAAAATGTGGCACAAATCCCGGATAAAATAATGCGATTTTTAATGTAAAATAATTTTATATTGTAAAATTTGGGCGAATCATTTTTATAAAAAAATGGAAATTGGCGAATCTTTTTTTTGGAAAAACCATGGAAAATTAGCACACCTGCGAATATTAGCCCCTAAAATTTTCCATGGTTCTTGGTTAGCCACTTGCCTTGTTGCAGTAGTTGACCAACTTTGATAACCTAATAGAGTTGAATCCTTTATTGGCGAGTGTTTTTTACCTTTATTTCCATGATTTTTTCAATTATGGCTTATTCAATATAATCTATATTGATCCCAATTGATCTCAGCTGCTCAACAATGTCTAATGTGTCCAACAATAGTGGAAGTATGGTCGAAGGCAGTCCACATTGAATACACGGTGTAGGCAACGGAATGGAGGGATAATTAGCTTGAAAACATTGTTACCCACAAATTTAGTTATCGGGTAAGGCCCATATCAAAGTGGTCGAAACTTCTGATGGGATCCGCTAAGGCATTCATTCTGTAATGCAACCACACCTTGTCGCCCACTTGAAACTTATGTGGCACCCAATGCTAATCATGATATTGTTTATACTTGGCACTGGATTTATCCAATATATCATTAACCTAATAGCAAATATGTTGAATTTGTTCAATAAACCTGGTGGCTTTATTAGCATTAGACTGTACATCATACATAAATTCCTATGTAGTTGCAAAGGGCATGGCAACCTCAATAAGGCACAATGGCTGAAATCACAGGCCCACTTGAAAGGGGTTGTTGTTAGTTGAGCTATGGAGATATCTTTATAGATTTTTTTCACATAGTAAATACTCTCATACCATTTATGTGGATTCTTGGAGTTGTACATGCATAGTATGTGCACTATCATCATGTTGACTACCTCTGTCTGACCATTAGTTTGCGGGTGGAATGCCATTGACTTGGTGAGCTTGGTGTCCAACAATGACCAGAGGCTCGACCAAAATGCAATCAGGAACTTTTTATCCCAATATGATATAATGGTTTGCAAAATCCCAAAATGCACCCACACTCATTTGAAGAAGAGTTTGGCAGTGTATTCTGTTGTGATATTATTCTTGCAAGAAGCTAATATAGCCATATTAGAAAATATATCAATGACCACAAATATACATTCATTACCATGCTTGGTAGAAATAAGGCGAGACATATAATCCATGGAGATTGATTCCTAAGGCTGGCTAGGAGTAGGTGGAGGAGTGTGCATGCCTTTATTATTAATGGTTGGCTTGGCGATGGCACAAGCAATGTAGGATGTGATATACTTTTGAACACCTTGTTGGAGTTTCAGCTAATAAAAATAATTTTGCAATACTACCACTATTTTTTCCAAACCAAAATGTCCCGTGACTCAACTTTAGTGTTCCTCCCAAATCATACTGGCACGTTTTCTTGAAAGAACACAAAGGTGCCCCAAGTATCACAATGGTGCATCATGTAGGTGGAATTGTGGTACTTTCTTTCCATCCATAAACATTTGGTATGTGGTGGAAAATTATGGATCAATTTTGTACAGTTGTGGCCATCTAGAAGTCTGATTCCCATAAGAGTTGAGGACAATGGTCAGTGCCATAACCAGAGGCCGATTTAGGCAATCTGTAATGTTATTGGTGCTTCCCTTCTTGTATTTAATGTTAAAATGGAATTGTTGCAGATTTGTGGACTATTTATGATGTCAGTTGTTCTACAACTTCCCTTGTGTCTATATAAACTAAATAGGTTGGTGATATGTATGGATGACCATCTCCTTCTTTAGAATGTAATGTTTCCACTGCTAGAAATCATGCACAATGGAATACATCTCTTTATCATATGTGGGGTATTTACATATCATATTGGAGAGTCTCACTGTGATAGGCCACTGAATTCCCTTGCTAGGTGAGAACTATACCAATATCATAGTCAGAAGCATCTATCTCAATTTCAAATGGTTGTTGTAATTTTGTCAAAGTGAGTACTTGTTCAGAGTGAAAGCGGTGATTAAGCTCAATGAATGCCTTTTATTGGGACTTGGACTGAAATTTTTTTCTCTCGCTCCGCCCTTGGTATCTTGACTCAAAGACCAAGTGATATGAGATAATCCCAACACAAAATTTTGATAGAAATTTGCAAGGCCCAAAAAGTTGTGAAATTTTTTTAGAGTTTTCGAGGTTGGCCAATCCCGAATGACTTGGATCTTAGTTGGATCCACATGCACACCTTTCTCATCAATGATGTAGTCCATATATTGGACTTTTTTCATGCCAAAGGTGCATTTATCCAAGTTGGCACATAGTTTATGCTGCCACAAGGTTTGAAGGATATACCAAATATGTTGCAAGTGATCTTCCCAACTATTTCTGAAGATGAGGATGTTGTCTCGTTATACAAAAATGAATGATTTTGTGAAATGTTGGAAGATTTCATCCATCACCTTCATAAAAGTTGCAGGGGAATTTTTCAACCCAATAGGCATGAAAAATCACTTAAAATGTTCCTCCTTAGATTTGAAGGCAGTCTTCCATACATTTGTGGGTTCTATTAGAACTTGGTGATAGCAAACTTCAAATCAATCTTGCTAAAGTACTTGGACCCCTTAAACTAGTCAAGAAGGTCATCAATTTGTGGGATTGGATACTTGTTCCTAACAATGATTTTATTCAGTTCCTGATAATCAGTGCAAAGTCTCCAGGTTCCATCCTTTAATGGTGGCACTCGGTTCTACATCAACAATTTTATTCCCCTTGTCGGGTTCTGGCTTAGAGTTAGAACATGCATCTGACTCTGAATATTTTAGCTCAGCCACCAGTGACTCATTGGCACAACACTCATTTTTGTTGTGGGTGGGGCTCCTGTGGAAATCACACTAATTTCCTCTGTCCTTCCTCTTCTTGGTGTTATTCTTTACTTGTGGCTTCGATAGGATGTCTTGGGTCACTCCACCTTGGCTCTATCCTTTGTTCTATTGGTTGGAGGTGCCTTTTCCCTGCCTCAGATTCACAAATCCAAAGTCTCACTTCTTCTGCTTGAATATTTTCTCGATCTTGACAACATATCAATACACTACACCAAGCAAGGAGATGTACAAGAACTCCATTTCTGTCCACATGTATTTATGTAGACAACCATGATACTTGAGTACTAGATGTCGTTCAAAATCCTTGATACCCAAATTTTTTTGTAGGGTATGAAAAATATTTATGAACTCCAACACCTCTTAGTTCCTTTCCTATCGTAGTGTGGTCCATTTGATGCACTTATCTTCATAGCTCCTGAAAGAGAAATATTGTTCCTTGACGAAATCTTGGAAATAATTTGAAAAGGGTGCGACTGAAAGTAGTGAGGGTTCCTCCTCATCCCTCTGCTCACAGTAAGTTTCCCACCAGTCCTTGACATGGGGGCGACTTTGAGGAGTGAAAAAGTAATTTTTTCCCCATCAGAAAAATTATGGACTAAAAAATATCCTTCTAGCATATTTAACCATTTATCTAGAGCATCTGTGTCTATCTGGCTTTCAAATATGGGAATGTCAAAGTTAACTTGTACCTTAAAGGGAGTGGCACCTACGAAGTGACTTCTGAATGAAATTTATTTTCCCACCGATAACTGCCAAAGGATCTAGGAAAAATTATTCATCATATTGTTCCTTTGTCACTTGAGGGCCTCTTCGAGCAAAAATTTGAAAAGATCTCCTGATCCCTCATATTTCTTTTCTTCCACCATGGGAGGTCCTCAGAGTTGGCGAGGTTATTCCTGCAAGGGTTCAACCAGTTTAAGTCCTAACTCCTTATACTCCAACCTTGTTGGGAACATGCATAGAAAAATAGAGAAAGAGTAGACTGCTCTGATACCACTGATCCAAATTTATGAAGGAACGAAATGAAATACAGATTTAAATAAAACACAAAGATACAAATAAAAACATTTCAATTAATAAATAGAAATTATTGAAAAATGTTTACATGCAGGAAGGAAACAAAATAGCTTGGGTGATGGTAGCTTATCTCTAAGAAGATATGTGATGGATACATTTCTTCTGAATTGAGTTACAGTGAGTTTATTAGAATTTTTTTTATCACCAAGAAACAATGTAAAACCCTAAACATCCAAAATTCTAACCCTAGGAGATGAAGTGCCAAAAGCATGTGGGTCCCGTTGGGGCTAGTTGGAATGTCAACTTCCTGTAGAAATTTGCAACAAGAAACAGTGAAATTGGCATCCAGAAACAACATGAAAATGCACAGACACTAGTGTGGGATCACAGGTCACACAACGATGGATCTTAGCAACACATTAGTGTGCAACCAATTTTTAAATAAATTGGAAAATTAATTGTAATATTATCTCATAACAACTTGTAATAGTTAACTAAGTGTGATAGAATTAGTTAGCTCAATAATTTTGAGTTGAGGGTCAAAGGATAGGCATGTAGAGTGATTCTATTATTTACAGGGTCCAGTTGCATTTGTAGCACTAGTGTAGTGTGAGTAGGATCAGTTAACTCACATTAATTGAGTTAAAATCAGTTTAACTAGTTCTAACTGATTGATGTGCTAGTGGAAGATCAAGTGAAATAAAATATGTTTAATTCACAAGTAGTGATCTACCAAGTAACTGATCATTTACTATTAATAGCTGCATGCATGGCAATTCTGATGGAGACCCAGTTGAGACAAAGGTTTAAGACTAGTAAACTATCAGTTGTATTTTTGGCAAATTGCCCAGGTGTAGTTATAAAGTTAGAGGAAGGCTCCATAGGGATTGCACAATCAAGGAAGGATAATTATCCTATTTAATAGGGATTAATTTCCTAAGGACTGCATGAGAAAGGCTGGGCTAAGGAGGGGTTGAGAATTGGCTAAGTGTTGGTCAATTTTTCCTAAGAATTGCTAGACAGTTTTGAGCAGGATCAGAGTGAGACAGTCAGGATAGTGCAGGATTTTCTCAGTGTGAGAAAACATTGTATTGTTTCATGATTCTTTGATTATGTACAATATATGATAGAGGGGTTTTGAGCAGGTGCTTTCCCCAAGAACATCTTGTGTTGTGTGATTGATAATTTTCTTTCTCTTACTTGCATGTGATTGAGCGATCATGTTTTATATTACACAAATATTGTAGAAGGATTCAGTATCTTGCTTTAGTACATTGCATGATAGGATTTCATGATCAGATTGCAGAGAATATTTGAAATTTTTGATGGAAAATTTTCAAAAAAAAATAGCATATTTGGATTCTTTGCGAAAAAATACCTAAATATAAAAATAAAATTGGTCGAATCGAAGCTCGAATAAGGGAGATATCGTCGATTTAAAATCAACTCTTTTTTTAGAAAATATTGTGACGGCGGGACAATTACAATGTGCGCGAGTCAGAAAAGGCAAGAAATCCAAGGGAAAGAAGTCCCAAGGCAAAGAGGGAAAGAGATACTTGTGCAATATCAGATGTTTTCATAGTCACGAGCATGGGCACTATGCTTCAAATTTTCCACATAAGAAGGAAAGCAAGAAAGAGCCTGGAGTTGCAGTGGGTGAAGCATTGGATTCACAATTTAAGCTTGACTTTACTCTCATTGCATGCATGGCTAGCACTGCAATGGGATGCATGTGGTATCTAGATAGTGGTGCCTCATTCCATATGACGAGGAATAGAGATCTCTTCAGTGACTTGGAGGAGAAGGACCTCCAAAAGAACATAGAGCTTGGAGATGACGAGAGCTATATCGCGACCGAAATAGGTACAATTACCTTTAAGAGGGAGTATGGCTCCCCTCTCGGACTAGCAGATGTTTTTCATGTTCCTGGCCTAAGGAAGAATCTTGTCTCCGTAGCAGGATTGGAAGATCATGGTTATGAGGTGATGTTTCGAAAATGAAATGTGTTCCTTAAACACATAGCCACGGGAAAGGTGAAGCAGATCGATTCAAGAGTCAAGAACCTATATGGTCTCGAGGTTGAGGATGCATGCAAGGCTTTGAGGAGAAAAGAAATGTTTAGTGACTTGGTGGTTGAGAGGGAATTATTATCTCTCAACATGCAGCCTCAGAAGTAGTCTCAGAAGGTTGTGGAGAAGCCATAATTGGAGAAGTGGAGAGGAGACCAAGTGGAAGAGTCCACTCAAGAAGAGACCTCCAGGAGGGGGAAATTTCGATCTGAATGGGAAAAGGGAGTACATGCAACTATACCTCCAGGTGTGAGGTGGGGCGATGTGCAGAATTAATCCCAAGAAGAAATTTGGGTAGGGTCCATTGATATGGTGTGTCTCATGGATTGAAATTGGCTACGAGGAGCCCACAGTACAACAGTAGCACGAAGGATTAGTTAGATTGATGCAGTAAGATATCAGGAGGACATAAATCAGAGTGACAGGTGTCAGATACTGGAGCACAGATCAGAGTTGGAAGTAGTGCAGAGTGCATGGATGCAGATGTCAGCAACACAGAGAGTCCAATAGACACGTGCAGTAGCTAGCAGCAGTCATAAGACTTTGATGCCAGATGCATTATACTAATTTAGTTTTTTGGAGGCTATTTAGTTTCACAAGAGTTACATGTGCAAATAACACTAGAGCAATGCTGCATGTAGAACATTCCAAAGGTACCAGATCAGGATAGATTGATTCCTTTCTTGTTGAGAGGGAGTGTTGAAATTTGCAACAAGAAAAAATGAAATTGGCATCCAGAACCAACATGAAATTCACACACACTAGTGTGGGATCACATGTCACACAATGATGGATCCTAGCGACACATTAGTCTTCAACCTATTTTTAAATAAATATAAAAATTAGTTGTAATCTTATCTCATAACAACTTGTAATAGTTAACTAAGTGTGATAGACTTAGTTAGCTCAATAATTTCGAGTTGAGGGTCAAAGTATAGGCATGTAGAGTGATTCTATTATTTACAGGGTCCAATTGCAGTTGTAGCACTACTGTAGTGTGAGTGGCATCAGTTAAATCACATTAATTGAGTTAAAATCAATTTAACTAGTTCTAACTTATTGATAAGCTAGTGGAAGTGTTAGACTCCTATACCAATAGGTGTCATTTTTCATGATTGACTTGTTGAAATATGCAATATGTTCAAACCTTTTTCTTGTTGCAAATGTGTTCCATATTCTTTAAAAATCAAAAAATAAAAAAATTTTAAAAAATGTAAAAAGGGTATACCCTAAAAGAAAAATTAAAGGGTGAAAAGAATAAAATGGTCAAAAAAGTGAAAGAAATGAACCCCAAACAGAAATAGACTAGGAAAGTGTGCAAGTCCAAATGCCACTACTATTTCATTTTTTGTAATAAACAAAATTGTGTGCAGTTTGTCAAACTTTTGCCACAATTTATGAAGAGTCAAACTGTTTAAACTTGACTCATTCATTTTTCAATTTCATGTTGTAGAATAGAGAATAAATATCTGACCAAATAGTTTAATCTTGGCAGATAAGTAGATAGGTAGAGTTAATAAAAAGTGCTCAACAGTTTAATCTGAGCCCTTGGATGTAATAAGTGTAGACTTAGGTAGGCTTGCCATGTAAAAGAAAAAGAAAAGTGTGATAAGGGTTTGCCAGTCTAAGTGCACCCTAATAAAGAGAAAATGGTAGGGTAAAGTAAGTAGGGTAGGTAGATGTTGTTGCAGAATTACATGTGATGAATGATGGTTCTAAATGTTTTCAATTTTACTTTCATCACAAAGTACAAGGGCATATACTACATTGGAAAAGTTCACAACAAAGCAAAGTCAAGATTATTAACTTCCCCTTCATTTTCCCCTAAAGATTTCACTAATTTCCCCTAAGTGCTAAGGTCTTTGAAGATTAAAGGGGCTCAAGGCATTTCCTTGACTTTTGGAGGGACCGGACCCTCGGCCCAATAATTGAAAAAACCTAAGTACTTGAAATCATCCATTATCACATTCATTCACCTCTCAAAAATCTTTTTCTAAGTAAAATCCCATTTTACTTAGGAAAATCCTTCAATATTTCATGAAAATCCCTCAAAATCACTTTTATTCTAAGTCTAAGTGATGAAAGTATAATAATGCCATTTATTTTGAATCTTCACTTTCTTGGTTATATTTAAGTATTTTGAGTTTACATTATCCTTTGGTCATATTAACTCTAACTTATGTATTAATTCCCATAAAAATGACCTTGTCCTATTATATATAATTCCTTTTATAGTAATATCCCCAAAAACCTTATATTATGACTTTTTAGCCAAAATAATTTAATTCCTATCTTTTTCAAATTAAAAACCCACAATATACCCCCTTTTGGCTAAAATATAACATTAATATTATTCCCGCCCCCCTACAATGAATAAATCGTGTTGATTTAATTATTGTATAAATAAAAATAAAGTAATTACCGACCATCCATCGTACCAGGGATTAATTAATCCACATGATTAATTAATAACCAAACCCAGCCAATCGAAATCCACCCGATGGGTTTAATTAACCGTTAATTACATTGGGCCTGCGCCGTTAATTCCCCGCCATCTCCCTGTCCCGTCAACCATCCGATCGACCCATCAAAGATCTATGGCCCTCATCCATTTCGCTGGCCATCCGCGTACGAAAGATAACGCGCGATGGCCAAACGGTTTTCAAACAGTGTCGTGCTACGTGTCAGTCGTTGTATCGCATCGCTGCCCTTCCGCCTAAAACCGCCTTCCCTCACAAGCGGTGCGATAGAAACCACCTTCCCCCCCATGACTCATTTGTCGTACATGCTGATGTCATTAATTAAAACCCACCACCCTTTGAATTTGTAAATAAAACGAAAAGAACTTGCATTTTTTTATTATATCGTGCACAGTGAATGACCAGAATCCCATGCAGTAAAACCCTTTGTAACCCAGCTGCGCTACCTGAAGCCTTTGTTAACCAATTCGAGCATGGTTTACCTCCCAAAAATCATTCTAGATTTACTCCACAGACCTCTCAAAATCAAAGGAAACCTTTTCGACCTCCCTTGCAAAACAATGCTTTCTTAAAAATTTGTTTTGTTTTACAGGTGATCAGAAGACCACATCCTTGGATAAACAGTCTTAATACTAGTCATTAGACTTGTTTACTCCAAGAGTGTTATTAAATCTATTCAAACATAGATGGAAGATAAAACATACAGTTGAAAGACAAGAAAATGAAACAAGATATTAAATGATTTACTGTTGAAACAGACAGTAAAAACGTAAACTACACATTAAAGGTAAAAGGACACAGTAAAGAACAGTTAAAGAGTATCAGTGGTTAAAGTGTATCAGGTAAAAGTCAGAGTGAAAGTTAAAATGAAGTTACAGAGCGGTCAAAGGTAAAAAGTAAAAGTAAATACAGAGGCAGTAAAATGGTAAAAAGAGATGAAAATAATTTCACCAACAATGATTTTTCTTTAAAGTGAAAGTAAAACAGTCAAAGGAACAAAAAAGTGAAAAGATGAAAAACACAACAAGAAGGAACATTTTTGCAGAAATTGCATGTTTTAGTCATAGTTTTTCAGAAAATATTGTGATCAATCCAAGATGAATTTTGCAAAACTGAAGGAGGTTTATGTTTAAGAGTACCATCTACAAAAACCTCTCTCACTTTTCTAACAGCTATTATGGTTTTGGAAATATTAAACAATGTTGGAAAGCACTTTTTGCAGAAAATTACAGTCAATTCATCATTTGGCAGAGACGATTGTGGCCAATTAGAAATACATTTCACAAAACTGAATGAGGTTTTTGTTCCTAAGGGATCCATCTACAAAAACCTATCTCACTTTTTTCACAGTGATTTCAGAATCATAGATACATGCACATATTTACAGGCTATTTTTCAAACTCTGTAAAACTTTGTTTTACACATATTTTTACAGAGCCTTTTGTGCATAGCTGGAGAGGAATTTGGGGAAACTGAAATAATTTTATCTCAAAAACATATTAATCTACAATAACCTCTTTCACTTTTTACATATCTATTACGGATTGAGAAATAAAAAGGTCTCATTGGACCCCAAGTTTGCAGAATTGTTGGAGCAGAATTGCACAAAGAAAGGAAGCAGTTAGTGACTTGGATGCCTCATCATCAAATAAGAGTTGGATCAAATTCAAATTCTCCTCTTTATCATCACCTATCCATACAAAATAGTGCCAAATAGATGCATTAGTTTGAGTTTCCTTTACTTAAGTTCTATTTATGTAAAATAGTTGGAGAGATTTGTGAACCAATTTTGATATTTTTTCAAGATATTTTAGTTTGGAATTTGTATAAATACTTCACTCTTGAAAGTATTTTGGGGTGGATTCATATACTTTGTTGTAACATTGATTTTTCGGAATAAAATGTTGTTGGAGAAACTTTTTATAGCTTGCTAGATGATGAATTGATGCTGAAGACTTTTTATAGGATTCATGTGTCGAACTATAGATCAATAAGTCATTTCTATCCTATGTTTTAAGTTTTATATCTATTTATCATATCACTGTGTTCAATTTCTGAATAATTAACAAAAATGAATAAATCAGAAATTGCTTAAGTGTACTCTGATTTCAATTGTGATTATTCTAAATGTTTTTCTTCTAAACTGGTTATAAACAATGAATTCTTAATTGCTCTTGTTTTACTGGTTTAAACATTTTGATTACTATAGTAAATAATTCTTAATTGTTTTTTACTTGTAATCATTCACTTTCTTTATTTGAACATGTTGAAAGATTCTTGTTGCCTTTAACCACTTCAAAATCATTCCAAATTACTTTAATAATAAAATTGTTTCTTTGTTTGGCTATCTTGCACTGCACAGCCATTATGCTGATGTAAAAACTTAATCGATAAAGCCATCCTTTAAGACTCTGCTTCAATAGTCTAGTATAATGTTCTTCTCAGTTGAGTTCCACCATTCAATTCGAACAAACTCTTGAACATAACCTGTAGCCTAATATTTTAAGAAATGACTAATTTTAAAGAGAGAGCCCTCTCTGGATATGAATTAGCTAGAAAACGTATGCGAAAGGTTTTGGAAAGATGATTACCTGGGTTTGTTTCCTTTTCCACAACTTCAAGGAAAATATGAGTGATAACAGGAAGATCAAGTGACTTAAAATAGATTTAATTCACAAGTAGTGATCTACCAAGTAATTGATGATTCACTATTAATAGCTGCATGCATGTCAATTTTGATGGAGACCCAGTTGAGACAAAGGTTTAATAAAAATAAACTATCAGTTGTATTTTTGGCGAACTTCCTAGGTGCAGTTATAAAGTTAGAGGAAGGCTTCATAGGGATTGTGTAGTCAAGGAAGGCTAATTATCCTATTTAATAGGGATTAATTGCCTAGGGATTGTGTGAGAAAGGCTGGGCTAAGGAGGGGCTGCGAATTGGCTAAGTGTTGGTAAATTTTTCCTAGGACTTGCTAGACAGTTTTGAGAAAGATCAGAGTGAGACATTCAGGATAGTGTAGGATTTTATCAGTGTGAGAAAGAATTGTATTGTTTCATGACTCTTTGAACATGTACAATATATGATAGTTTGGAGCAGGTTCTTTCCCCATGAACATCTTGTGTTGTATGATTGATAATTTTCTTTCTCTTACTTGCATGTGATTGAGAGATCATGTTTTATATTCCGCAAATATTGTAGAAGGATTCAATATCTTGACTTAGTACATTGCATGGTTGGATTGAATCCATTTATATAATTTCTACATGGTATTATAGCTGCGTTAGAGATTTTATACACTTCCTGGGGCCATAAATTTGGCGTATTATCTTCGATTGGCGTGCATGATAACTCGTTAGAAAGGTCTATCTAAGGAAAAAAAATTATACTAAAAAATTGTGCAACATCCTTCAGGTTTTCATATTTCCCCAAAAAACACCGTTTAGATCCTCAAAACGGCTCTAGAAGTTAAAGGCCCAAAAAATTGCCAAAAATAGAAAACTACCGAAGTATGAAACTGTGCTAGAAATTAGGAAACTAAAGGAAAAAATGTTGGGGGTAAAATTGGAATAGGAAGGTGGCCAGCAATATCCACCTGGATCAGTCCTCCACCCTTAGGAAGAAATTTTCCCCATTGCATTGAGTACCTCCATGAGATGGGGAAACTTCTACTAAATTTGGTCCCTAGTGGGCCACTTGCCTTAGTGCAATAGCTGGCCAGCTTTGACAACGCGATACAATTGGATCCTATGTTGGAGAGTGTTTTTAACCTATGTGTCCATGCTTTGATTAGTCGTGGCTTGTTTGATGCAATCTAGATTGAGATTTGTTGGTGTCAGTTGCTCAACAATGTTTGATGTGTCCAACAATGGTGGGAGGTATGTTCGAAAGCAGTCCAGATTGAATACGGGGTGCAGGCTAGGGAATGGAGGGATACTTAGCTCGAAATCATTATTACCCACAACCTTAGTGATGGTGTAAGGCATGTATCAAAGCGATTGAAGCTTTTGATGGGCTTTGGTCAAGTGTTCCTTCTGTAGATACAACCAAAAGTTGTCACCCACTTGAAACTTATGTGGCACCCGATGTTGATCATGACGTTGTTTATACTTAGTATTTGTTTTATCTAGGATATCATGAACCTGCTGGTGAATGTGCTAGATTCATTGAATAAACTTGGTGGCTTTATTGTCATGGCACTGTATACGTGAAAATTCTGCCTATCTAGTCGCAAGAGGCATGGCAACCTCAATCAGAAAAAATGGTTTAAATCCTAGGAAGAATGGGAAGAATTTCTGAGATCTATTATAGTTGTGTTACAAATAGGGAAGACTCTCATCCCATGTCCGTGGATGCTTGGAGTTGTACATGTGTAATTTACAAGAAAATTTTTATCATATATTTCATTGAGTTTCTTATTGAAGAATGTTGAATTGTTGGTTTAATTTGAGCTTGTAAAAGAACTCAATTCAGGGTTTGGTTGTATGAATATTTAGGATGTATTATCAGTGCTAGTGTGTCATTATATTGCTAGATCAAATTATTATTCATGGTTATTAATGTTCTTGATAACAAGCTCTTACTACTGAAGCTACTAAGTTTGAAAGTGTTAATCAGGTTTGATTGTAGATTTGGTTGATGTGCTAGGGATTATATTGTTGATATACATGAACCAGGGTTTAATACTTGTATCACTGCTAGAGTGTTGAGTGCTACTTGATTGTACAATTAGGTTTTGGCTTGATTATTTTTGTTGAGTAGGGGTGATTTTTGACTTATCTTTGAGGGTTGATAAAGTTGAAACAAAAGATAGGGTTTTCATTTATATGCTAGATGGATAGAAAAAAATTTTAGCTCTAGCTTTTGGATAGTGAAAATTTTCAGGCTATCTTTTAGATATTAAAATTTTTCTAGTAACAAATTTCTTGAATAGGTAAATAAGATTGTGGATAGCATAAGTAAGATTTTTTTAAGGTTTTAGTATTAAAGTTCAAACTTTTCTTTTAATGAAAGTGTTTATTGCCCACTTTCTTCTCCGTGATTGTAATTTTTTTTAGTTTTTTTCCATAGTATAAAATTTTTAGTTTGAAATTATATTTCTTAGTATAAAATTTTCATTAATTTTTAAAAAATATTTATAGATTAAATTATCATGGGGAATTGAAGAAACTGCAAGAGAAATTATGTTCGAATTAGAGACTTTGAGGTTCATAGAGATACTTGAGAAACTCTTACTGAAGAAAGAAGGAAGAACATTTAAATGTTGGAAGGGAAAATCAATCTCAACAAGAATAAGTTGAATCAGGTATGTAAATGTACATATTGTAAATAATATTTAAAATTTAATAATGTATTGCGCAATTTGATTTTTATTTGATGAACTAATATAAAAGTATTTTGCAATGTAAATAAAGATATTTTCCTCATAACATTGATGATGATATAGAAAATGTTGAAAGAGAAAGTGAAAAATAAGATGAACCAGTATTGATGAAATTTTTGAAGATGTTGAAAGAGATTCAAGTGAATAAGAAGTTTAACCACCCATAGTTATGCATATATATGTCATGTATTATTGAATATACATATTTACTAGTTTTAATTTCATTATGTATTTTTTAATTTAATTATTTAATGTATATTTGAAGTCATGTGCATTAAACTCTCATATGTACAGGTGAAATCAATATTGATGATGAGATGTTAGAAAATGTCGATGCTAGCACATACAAAGATAAAAAGGTTGACCATGTTATACGATATCGTGTTAAGCGGATTATTGATAAGTTCTTCAAATATGAAAATGTGATAGTTCAAGCTCAAATTTTGAGTGGTCTCTTAACATCGAATAAATTAAATTAAGCTACAACACCATTGGGCATTAAAAAATAAACAAAAGATAAAAAAAGTGAAGAATAATATGATTGAAAATATAAGTAGCGATCTAAAATCAATTAGAAAATCTAGAAAGAAGAGTGATATAGATGCACGTAGAGTAATAGAAACAACAATGGTTCCATCAACTACTCAAGAAAATCATTTGATAAAATCTATAACAAAAGCATTAGGGACCTCATGAAAAAAATTACACAAGAAAAGGAAATTTCGATTACAAATAGATGCAAATGATGAGATTGCTTACTGGACAATTATTTGTAGTCAACCATACAAAGATAGTATTGAAGAAAATGTTACTAAATATGATATGTGAATATTAGATGAAAAATTCACGCGTTTCACCAAAATAAATGGGCATCATGTGACGAAGAATAATATGGAATCAACATGAAGAACATCCAAATCATATCTTGGACACCACTAAGATATATTTGTTCAATAAGTTCAAAGAAGAGAATCATGGAATTAATGTCTCAATCAATAATTTTGTGCAACAAAAAAAAAGGTATGTCTAACCTATCGCTATACATGACACTTGTTTTTGCCATTGTCATGTGGAATTTCAATTATATTATGACACCTTACTTGATTTTGGTAAAACATTTTGGAGAAATATACCTCCTCATTCCACTATCCATGATTCATATCCTAGATTCTACGTGGAAGAGAAAATCATGAATTATTTTACCGAAAGAAATCTGTTGATGGTAAAAAATGTGATCAGTGGATTTGAATTTGTTTCACAACAAATATCCTATTCATATGAATGATCAATCACTACCCAACATAAAAATGTTCTGGAAGAGATGAATATATGCATACATTGATTGGTGCAAGTAGTAGTACAAGTTCTAGAAGGATTGATTTACAAGAAGATAATTTTTTTGTGATAGAGTTTTGAAGAAGTTTGAAATTTTTTTTATAAATACACCAAGAATTCTCATAGATCTCAATGGAAGGACTTGCAATTCAAAAAATCCTGTGAAATTTTTCCACTAGGGACAATTTTGTCGATAGTTGATTTTGCAAAAAATTATACATTTATTGCACAAAATGAAATATAAAATGAATATTATCATTCTGACCAAGTTTCTCAGTGCTAGTCCATTTTTTATATAGATATGATAAGCACATTTTTGACATATATAAAAAAAAAATGACAATCGAAATGTTATTAAATAATATCATTTTTATATCAATGATGATCATACACATGATACACATTTTGTACAACATTGGTTCAATGATATTTATGATTCAATGAAAGCCCATGGAATAAAATTCAATGAACATTGGATATGGTCAGATGGATGCGCAATTCAATTCAAATATTCACAATCATTCTTTTGGATGTGTCTTCTTCATATGAAAACCAATATTAAACATTGTTGGAATTTTGTTGAGATTGGTTATGGAAAAGGAAAACATGATGGCGCAGGTGCATGTATAAAACGAGTACTTGGAAGATATTAGATGGAACACTTTGCAAACCAACTTGTCTTCACTGATCAAGTTGTTCAATGGTGCATTGCTGCACTAAGCCATGAGACTAACCCATCAAGAGAGGTGCACAGGTATGCATATATATGATCTTGTCTATATTTTTAATATATGATCATTTTTATTAATTTTAAATTTTTAAAAATTTAAAAATTATAGGTTAAATAACTGATCGATGATTATCTTTGATAGATAAATCATATTTTAAATAACATATTTATATTCTTGTTTGAATTTACTACAGGTTCTTTTGGCATATTGGAGTCCAAATGTAGATAAATCGATCTCATATGAGGTTTAAACAACAAAATGGACTAAAAAATTGCATTCAATTAAAACAAAATAGTACCGAAATGTGTTTACATTTGATAAAAAAAAGAACCTTGTTTTCGTCTTGTTTTCATAGAGGACACATGATTCAATGATGCTTGTGAAAAAAATATGTATGTGAAAGCTTGAAAACATACATAACTTAATACAAAGGGGAAAATGTCGTTTGTAAGCTTGGAAGAGATGGAATTAGAGGAGACTATAGTGTCATTCGAAGGCGATATTGTTTTTGATCTTGTTAGAGAGGGTAACATTTCAATTGATTTCGAAGGATGTGTGTGTGTGTTTTATGTTTTTAATCATTGTGTTTAAGTATAAATAATATTTAAAATATAGATCTATATCTAATAAGATTGTACATATTGATAACTAATTTATTGTTAATGATGATCTAAATTTGCACATTATTTTTTATTGTGCAAGAGATTCTTTTGTTGTAGTTGCACCCATTAACAACATAGAAAATGTCAAGTATTATTTGATGTGGTGCACTGAAATAAAAATGAAGTTATTGGAGGACTATGATGATAACATTTTTATATATGAAAGAGGGTCTATTATATTGAAAGGATATTTTTTCCTAGAAACACATCAAACCGAGAGTCATATTTACTTTCAAGACTATCAACCCAATGTCATAAGTTGTCAATATAGTCACTTGGTGTGTGCAACGTGCATAAAGTTGGTAGAAGTTCAATCAAGAAAAAAATAGAAATTAAAAAAATGGAGAATGTCAAAAACTGACCATGAACAAATCATTGAGGATGGCATTCCATTAGAATATTTTTAATTTAAATAGCTAGCAATATCTTCTCCTTTTATTCATCTCTTGGAAAGGGTTCAAATATATTGTTAGCCTTCCTTTTTGTGCACTCATAAGATGTCCATTCTATCTACTGCTAGTTATTACAAAATTGTTTTCATTAATGTGGTTCCTTTGTTATTAAGTTAAAAGGAAATTCAAAGATCTCAAATACTATTATAATGTAAGGATGTAACATCACAATATTCTTGTTTGTTGTTGATCAGACACTTCTATCATGTTTGCGATTCATTTTTATTCTTTACGTCATATTTGTGTCTTTTAAAATATTTCTAGTGCTATCTTAGTGATATTATTTAATTTATTAAAATATCATTACCATTAATTTTAAATGTTTTGTATCTCTTGTACATCTTGATAGAATCAAATTAGTGTTCGAAATAGGTTCAAAAAATGCATTTTATTGTGTTTTTCCTATACATGCAATGCATACACCATTGATATGTGAATTTCGTAATCTCTATTATATGAACCTATAACTAGAAAGGCATGCTCCACACTGTATTTTATATTTGAAAATTTCGTTTTCTAAGACAAAAGTTAGTCCCACATTGATATTAATGCAACTTCAATTGATTCAACTTTGCAATATTTAATTCTCAATTTCTATGCTTTCTCAAATTTCATGAAAAATACAATAGTAACAAACTTTAAGACAAATAAGGTACTTTAAATTTAGAATGTATGCATTTAACAAGCTTAATGGAATTTCCTTTTGTACAAAACACATATCTCATATATATATGTACCATAAATATCATAAAAAGAGAGAGAAAGTGCAATGGTATATTATATATGGGGCACTTACTACTCCAAATTTCCTTATAAAACAGAGGTTAAGGAGGCTATAATAGAATTTCTTTCAGATTTGCTATGGAAATAGCTCAAAACACCGGTCATGCTTTCAATCACAAAACTCTGCTTTTCAACAATTTTCTAGTCTTACGATGAAAAAACATTTAATATATCTGCATGCAGATAGAATAGATCAATATAACATTACCTCTAACAAAAGGAGGATA
This sequence comes from Pinus albicaulis, assembly GCA_034641835.2. NCBI lineage: Eukaryota > Viridiplantae > Streptophyta > Pinopsida > Pinales > Pinaceae > Pinus > Pinus albicaulis. Next base: position 1,268,504,174 of record CM076581.1, read on the forward strand.
ATGAGAATTTGACGTGTCATCTATATTTGGTAGAAGACCTTATTGAAAGGTTCAAAGGGTGATAAAATTTGGTTATGAAAGTGTTTGAATCTTTTATTGAATTCTTTTGCAAGTATTGTTAAGTAAATGAGTGAAAAGTGAACATGTCATAAAAGGGTGTATACATGTGTTTAAAATCTAGCTGAAAATGATATTATATCTTGTTATCACATTAAGACATAATCAAGTATCTAGGAATTGAGATATACAGATGGAATGGGTTGGATGTTATATGACGCGGGGAATGTTAAGTCCCTATAATACTAGTGTATCCACTTATTTTTATTGTTAGTGTAACCACATTATTGTTATTTTTGTGCCCATGTAGTCCCCATATTGTTATTATTGTGCCCCATAGAAGTCCACTATGGTTATTGTTGTGCCCTTACATTATTATTATTATGTAGGCTGTGATAATATTGTGAGCCCTTAGACTCCTATATATAGAAAGGAGGTTTTGTCATTTGAATCATCTAAGAATTGTTCATTTATGTAATGTAAAGGAGGTTTCCCCCTCTAAGAGGATATTTTTTTAAGTCGCCGATCTATCTTTTCTTCTATTTTGTGAGTTGGTTGCATAACATTTGGTATCAGAGCTTTGGTTTCTATGGTTTTTCTTCGTCAAACAAGTCATCTTGGAATTTTTGCTATAAAATTTTTTCTATGAAGCTTCAGAAGTTGAAATTGAAACCATGAGTAGAAATATTGGCGAACCTCGTATATTAATTTTAGAGCTTGGATCACTATATTTTTAGAGATAAGATTCAAGGAAGTTAGGGTTTTTGCAGGCTCCATAATTTCATTTCAAAAAGGTGACCTAGGGAGAATTGTCATAAATTTTGTTTCAAGCATCGGATTTGAATGTTTTAAAAAGTGACCGAAATTGCACGGGCTATAGTTTTTCTTGTAGAAACTTTAGGTCCTAATATTGAAACAGTGACATGTGGAAACTAGTACAAATTCGCTCTACGGAACTAGTCCATAATCAATATATCATGGAATATTTGGCATAACTCTATATTGAAGAACCCAATATTGGTCTAAAATGTGGCCTTAGAAAGAAGATTCATAGGGATACAACAAGACTGAACTTCAAATGTTGGAGATCTGAAATTTCAGAGTTACAACTGTTGCAAAATCAAGCTCCTAAAAGAAAGAAAAAGGTGTGTATGTTTTTTAAAATTGCATAAATTTTGCTTGAAAAATAAGTTTGAAGTGATTCCAAGGGCATATCAAAGCATAAATATCAGTATTGGGTTCTAAAAGCCCCCCAGAATAAATAATTCCACAACCATTAAGCCCTCAAAAAACTCTACTATGATGCATGAAGAGGAAGAATTGTAGCATGATATATCAAAATTATGTGACCAAGTGCAAATTTTGTTTCCCTCATAAAGAGAAACCAAAGATGAACTAAAAGGGGACACAAATGGTTTAAAAGAAGAAATAAAAGGTGACATTGATGGTTTAAAAGGTGACATGGATGCTTTAAAAGGTAACATGAATGGTTTAAAAGAAGACATGGAAGGTTTGACAAAGTTAATACAAGAAACACTTCCTAATGGTGAAAAGGTATTCCATGAAACTCATAATGAGAACAAAAGGAATATCAATCATGATTTTAGAGAATCTAATGCTGGGTTTAAGACCCACCATATTCCAAATATTGATATGAGGAAGTTATATGTCAAGGATCCGGTAACATGGATACTATAAAGGGAGCAATATTTTGATCTCCATCATGTGAAACACACACAAAAGGCACGCATTGCAACATTACATCTAGAACCCAATCAGTTTATATGGTATCGATGGATTTTTTCTCGTAAACCACTTGTAACCTGTTCAATTTTTACTAAGGAAATGATAACACATTATGAGGATACTAAGAGCAACACAATATTTAGACAATTGATATATCTCAAACAAAATGGTTCAATGGCGGAGCAGATTGAGGACTTTCAAAAATTGAATATAAGGGTAAATGATATTCTAGAGGAGCATAGGATTGATGTCTTCATAGAGAATTTAAAATATAAAATCCAACATGAGGTTTGCCTTTGGGAACCTGATTCATTGGAGAAGGAATTTAGGTTGGAAAGAAAAATTGAAAGTAAAATGATGGAAACAAGGAAGCCTACCACTCACAAATATAAATATGGAAGTGTTGCTACTCCTAGCCTTGCACAACCTACAAGGTTGACACCACAAAAATTGGAAGAAAAAAGAGCAAAAGGGATTTTTTACAGTTGTGATAGAAAATACACTAAAGGTCATAAGTTTGCCGAGAAGAAATGACTTTGCATAGATTGTGAAGAGGAGGAAGAAAAGGAACAAGAAAATTCAAAAGAAGAGGATATACACCAAGAACTAATTCTATATAAAGAAGAAATGAATGCAACCATATCTCCTAATGCATTGATAGGAACTACTATTGTACAATATTTTTTTGCACTCCATATCTCATGCCCTGAGCTGTCAAAATTTGCCCAAAATTTCACAAAGTGACAAAGTATGTTAATGTGTTTACCATGAAAACATGATTAGAGAATCCCTGAAGAACAAAAGGAGAAATGACTTGAAGCAATTCTGCAAAAAGATTGTGATAAACCCTATTTTCAGACCCAAAGTGGTCCCTACAATTAAACCCTCGTGCTTTCCACCTTCACCATGACCTGTATATAGCACTGCCGACGTGAGAATTCAAGAGAAAAAAAGCGGTGCCATTCTTTTAGCAGTTTATCCAAAAATGGAAGAGAAACTTCTCCTACTAGAAGCCTCGAGAACGAAGAGTTGGTTATAGGTGAATAAGGATTGGGTTGAGATCTCCCATTTTAGGCCTTTTATCCTACAATTAGGGATCCTCCCCTTAATATGTGGACCTTATTTCTCCTTTTGTGGATCCCTAACCTCTCCTCTGTCCCTATAAATGAATTTTATACTTTTCCCAAATGTTGATCAATGTTGGTTTCCAACCTTATTCTCATTTGTGTCTAAATGTTTCCATTTTCTGAAGGAGAAAGGAGTGCTTGAAGGTATTTGGCGAGTACTTGGAAATCCATCCGAAGGTGGCTTCCAACATCAGAGCTTAAATGATTGTATGCTTCCCTGGTTTCTAATAATAATACATTACACTTTTTCCTTCCATAAATGTGTAATTTATTATGCGCTTAATGTGTTACTCTCTGATCTTTCACATAGTTTTTGTTTGAACAAATTATGTTGTATATGCTTTCATCGATTTGGTTTGATCTTCCTTGTAGGTAAACATCCATGACATAACTTAAAGGATTGAACTTGGAAGTGAGAAGATCAAGAAATGACACTAACGGGCGTTAGCATCAGAGTGAGGCAGGCCATCTATCTCATTTTGTATTTTCTAATATAAGATAGGAAGGTTTGTGTGTATTTATTCAGTTTGTTGCTAGATCCTCTATTTAGGACTAGAGAGATGATTTCTGTCCGTAGCAGGGATTTTATATACATCAATTACCACTCCTCAAATTCTCAATATAGAAGCAAAATCCAAGAAGAAAAATTTCATAGTGCCGATTGATTTGGGTAGTACCCATAATTTCATTCATTGTAAGATAGCCAAGGAATTGGATTACTTCCTATATCCAACACCGACGTTAGAGTGAATTCTAATCGCAAGCGTACGAAAAAATATCACTTTAGCTGTGCATAACAAACAACCCTAACATCAAATGTGGCTGTCAATTTCCTTAGATCTGTAGTAGGTGATAAGAATGAATGCTACAAAATCTAGATCTATGTAGTTAAAGACATTAAACAACAAAAATAGGCAAGAGTTTCTCCATACATCCAATAGATAAGACAAGAATTTATAAAGAATTTTTTGTATTATGACACCTGGGAAGAGAACACAGAAAGATGTTACCAATCCCCCTCAATGTGCTGGGTTCTTGTATGTCCTCAACACTTCAGATCCAAGATCTCTCTCTCTTGATGGTGTAGAAAACCCAGACAAAATAGAACTCAAAGGGAGCTCACAAGCAAAAGTAGAAAAAAATGTGACAATGATGGAGGATCAAAGTCAAACCAAAAGTGTAGATCAAAAGGTGATAAAAAGGTAATGAATGAATGGAAAAACCCTTCTATTTATAACAAAATATTGAGTTAGTCTAGATATTGGTGCATAATTAAAATATTATTAACCAAATCTAGATCCAAGTTACTTGAAATATTTTTATTTTTGGTGGAGGGAAAAGGAATTTAGAATTGGTTAAATCCTTTTATTTAGAAATAATAAATAAATAAATGATTTATTTATCATTTCAAGGATGAGGTTAAGAAATAATTAAATAAATAATGATTTATTTAATTATTTAAAAATGATTTAGTCAAATTCAACAAGGAGTATTATTAAATAATGATTTAAATAATTATTCCTAGAGAATAATAAGATAAATAATAATCTATCTAATTAATTCCCATGTTTTGGGTTAAATATGACCAGGAATATTAATTAAACAATGGTTCAGTTAATTATCTTTAGAGGAAAATCAAACAAATGAGGATTTATTTAATTATTCCTCATGGGGTTTCCAATTTAGACCAGAAATAATTTAGTAAACTATGGGTTATTAAATTATTTCTCATAGTGAAAGAAATTTACTATGGTAAAATTGGTCTTACATGGTGTACTTAAGTCCATCTATTAGTAACAGATTAGATGACCAAAAATTGGTGTAACATATTTCCCCCCAACGTGCGAGCGTTAGGAGCTAATTGTATGGCCGAAGTACGTTGTAAGAACACAATCACTAGACACTAAAGGGGAGTCAAAGAGAGAGAAATATAAGACTGATTGAAGTGAGAGAGGACAAGACCCTGAGGAGGCGAGACTTACAGGTGCGACAAGTCTCTTTTATGAGTGAGTACATGTTTTCAATGATGCGGGGGAGGCATACCTATGCCCACAGAGATGACAAAGTACAAAGAATAATGGTGCGCCCAACAAACATGGGACTGAGCTATATAGTACATGTTGGCATAAACATGGGCCAGATAAAAAACATAATGGATCCCACATACATACAATGCCTGGGACAACAGCCAGGACTTATACAATAATATATGAGTACATGAGATATAATAACAACCAAAGAGACCCTGTAAAATAGGAAAGGGCTCTGAAAATCTGAATGATATATGCAAACTAAAAAGGCACTGCAAGCGGCTAAGGTTGGAACCATTAAAACTATAGAGCTGCATCCAAGGCTGTATTAAAGAGGTCATTTGGGTATGTGGGTGGCTACCTGAAGGGCCACCCCCTCATGAGTTTTGAAACATCTCACACACACCTAGGATCACTGGTACAATCGGCTGCATCACTGAACCATCAAGTATACAGATCTCGATCATGTCATAAGGAGCTGGAACTGAGAAACAATCAAGTCAAAGGGAAATAAAGGGTCCCTTTGCCTAATCCGAGGCACCGAACAAGATTGGAATCTAGAACAAAGGTATGATGCCCTCTATACCTGTATTCTAGAATGAATAAGATGATGTCGACAGAAGGAGGTTCGCCATAGGTGAGGCAATAAGGAATCCTCAACTAAGGCACGAGGGATAATAGTAGAGCGACTGATAGACTAACACCAGGGATGATGGTGGAATGGGGGGTACTGAGTAGTGGGTTGACGACTTCCCTTGTTAGAGCATAAAGGGCATAAATGACCTAGAAACTACTGATTCAACTCCAGAGGGGATAGGGGATAGTATGATTGAAGGCCAAAATGTGTGACATGAGAGAGATATAAAGCAGTGAAGGATGGAAGACTATGACGAGAGACAAAAGGAACTCGGGACAGACTCCATGGATGTGATGATGACTTAACTCGAATGCTCTAAACAAGAGCGACTCGATGATGATGCCACATAGAATAGGACCAGTGGGGACCATAAATACATGAGTAAAATATGGTTACTCACAACGAAAATTGACATGAGCATTGACAAGTATGAAGGAAAAGTGGTGCCCCAAGTACATGTGTTGCAAGTGAAGAAATTTAATTTTGAGAAGTGACGATGTGACCCTTCTTGGAAAAAAGGCTTCAGGGTGAAGAATTAAATCACCAAAAATTAAAGGATACCCATTTGAGTGCTTGGTGAGATATTTACAATGGTGCTGACGGTTCATCAAACCGAGCTACGATTTGGTCACAATTGGAAAAAGAAAAATTAAGGTTTTTCTTTTAATAAGGCAATTTCCCTCCAATTTGATTCATTTGAAAGTGCAGTTGTGGTGAATGTGGAGAGAAGGAAAAGGCCATAAATCTTGTAGAGATCATTGCAGACAAACTGACCATTGGAATCGAGACCCGCGACTTTCAAGTAGGTGAACTTACTTGTATAAAGGTGGCCTTAATGCTTCTTGGAAGGATGGTCCTGGAGAAGAATCAAGGTAAGAAAATAATATGAGAATGAACTAGTAGAGAAGGTATAAAATCATCCCTGCCCACCAAGTCAAATAGAGGGACCAAGTGGTAAGTATGGTATCACACAAAGTAGAACATTTGAATATAGGGTATGACACATCTACGATATATGGCTCGCCGAAGAGGCCGATAGGTCCAACTATCCAAGGAATGGGAGGATAATTGGCCATACATAGATCGGGTGTGTCTAGATCGAGACTTTGGTTAATCAAGTGAGAAGGTAGCCATGGGTACCATCATGGCCCCAAGCATGGGATACTGCCCCCAAGCATATGTGATGGAGGGGACTGATCTGGTATGAAAAGGTGGGAATGATGCCCCTAGCAAGAGGAGTTTATGGAGCGCCATACATGGTGTCACTATACCAAAGAGTGCCTTCTGAGATAATGAACTGGTTATTACTAAGAAAAAATAGACGTTGGTCAGCAACAATGTCTAAGGGATTGGGTTGTTGATGTAAGATGAACGAATGGTGAAGTGGATCATTCCTAGAGTGATCTGAAGTGATATGGAACTCTAGATGTTCTTCTAAATGGGGAAGAATAATGGTACTAGAGTCGACACTACCAAATGCACTAGGAGGGTTGTGGAGAATTCCTTCTCCTGGACTCTCAAATATGGGTGCCCCCTTACCAAAAAATTTGGTGTCAATGTAACGAACACAAGGTCTATGTGGTTCGATTGCATGGTTTTGATGTAAGGGGAGATAGATAAAGTCAGGGGTGGTAAATGCTTCCATAATTTCATCATCACAATAGAAGATGGGGTGAATGGTGGAAGGATGATCACATTATGCGGTGAAGCTACTTGAATCATCATTATGAGAAGCGAGGTTCACATGCACATCGTCACGAAGGGTGAAAGAAGAACAAGTAGATGAAGAATCTGCCGATGTTGAGCCCAAGGTGATTGCTGAAGGGAGGTCAAGCAAAATAGAAGGGGATGCCCTAGAGGGGTCTTCCACCATGGATCTCATAGATGATGACAGATAGAGGATAATGGCTGAAGACTCCATCATCTAGAAATTGGGAGGGGGTATGTCAATGGGAGTGGATGTGTCCTCTGGTTTTGCCGAAGAAAAACTCGCAAGTAAGGGAGAGGCGAACTCGTTGTGCTCGACCTTGAATTGGGGAACCGCTTCCAAGGAGGTGCGAAAATATTCGAGGCAGGGATAGAGGTGACTATAGTGGCCATAGAAATCACACAAAGCACAAGGTTGATTTTTTTTCAAAGTATTGAGTTTCTTGGTTGAAGCCAGTAAAGTAATATGGACTTCTAGGATATCAGACATAGGAAACGCTTCATTGACCATGGGTTTGAGACGAGGAAATTTAGGACAAATGTGGGTAGGATGATCGAAAACATCACAAAAAGCACATAGAGGTGTACAATTTGGAGGCTTAGGAGGAGAAGGTGTTTTCTGGGCAGCCTTGTCTTTAGGTGCCTTTTTGTGGGATTTTTCCCCCTCACCCGAGGCTTTCGCAATAGGATTAGATTCTTGCTGAGGTGGATGAGGCACAAAAGCAAAGGGAGGGATAATAGAGATAGGTTGGACCGGGGTCAAAGCAGTGTAAGGTTTGAGCTGACCAGGCGAGGTATTGGCTGGGGGATCAATGTACCCGACCGGGATCCCCAGGGTCATGTTGGGAAGGGTCAAGGTAGCCATAACAGGTACTGAAAATACTCTGGAAGGGGGAGCAAGAAATGGTATCTGACCGGAGGGGTAATGGCCAAGCATAATAGCTCCCAAATGATTAAGGCTAGGGGGAACTATTCCATGAGGAAAAATAGGATTAGGGACACTAGCTACAGATGAAGGGCCTTGAGGAGGAGGTCCCGAAGGCTGAGTTGAAGTACTAGGAGTAGGTTGCAAAGGGATAGGCTGCTGACTAGTCGAACCAGACTGAGACGATTGCATCATGAAAAATTTTGACGACCTAGGGTCAGGAATAAGAGGAGAGAGACCAAGGAATGAACCAAGAAAAGAGGAATCTTTATAGACTCCGAGTGAGACACTAGTCAGAGGTTCAATTTTTTGTTTATTGGCCACCGAAGAAATAATGGACTCTAGAGAGGTTTGAGACTTGGGTTCGTAATATGTCAGCTGATCTATAGTGATGATATTTTCGTTGTGAGGAAAGCACATCTTATGGTGAACCACAGATGGGACAATAGACATCACATGAATATAGCTACGACCCAATAGAATGTTGTAGTATAAGGGGTCACCAATGACTTCAAAGTCAACACAAACAGTTTTTCCCACAAGAGTAATAGGAAAATTGTGGAACGTGCCAAGGGGATGGGAAGAGTGGCCATCCCATGCACGGAGGGTGATAGTGGAGGGGGCTAACTCAGGCAATCCAAGATTTTTCCAAACAGAAGTGGACATCACGCAGGTGGATGCCCCCTCATCAATGATACATCGGGAGATGTTGAAATTTTCGGATCTTGACAGGTATTTGGAGGGTGACGGATGCAGGTAGGGTTGAATGCTCTGAATTTTCAACATCAAAGACAATCAAACGATCATCTGAAGGATCCATAGCACCCATGGTAGTTAGTAGAGATTTTCATTGTGAAGGGAAGGACTGGAGGACTTCCAAAATTGACATGGTGGCAGGGGATTGCGTCAAGTCATCTACTGTACTGTAGGTGTGGGCGGCTTTATCGGAAGAAAAATTTCAGCTTAACGGTCCTTTGGGGATCTTGGTATGTATCTCTACCTTAGGCTAAGGGATATGTAAAGCACCATTGGGTGGCGAAATTGGCTCTGTGGGACCTGAGGACTGGGGCTCGGTTTCAGACGTAGCGGGAGGCTTGGTGTACTGGCGTGACCGAGTCTGAAGGTTGAGATCGGCGGTATTGGCCTGGTCAGATCGCATCATAAGGATCTGGTAATCAGAGGTACCAGACAGAGGAGGTTGAGCGACCACCTGACTTTCAAGGGGTTGGGCAGCCACATATCCTTACTGGGGGAAAGGATTGGTGAACACAACGTGTTGATTAGGCACAACATTAGGAGGAACTGAAGCATAGGCTTGCTGTCCTCGAGATGCTGCTTGAGCTTCCCACAGTTGACGCATCTGAGGTAAAAGGGTATAATCATGGGTATAGTGACCGTGGACACCGCTACAAGAACAAGGATTATTTGTATGAAGAGGCATGTTCTTCTTGGGCTGATCGCCCTATTGCTGAGTTGTAGGGTTAGATATATTCCCTTAGGGATTGTTTCCTTGATTACCTTGAGTGGGTTGGTTCTAGTTGCCTTTCCTCTTATTTTTGGAAGTGTGAGGATTAGTTGCACTTTATTGCACATACATCTGAACCTGAGGGGGGGCTGGCTGCTGATGCGGAGCTTGAGAAGGCACGGGAGGCTGAGGTGCTTGTGCTGGAGGAGCTGGAGCACCTGACTATGGATACAAATAGTAAGGAGGTTGAGCAACATTGGGGAAACAGGTTTGGAAATAACAGGCCCTAGAATCAGAGGATGCAGTTGGGCAAAGGCGTGAGGCATGCCGTGTCCTGGATACATGTTGTCGGGAGGGGGAAAAGTGCTAGAGGAGTTGGCCCCTCCCTAAGGGAAACCATAACCTATAGGAGGATGAGTGTACAGATGTGAAAGGGATCCAACGATACCCTTGGCGACATGAGATTCCCCCAGTGCGTTGGCACCTCCAGGTCTAAGGAGATCGGTAAGACAGTATAAACATAACTAGATTGCGCATAGATCAAGTCATATTTCAATGCAACTTGGAGGGCTTCTTCCTTAGTCTGAGGAAAGTGAGACGTGACATATTTACCAATAGAGGGAAAAGGGGACTTGAGAAACTAGTCCATGTAGACACGGTCTTTGAAAAATGAAGCTTGACATAAGCTCTTCCTTCTGTGCCATTCTTGAACATGGTCAGATAGGCAGGTGGCAGAAGTTTGATGGAAAGCGGTCAAAAGTTCAGTACCGGTGTCATAGCGAAGGGGAAGCTGGAAGTAGGACATAAACAACTTTGCAAGGGCCGCAAAAGTAGCATGAGAGGTAGTGGCCTGGTCGACATACCACTTGGAAGATTATCCAGTAAGCATACGCTGGAATAACCAAATACGGATAGAGTCATCAGTAATAGAGTTGGATGAACACCACATGTGGAAAGAAAAAACATGGTTGGTAGGATCCTCTCCAGCATTTTCTTCAAACTTAGGGATGTCTGAAGGAAGCTTGGTTGGCATAGTGGGCCAACCTGGATCATGGTGTATAGGGTCATTAATCAACTGGCTGAACTTGGGAAGGCAAGGGAGTAATCGGGACCATTCTTATTGCGGCTCCACTAGTAGTAGCTCCAACATTAGAGCCGAGGCCACCACCAGTGGTAGGTCCTGCACCAGACATGATGAAGGTGAAAGGTGGAGGAGAACCGAGGATAGGAATGGAAAGAGAACCTGATGAACCAGATTCATAGTCGGAATGGGGACTTGGCAGAGGACTAACTCGGACCTACACAGTGGAGTAAGTATTCCTAACGGAAACTGAGGATGAAGGCCTTGGGGGCGCAATGGTGGAAAAGAGACATGGAAACCATAAGTAAGAGAGGTAAACAAGGGCATGAAGGTGTAGATTAATTAATTAATTACAATGTTTTAGTCTTGGCCTGGTAGTGTAAATCATGCGCTCTTCACTTTAGGTGTGTGTGTGTGTGTGTGTGATAAGTGTGTTAATTTTAATTAAGCCCAGACATGTGTACAGAGAAAAGAAAAAAATATGTTGTATAATTGTAAATAAAACTGAAAGTGACAGTGAATAAAAATGAAAGTGATAGTAAAATAAACAGCTAAAGATGCATAAATTTAAACCCAGAAAGGAGGGCTTCCCAAAAAATAGTCTAAGGGTGGGATAAATCTACTCAAAACACACAATATGGCTAATAGATCTAAGGTGAAGAGGGATAGGGATCTAAAGGTCAGATCTGCTGAAAAGAGGTGCAGAAAATAACAAGAAACTAGAGGGAAAAATGTTGAAAAATAGGTGGCGAAAGGATACAACCTAAAGGGAAATGTAGGGGACCCTAAAGGGAGGACCAAACATAACTAAAAAGAGGTGTTTTGGATGGAAAAGTAACCGATTTGAAACGGATCTGAAAAGACAAGTTCAGATCTAAAAAAATGGCTAAAAAACACTGAAATATCAGAAGACCTACTTCAGCTAAACTTCTAAAATGGTGGAAGAGTACCAAAGCCCTAAGGGGCTTGGTTCCTACTTCGACGAGTAAAAATAAGCAAGTACAGGTCCAAGACAGGTAAATATGGAGGTCAGATAACCTTGAACAGTGTCCCAAATAAACTCTGAAAAATAACAGAAAAATCTCGCAAAAAATTTGAGGTCGTAGGTACTGACCTGTTTTCTGCTGATGTCGTAGTTTTTGGGCATTTTTCTGCTACTTGAGAGCTGAGGTCGCAAGTTTTGGGCTGAAAAGTGCGACCTACACTTTCGGCTATCTCAGCGACAGGTTTTAGAAAAATTTGTCGCCGCTGTCACGACGGATACCTGTTACCTGCGCAAATGGCCCATAAACACACAGAATTTAGAATTTTTACTGTTTTAGGGTAAAAAAGATTAAAAACAACATCAAGGGATGAAAAATAAGAAGCTGAAGAAAAAACCTAGTGGTTGAAGTAGTTGGTCATGCAGGGATCTAAAAAATGACAACGATCGTAATTAAAAAAAAAACCTTGTGGAATCGCCAGCTGTTAGAGTGAATTATTATCACAAGCGTATGAAAAAATATCACTTTAGTGGTGCATAACAAACAACCCTAACATCAAATGTGGCTGTCAATTTCCTTAGATCTACAGTAGGTGATCAGAATGAATGCTACAAAAATCCAAATCTATGTTGTTAAAGACATCAAACATCGAAAATAAACAAGAGTTGCTCCATACATCCAATAGAAAAGACAAGAATTTATAAAGAATTTTTTGTATTATGACACCTGGGAAGGGAACACAGAAATATGTTACCAGTCCCCCTCAATGGGATGGGTTCTTGTATGTCCTCAATGCTTCAGATCCAAGATCTCTCTCTCTTGATGGTGCAGAAAACCCAGACAAAATAGAACTCAAAGGGAGCTCACAAGCAAAAGTAAAAAAAATATGACAATGATGGAGGATCAAAGTCAGACCAAAAGTATAGATCAAAAGGTGATAAAAAAGGTAGTGAATGAATGGAAAAACCCTTCTATTTATAACAAAATATTGAATTGGTCTAGATATTGGTGCATAATCAAAATATTATTAACCAAATCTAGATTCAACTTACTTGGAATATTTTATTGTTTTTGGTGGAGGGAAAAAGAATTTAGAATTGGTTAAATCCCTTTATTTAGAAATAATAAATAAATAAATGATTTATTTATTATTTCAAGGATGAGGTTAAGGAACAATTAAATAAATAATGATTTATTTAATTATTTAAAAATGATTTAGTCAAATTCAACAAGGAATATTATTAAATAATGATTTAAATAATTATTCCTAGAGAATAATAAGATAAATAATAATTTATCTAATTAATTATGGTGTTTTGGGTCAAATATGACCATGAATATTAATTAAACAATGGTTTAGTTAATTATCCCTAGAGGAAAATCAAACAAATAAGGATTTATTTAATTATTCCTCATGGGGTTTCCTACTTAGACTAGAAATAATTTAATAAAATATGGGTTATTAAATTATTTCTCATAGTGAAAGCAATTTTACTATGGTAAAATTTGTCTTACATGGTGTATTTTAGTCCATCTAATAGTTATAGGTTAGATGACCAAAAATTGGTGTAACAACCGGAGTTTCAAGCGATGGTTGCAAATGGAGGAACTATAAATTTCTCTAGAAAGTGACATAATATAAAGCTAACCATGGGGGAATATGTATTGAATAGTCCAATGCTTTCCATTCCAATTGGTGGTGCTAATGTTGTATTAGGATTCCAATGGTTACAATATTTGGGTATGATAGCTTTTATTTTTCAAGAACTTTTCTTGATTCTTTTTTGGGAAGGAAAGGAAGTTGAATTAAGGGGCATCACAGGGAAAATAGGAAAGATAATCAAATCTAATGACATGAAATATATTCTAAATAAATAACAACATGGCGTAATTTTACAATTATGCTGACTAGAGGTTCAAACATTGAAATCATCTATTTCTATAGATCTCCAAAAAGTATTGGACAATCATTCTAAGGTATTTGAGACTCCCAAAGGCCTCCCACCCATTAGTGATGATGATCCTGCTATTAATTGATTCCAGGAAGTGTTCCTCCAAACATTAGGCCTTACATATATCCTTATGCTCAAAAGAGTGAAATTGAATGTATGGTTGAAAAAATGCTAGAGGCAAGTATAATTCAACCTAGTCAAAGTTATTTCTATGATCCAGTCTTATTGGTGCACAAGAAGGATGGATCATGGAACATGTGTCTAGATTATAGGGAGGTCAAAAATGTCACTATTAAATATAAATTTCCCATTATTGTCATTGATGAATTACTGGATGAATTACATGGAGCAATTTACTTCTCCAAGTTGGATCTTTGTTCAGGATATCATCGAATTAGAATAACGAATGAAGATATTATGAAAACAACATTTAGAATTGATCCAAGTGGATATTAGTCGCCACCCACCAATTCCATTTGGACCTGCATCATCAGTTCTTTCAGTTTTTCGCTTTTAGCACAACATACTATTTATAGCAGGTTTTCAGAGCTGTTTGGAGGCCCTAATGATCCAGGTGGATATTGGTGGCCACCCACCTATTCCATTTGAACCCCCACCATTGGTTCTTTCATTTTTTCAGTTTCGGCACAACTTATTATTTTTAGCAGTTTTTTGGGTCCCGAACTTCCGGAGCCATTTTGGGTCCCTAAACGACATTTTTTGGGAAAAACAGGAGCAACATGGGTACATGGAATGATGTTGGTCACATCGAAAGGTGAAGTCCTCAGATAGATATTTCTAACGAGGTATGGTGCAAATCAAACAAAGATCATATACCAAAGTTACGTCCCTGGGAAGTTGAAACACTAATTTACCCAAACGAGGCCCATTGTTTTGGCGCTTCATCTCCTAGGGTTAGGTTTTTAGATGTTTAGAGTTTTTCATGGTTTCTAAATAATAAATAGGCCCTCGAGCCTCATTGTAACAAATTTCAGAGGCATGTAGCTGCCACATCTCTTCTTAGAGATAAGCTACCATCGCCCTAGCTAGTTTATTTCCATTTTGTCTGTAAATATATTTTAGTTATTTGATATTATTGAAATGAAGTATTATTTCCGCTACATATATGTGTTTATGTATAATTATGTATTTTATTGCGTTTCTGCCTAAATCCAAATAGGTGGTATCAGAGTGGGTCTGATCTTTCTCTATTTTTCTTTGCATGTCCCCAACGCAGTCAGGGTATAAGGAGTTAGGGCTCGATATGGTTGAACCCTTGCAAGATCAACCTCGCAAACCCCGATGACCTCCCATGGTGAAAGAAAAGAAAGATGAGGGAGCATGAGATCCTATCAAAATATTGCTTGAGGAGGCCCTTGAGAAACAAAGGAATGAGATGATGGATAACTTTGCTCAGATCCTTCAATGGATGCCCAACTACAACACATCTGCATCCAACAACAACTCTTGAGGCATCACTCCCTTCAAGGTACAGGTAAACTTTGACATTCCTATATTTTAAACCAAGATACAGACATTGTAGATAGATGGTTGAATTTTCTAGAAGGGTATTTCTCTGTCCATGATTTCTCAGACTGAGAAAAGATTATTTTTGCACTCCTCAAAGCCGCCCCTCATGTCAAAGACTAGTGGGAAACCTACTATGAGCAAAAGGATGAGGGGGAACCCTCTCAATTCTCGGCTGCACCCACTTGGAGTTCATTCTGACATGGCATCAAGGAACAATATTACCCCATGGGGATCTATGAGGACAAGTACATCCAATGGACCACACTGCGGCAGCAAAGGGATCAAGATGTGCACGAATTGATGAATTTGTTCCATACCCTGCGCACAAAGTTGGGTATTAAAGATTTGGAGAGACATTTGGTGCTCAAATACCACAACTGTCTGCACAGACACATTCAAGAGGAAATGGAGTTTCCGCGACATTACCTCGCTTGGCATGGCTTATCGTTATGCTTCCAAGAGCGAGCAGAAATTTAAGTAGAAGAAGCGAGACTTTGTATCCGCGAATCCGAAGCTAGAGAATGGCACCCATGAACCATAGAACAGGAGGCAGATCCATGGAAGGGTGACTCATAACACCACCAAAAATCCAAATAAGGACACAGGGAAGTGGTATGAATTTCATAACATCTCTACTCACAAAACATACAAGTGTCGGGCAAAACAATCGTTGGTGGTTGAACTGAAGGTACCTGAATCAGATGCATGTTATGATCCTAAGCCAGAACCAGACAAGGGAGATGACAAAGGGAAGCAGATTATTGATGCGGACCCCAGTGCCATTGTTGGCACCACCAAGCTCAAGAGGGAGGATCCATTCACAGATGTGGGTGAAGGGTTCTCCACTGCTATTTCTTATCGATAGCGGAAGCCAAAAGAACCTCATTTTAGTAGCGGTCGTGAAGCGGCTCGGCCTACTGACCATAGCACACCCGCAAGCATATACCATTGGGTGGCTTCACCCAGGGAGAGATCTTTGCATTTGCCAACAGTGCCACCTTTTGTACAACATCAAGCCATTTACAGATGAGGTATTGTGCGATGTTGCTCCTCTTGATGTAGCTGATGTGTTATTGGGCCAACCATAGTTATGGAGGCGACATACGATGTATGATTCTAGGCCTTGTTCTGTTGTTATTACTCTGGGAAATAAATTGTACATGATACCAGAGGTAGTACCGCCTCTTGCCATCTCCTTGACTATTGCAAAACAATGCAGTAAGATTGTTTCCCAAACCAGAAAATTTATTTTCCTTACAACTCGCTCATAGGGAAAGAAGCAGATTGTGGCCACAGCCTCGAAACAGGGCTCCCCTGCACAACTGCAGGAGATGAAAAAATTCATGGAGGAATACGAGGACATTTTCTCCTCACCCACAAAGGTTCCTCTACACTGTCAGGTTAATCACTCCATTGATCTGACCCCCAAAGCACCACTGCCTGATATTTCCATACCTCATGTGATTACATAGATAGAATCCACACATGTATTGTTTAAGGCAACCAAATTTATTGAACGCATCCAACACATCCGCCAGCAGGTCCACGACATCCTGGACAAATCTGATACCAAGTTCAGCAGAATTTGCCTCTCATGGAGGAACTTCATGCAATGGGACCATTGCTTCCTAAGGAAGGAGGAATGATCCAGGTGGATATTGGTGGCCACCCACCTATTCCATTTGGACCCGCACCATTAGTTCTTTCAAATTTTCACTTTCATCATAGCTTATTATTTTTAGTAGGTTTTCAGGTCGTGAACTTTCAAAGCCGTTTAGAGGCCCTAATGATCCAGGTGGATATTGTTGGCCACCCACCTATTCCATTTGAACCCATGCCATCGATTCTTTCAGTTTTTCAGTTTTAGCACAACCTACTATTTTTAGCAGTTTTTCAAGTCCTAAACTTTCGGAGCCATTTTGCGGCCCTAAACGATGTTTTTTGGGAAAACCGGGAGCAACGTGGCTCCATGGACACATGTTTCTCACATTGAAAGTTGAAGTATTCAGATAGGTATTTCTAACGAGTTATGGTGCGTGTCAAACGAAGATCGTATGCCAAAGTTATGTCCCTAGGAAGTTGAAACACCAATTTACCGAAACGTGGCCCATAGTTTTGGAGCTTCATCTCCTAGGGTTAGGTTTTTGGATGTTTAGAATTTTCCATTGTTTATAAATAATAAACAGGCCCTCGAGCCTCATTGTAACATAGATCAAAGGCATGTAGCTGCCACATATCTTCTAAGAGATAAGCTACCATCACCCTAGCTAGTTTATTTCCATTCTATCTGTGAACATATTTTAGTTATTTGATATTAATGAAATGAAGTATTATTTCCGCTGCATCTCCATGTTTATGTCTACTTCTGTATTTTATTTCATTCTTGCATAAATCCGGATCAATGGTATCATAGCGAGTCTGCTCTTTCTCTGTTTTTCTTTGCATGTCCCCAACACGGCCAGGGTATAAGGAGTTAGGGTTCGATCTGGTTGAACCCCTACAAGATCAGCCTCGCAAACCTAGACGACCTGCCATGGTGGAAGAAAATAAAGACGAGGGAGCAGGAGATCCTATCAAAATATTGCTCAAGGAGGTCCTCGAGAAACAAAGGAATGTGATGATGGATAAATTTGCTCAGATCCTTCAACGAATGCCCACCTACGACACATCTGCATCCAACAGCCACTCTGGAGGTGCCACTCCCTTCAAGGTACATGTAAACTTTTACATTCCTATATTTGAAGGCCAGACAGATGTGGACATTGTAGAGAGATGGTTGAATTTGCTAGAAGGGTATTTCTCAGTCCATGATTTCTTTGACCGAGAAAATATTATTTTTACACTCCTCAAAGCCGCCCACCATGTCAAAGACTAGTGGGAAACCTACTATGAGCAAAAGGATGAGGGGGAACCCTCTCTGTTCTTGGCCGCACCCACTTGGAGTTCATTCCGAGACAAAATCAAGGAACAATATTACCCTATGGGGAGCTATGATGACAATTACATCCAATGGACCACGCTATGGCAACAAAGGGATCAAGATGTGCACAAATTGATGAATTTGTTCCATACCCTACATACAAAGTTGGGTATTAAAGATTCAGAGATACAGTTGGTGCTCAAGTACTGCAGATTTATACATAGACACATTCAGGAGGAAATGGAGTTCCTTGACATTACCTCGCTTGGCATGGCATATCTCTTTACCGCCAAGATCAAGAAAAAATTTAAGTAGAAGAAGCGAGACTTTGGATCTGCAAATCCGAAGCTAGGGAAAGGAACCCCAAACCACAGAACTGGAGGTAGAGCCAAATCAGGGCAACTCAAAACACCACCAAAAATCCAAATAAGGACATGGGGAAGTGGTGTGAATTTCATAACAGCCCCACTCACAGTACAGATGACTATCGGGCCAAACAGTCGCTGGTGGCTGAACTAAAGGCACCCGAATCAAATGCATGTTCTGATCATGAGCCAGAACCAAACAAGGGAGATGAAAAAGGGAAGCAGATCATTGATGCAGACCCTGGTGATATTTTTGCCACCACCAAGCTCCAGAGGGAGGATCCCGAGGATCCAGAGGAGGGGGAGTGCCTCTTCCATTCGCAGATGTGGGTGAAGGGTTCTCCACTGCAATTTATTGTTGATAGCGGAAGCCAAAAGAACCTCATTTCAGAAGAGGTTGTGAAGCCACTTGGCCTACCGACCATAACGCACCCACATCCATATACCATTGGGTGGCTTCACCCAGGGAGAGATCTTTGCGTCTCCCAGTAGTGTCGCCTTCCGTACAACATCAAGCCATTCACAGATGAGGTATTGTGTGATGTTTCTCCTGTTGATGTAGCTGATGTATTATTGGGCCAACCATACTTGTGGAGGCGACATACTATGTATGAGTCTAGGCCTCGTTCTATTGTTATTACTTTGGAAAATAAATTGTACAGGATACCAGAGGTAGTACCGCCTCCTTCCATCTCCTTGACTATTGCAAAACAATGCAGTAATATTGTTTACCAAACCAGGAAATTTATTTTCCTTACAACTCGATCACAGAGAAAGAAACAGATTGTGGACACAACCTCGAAACAGGGCTCCCCTGCACAACTGCAGGAGATGGACAAAGTCATGGAGGAATACGAGGACATTTTCTCCTCACCCACAGAGGTTCCTCTATATTGTCAGGACAAGCACTCCATTGATCTGACCATCGACGCACCACTACCTAATATTTCCATACCTCATGCGATTACACAGATAGAATCCACACATGTACTGTCTAAGGAAACCAAATTTATTGAATGCATCCATCACGTCCGCCAGCACGTTTGCCAGCAGGTCCACAACATCCTGGACAAATCTGATTCCAAGTTCAGTAGAATTTTCCTCTCATGGAGGAACTTAATGCAATGGGGACCATTGCTTCCTAAGGAGGGGCGAATGATCCAGGTGGATATTGGTGGCCACCCATCTATTCCATTTGGACCCGCACCATCAGTTCTTTTAGTTTTTCACTTTTAGCACAACTTACTATTTTTAGCATGTTTTCAGGTCCTAAACTTCTGAAGCCGTTTGGAGGCCCTAATGACACAGGTGGATATTGGTGGCCACCCACCTATTTCATTTGAACCCCCACCATCAATTCTTTCACTTTTTCAGTTTCAGCACAACTTACTATTTTTAGCATTTTTTCGGGTCATGAACTTCCAGAGCCGTTGTGGGGCCCTAAACGACGTTTTTTGGGAAAACCGGGAGCTCTTGCATTACTGAGATAGATATTTATAACGAGCTATGGTGCGCACCAAATAGAGATCATATGCAAAAGTTACGTCCCCGGGAATTTGAAACACTAATTTACCCAAACATGGCCCATAGTTTTGGCGCTTCCTCTCCTAGGGTTAGGTTTTTGGATGTTTAAAATTTTCCATTGTTTCTAAATAATAAATAGGCCATCGAGCCTCATTGTAACATAGTTAAAAGGCATGCATCTGCCACATATCTTCTCAGAGATAAGCTACCATCACCCTAGATAGTTTATTTCCATTATGTCTGTTAACATATTTCAGTTATTTGATAATAATGAAATGAAGTATTATTTCCGCTACATCTCTGTGTTTATGTCTACTTATGTATTTTATTGTGTTCTTGCATAAATCCGAATAAGTGGTATCAAAGCAGGTTTTCTCTTTCTCTGTTTTTCTTTGCATGTCGCCAACGGGATCAGGGTATAAGGAGTTAGGGCTCGATCTAGTTGAACCCCTACAAGATCAACCTTGCAAACCCCAACGACCTCCCATGGAGGAAGAAAAGAAATACGAGGGAGCACGTGATCCTATCAAAATATTGCTCGAGGAGGCCCTCTAGAAACAAAGGAATGCGATGATGGATAAATTTGCTCAAATCCTTCAACGACTGCCCATGTACGATGCATTTGCATCTAAAAACCAATCTGGAGGCACCACTCCCTTCAAGGTACAAGTAAAATTTGACATTCCTATATTTGAAGGCTAGATAGATGCAGACACTGTAGATAGATGGTTGAATTTGCTAGAAGGGTATTTCTCGGTCCATGATTTATCCGACCAAGAAAAGATTATTTTTTCACTCCTCAAAGCCGCCACTCATGTCAAAGACAGGTGGGAAACCTACTGTGAGAAAAAGGATGAGGGGGAACCCGCTCTGTTCTCGGCCGCACCCACTTGGAGTTCATTCTGAGATGGCATCAAGGAACAATAGTACCCCGTGGGGAGCTCTGAGGACAAGTATATATAGTGGACCACGTTGCGGCAGCAAAGGGATCAATATGTGCATGAACTAACGAATTTGTTCCATACCCTGCGCACAAATTTGGGTATTAAAGATTCAGAGATACAATTGGTGCTCAAGTACCGTAGCTGTCTGCATAGAAACATTCAGGAGGAAATGGAGTTCCTTTACATTACCTCGCTTGTAACAGCATATCGCTATGCCAGCAAGATCGAGCATAAATTTAAGTAGAAGAAGAGAGACTTTGGATCTGCGAATCTGAAGACAGGGAAATGCGCCCCAAAACCACAAAATAGGAGGGAGAGACAAAACGGGGCAAATCAAAACACCACCAAAAATCCAAAGAAGGACATGGGGAAGTTGTGTGAATTTCATTACATCCCCACTCACATCACAAACGAGTGTCGGGCCAAACAGTCGCTGGTGGCTGAACTGAAGGCACCCGAATAAGATGCATGTTATGATCTTGAGCCAGAACTAGGCAAGGGAGATGAAAAAGGGAAGAAGATCATTGATGCAGACCCCAATGCCATTGTTTCCACCAACAAGCTCCAGAGGGAGGATCCTGAGGATCTAGACAAGGGGGAGCGCCTCTTCCATTCGAAGATGTGGGTGAAGGGTTCTCCACCGAAATTTCTTGTTGATAACGGAAGCCAAAAGAACCTCATTTCAATAGAGTTTGTGAAGCGGATCGGCCTACCGACCATAACATGCCTGCAACCGTATACCATCAGGTGGCTTAACCCAGGGAGAGATCTTTGCGTCCGCCAGTAGTGCCACCTTCCGTAAAACATCAAACCATTCACATATGAGGTATTGTGTGATTTTTCTCCTCTTGATGTAACTGGTGTATTATTTGGCCAACCATACTTGTGGAGGCGACATGCTATGTATGAGTCTAGGCCTCGTTCTGTTGTTATTACTTTGGGAAATAAATTGTATAGGATACCCGAGGTAGTACCGCCTCTTGCCATATCCTTGACTATTGAAAAAAAACGTAGTAAGATTGTTTCCCAAGCCAAGAAATTTATTTTCCTTACAACTCTCTCATAGGGAAAGAAGCAGATTGTGGCCACAACCTCGAAATAGGGCTCCCCTGCAAAGCTGCAGGAGATGGAAAAATTCGTGGAGGAATACGAGGACATTTTCTCCTCATCCACAGAGGTTCCTCTACACTGTCAAGACAAGCACTCCATTGATCTGACCCCTGACGCATCGCCGCCTGATATTTCCATACCTCATGCGTTTACACAGACAAAATACACACATTTACTGTTTAAGGAAACCAAATTTATAGAACACATCTAGCACGTCCGCCAGTAGGTCCATGACATCCTGGACAAATCCGATACCAAGTTCAGCAGAATTTGCCTCTCATGGAAGAACTTAACGCAATGGGGACCATTGCTTCCTAAGGAGGGAGAAATGATCCAAGAGGATATTGGTGGCCACCCACCTATTCCATTTGGACCCGCACCATCAGTTCTTTTAGTTTTTCACTTTCAGCACAACTTACTATTTCAGATTTCAAAATTCTATGATCTATATTTTGTTTAGGTTTCTCTTTCGGATCCATCGAATTAAATAGATTTTAGTATCAAAGTTTCGAACTGTCTACAAAGGTTCATTATCAAGATAGAAAAGTAAGAGAAAACTGATCTTTGGAGAGGTGTATAAATAGGGATGGGGATGAGGTGTAATTAACAACATTTATAAATTATAATTAAATACATAGCCCCTTTAAATCTCTAGAATATACTTAAAACCTTCTAAAAATTAAATTCATTTATTAATTAGTTTTATTTTATACTCATTATTTTTATTTTTATTTTTAATATAAAAAAATATAATGCAATCAATATTTTCATTATTAAGGAAAATTTTCCATATATTTCAATTATTTGAAAATATTTAAAAAAAAAATACTTTTAAATAAATTAATAAATCTCAAATTAATAAAAAAACAAATTTTTAATCCTGCCAGCTCTCTTTTTTCTCCCTCATCCCCATCCCTATTTATACACCTATTCGGAGATCAATTTTCTCTCACTTTTCTATCTTGATAATGAACCTCGGTAGACGGTTTGAAACGTCGATACTAAAATCTATTTAATGCGATGGATCCGGAAGAAAAACCTAAACAACTTACTATTTTTAGTAGGTTTTCAGGTCCTGAACTTTCGGAGTCGTTTGGAGGCCCTAATGATCCAGGTGGATATTGGTGGCCACCCACCTATTCCATTTGAACCCCCACCATCGGTTCTTTCAGTTTTTTAGTTTCGAGACAACGTACTATTTTTAGCAGTTTTTCGGGTCTTGAACTTTCGTAGCCGTTTTGGGGCCCTAAACGACGTTTTTTGGGAAAACCAAGAGCAACCATTGAACAATTTTTCTCTCATCAAAAGTTTGATTCCTCAAATTTATCTTTATGATGAGGTATGGTGCACATCAAATGGAGATCGTATGCCAAAGTTACGTCCCTGGGAAGTTGAAACACCAATTTACCCAAACGAGGCCCATAGTTTTGGCGCTTCATCTCCTAGGGTTAGGTTTTTGGATGTTTAGAGTTATCCATTGTTTCTAAATAATAAATAGGCCCTCGAGCCTCATTGTAAAAAAATTCAGAGGCATGTATCCACCACATCACTTCTCAGAGATAAGCTACCATCGCCCTAGCTAGTTTATTTCCATTCTATTTATAAACATATTTCAGTTATTTGATATTAATGAAATGAAGCATTATTTCTGCTGCATCTCTTTGTTTTTGTCTACTTCTGTATTTTATTGTGTTCATGCATAAATCTAGATCAATAATTCATGAGGGTCATTATGAATTTTGGTCATGCCTTTGGCCTTACCAATGCACCTTCTACACTTCAAGGTTTGATGAATTCCATTTCCAAACCCTTCCTTAGAAAATTTGTGTTAGTATTTTTTGATGATATACTATTCTACAACAAGTCTTTGAAGGATCATGTTCAACATGTTGATAGGGTGCTCAAACTATTGGAGGAGAAACAATTATATGCAAAAACCTCCAAATGTTTCTTTGGAGTAGAGGAGGTGGAATATATAGGTCATATTGTATCTCATGAGGGTGTTAAGGTAGACCCTAACAAAATTAAAGCCATTAAGGAATGAAAAATCCCCACAAACATAAATCATCTGCGAGGATTTCTTGGGTTGACAGGGTATTATTGCAGGTTTATTAAGAATTATGGGAGAATAGTAGCACCTCTAACAACATTAATGAAGAAAGATGCATTTTATTGGACTCCAAAAGCAACCAAGGCCTTTGAACATCTTAAAGAGGCAATGTGCCAAGCACCAGTCTTAGCTACACCAAACCTCACACAAACCTTTATTATGGAATGTGATGCCTCAGGAAATGGAATTGGTGTTGTTTTAACTCAAGAAGGAAGACCCATTTCTTTTGAAATTGGTCAAATCAAAGGAAAGTATTTACACAAACCTATTTATGAGAAGTAAATGTTGTCAATACTACATGCACTAAACTAATTATGACCTTAACCAATGGGAAGACACTTCAAGGTATAAAAAAATCATGATAGTCTTCACTACTTTTTGTAACAAAGATTATCTTTAGAAGAGAAGAAAAAATGGGTCAAAAATATGTTGGGTTATGAATTTGAAATCATCTACAAAAAAGGGAAGTAAAATGTTGTTGCAGATATACTCTCAAGAAAGGATGAGGATGCGGAAGCATTGCGTTGTGCCATTTCTATTATCCATCCAGATTGGATAACTAAAGAAAGGGATGAATGGAAGAATGAAGAAGAAGTGTTGACACTCATTCGAAAGTTGCAGCAAGGTCCTATTACATCTGATACATTTAACTAGAAAAATGGTTCATTATGGTACAAATATCACTTATATCTTTGCAAAAATTCCCAACTAAAACAAAAGATTATTTTGGAATTGCACACCTCTCCCTTAGGAGGGAACTCAGGATTTTTAAAAACTTACCATAGGGTCAAGAAGGATTTATTTGGGGATGGCCTTAAATCTAATATTCAAAATTTTTTGGCGGAATTTTTGGTTTTCCACCAAAATAAATTTGAGGCAATTAAGATCTCATGTCTATTACAACCTTTATCCATTCCAAGTCAACGTTGGGAGGAGGTTTCAATGGATTTTATCACAGGTTTACCCAAGTCCGAAGGAAAGGGTGTCATCATGGTGGTAATTGATAGACTTACCGAGTATGGACACTTTTGTGTATTATCTCATTCATTTTAAACCCATTATAGTTGATACTAAATTTATGGAAACAATTAAAAAGCTACATGGAAACACAAAGATTATTGTAAGCGAAAAAGATCCCATTTTCACTGGAAATTTTTGGACGGAATTATTTTCTTATATGGGTATTCAATTAGGTCATAAATCATCTTATCATCCTCAATCCAATGGGAAAACTAAGATAGTTAACAAATATTTGGAAGGATATCTTCGTTACTTTTTATCTGATAAACAAACACAATGGGTCGAGTGGTTGCCTATGGTTGAATGGTGGTATAAATCTCCCTTTCGTACTGCAACAAAAATGACCACATTTATGGCATTTTATGGATATTGTCCACTATCCATCACATCATATTTAAGAGAAAATTCTAAGATTTAAGCAGTGGAATATCACATCAAGAATCAACAAAAAGTTATCCAACTCTTAAAGGATAACCTCACTTTGGCGCATAATCGAATGAAACAAGAAGCATATCAACATTGCAGTGAAAGAAGTTTTGATGTAGGAGATTGGGTATTTTTATGGCTACAACCATACAAACAAATTTCTCTCAAGAAAGCTAAGAAGCATAATAAATTACACCAAAGTACTATGGTCCTTACAAGGTGTTGCAAAATATTGGTACTATGGCATACAAATTGGAGCTTCTTGCATATGCCCTAGTGGACCCAGTTTTCCATGTTTCATACTTAAATAAGGTTATAGGTAATAATCTCTCAATTCGAACAATATTGCCTCAACTTGATGAGGAAGGAAAAATCATATTGGAACCTGAAGTAGTCATGGAAGCAAGAACTCGACAGCTATGAAATCGATCAATTTCAAAGTATCTCATCAAGTGGAAGAACTTACCCGCTAAATATTCCACATGGGAGGATGAAAATTTTATACAGAAGCATCCATAACTACTCAAGTGTTGAGGACAACAATTTTTTTAAGTAGAGGGTCATGTTAGGTCCCTATAATACTAATGTATCCCCTTTATTGTTATTGTTGTGCCCATGTATTCCCCATATTGTTATTATTGTGCCCCATAGAAGCCCAATATGGTTATTGTTGCGCCCTTACATTATTATTGTTATGTAGGCTCCGATTATATTGTGACCCCTTATACTCCTATATATAGAAAGGAGGTTTTTTCGTTTGAATCATCCAATAATTGTTCATTTATGTAATGTAAATGATGTTTCCCCCTTGAAGAGGATAATTTTTAAGTCGTTGATTTATATTTTCTTCTATTTTGTGAGTTGTTTACATAACAAACAAGTGTTGATCTAATTTATTGTAGAGAAAGAGGATTCTTCATAGGTTCAAGTCCCATTGAGAGGGATAAATTATCACTTGAATACCGCACTTTAGGCATTAGTTGATAGGAAAGTTTTAATGACACTACATTAATGAAATGGGGGGTTGGTGGGTCATATATGATCTAGAAACCTAAGAAAATGAACCTCTTGTTATGTACTAATAATAATATCGTGATAGGATTGTGAGTGGATTACGTTAAATATGCGAGATGGATAAGAGATCAGATAATTAGGATGGTGCATACTTCAAATGGCGTCGATCTCGGGAATGAGATTTAGATCAAGGATGTATATCAATGGAATGGATAAGATTATGGAATAAATTTATTTCCAAAAATTTCATAAGAAAATTAAGCAAAGACAATGATTAAACTCACAAACTATAACTTGAAAGCTAATATCAAACATAGAGTTGGAAATTAACTAGAAAAACCAAGCAAAGGTTTATCAATGAAAACTTTGGTGGGTAATAATGGCATCCAAAATGTGACTTATATGTGACTACATATGTCCACAATTTTGATACTTTCTACTTGTCCACATTTCAACTATATTCATTCTACTTATCAGTTGATGCATTCTACTTATCACTTAACTTCAAAAATACATCACTCAAAGTTGGTATGGGGAAAATAAATATATTACAAAGGGTATCAAATGTTGGGTTCTAAAACTATACATCTGTGAGCCATACAAAGTACCAACTAAATGAAAATTTACTTTCATTGCTTCATATTCATGAACTTAAATGTAAAACCTTTAAGTATCAAACTGTGCATCATGCAAACTGTACCATGTTTTATAATGGAATTTTATAGTATGTTTGCTTTGAGCAACTTTATTCTAACACTTAAGTATCAACCCACATCCATAGTAGGTCTTATAGACAATATGCTAATCTATTCATAACTGCAACATGTACACCATGTTTTATAATGAAATTTTAAGTTATGATTTCTTTCAATATTCAACATGAATTGATAAAACCCAAGTATCGACCCACATCCATAGTAGCTCTAGAATTCTACAACATGATACTTTATTCACAAATGTAAAATTATTGCTTTAAATTTATTCATTGAACTTGATAAAACCTGAGTATCAACCCATATCCATATTAGCTCTAGACTTCTACAACATGATACTTTATTCACGAATGTAAAATTATTGCTTTGAACTTATTCATTGACCTTGATAAAAACTAAGTATCAATCCACATCCATAGTAGATTTTCTACAACATTATAAGATTCATCATGCAAAATGTGTACCACGATTTATTTAATGCAAATTTACTTTCATTGCTTCACATTCATGAACAACTTAAATCTAAAACCTTTTAAGTATCAAACCGTGCATCATGCACAATGTACCATGTTTTATAATGAAATTTTATAGTATATTTGTTTTGTACAGCCTAATTTTAAAACTTAAGTATCAACCTACATCCATAGTAGCTCTTTTATACAGGATGATAATATATTCATGAATGATAATTGTACACCATGTTTTATAATGCATTTTTAAGTTATGATTGCTTTATACTTCTACACCATGATGAGATTCATGAATGAAAAATGTACCTGGTTTTATAATTTGCAACTTTACTATATATATATATATATATATCTGAGTGCTTTGAATATTCATTGAACAACTTGATAAAACCAAAGTATAAACCCACATCCATAGTATCTTCTACAACATTATAAGATTCATCATGTAAAATTTACATCAACGAGAATCTCGCTCGCATCTATGATCTATCATCATCATCATCCTCATGGTTACCCTGCACAACATATGTAATATGCAAATATACATAAGATTGTGTACTTTTAAATTAAATTTTAATGTATTAAAATTAAATGAAAATTTTATCATTAAAATTTTTTTATAAAAGGTTTCAAATACCATGCAATACCTTTTGTTATTCACTTTTCATTGCGCCCTCATGGATACCCTATATAACACATGTACATGTATATATTAAAATTTTAAAATTGCACATGAAAATGAATGAACTCATAATATTAAAAAAATTGTAACAACTTTTTCAGATTGTCTAGACGATCCAATCCCCATAGCTGACTCTATCACTAACATCCTTGGAAAAGGGAAAATACCTTCAAAAACCTAAAATTGAAAAATGTAAGATAAATCTCTTTTTTTAACGAAAATTGATTCAATTTATAATGAAACAAAGTTGAAATATTCAATATTTGTGACATGCCAATCTTTGACAGATATCCTAATACTGAGGAAGGGAGTCGTACAATGCCGAAAATTCCAAATGGAATGGAAATCTATAAACATTTAATTATGTAATTATTTCTTTTTCAAAAAATTGTTCACAATACCGATATAATAAAAGTAAATTATTAGTGGAAAATTTCTTAAAAAAATAACATCTCTCAACATATCTTCATTTGAACCTGAACCTGACAATGTTATATCAAAATTTTTGTTCAACAAATGAGTTAACTATAAATGGTAAACATATGAAACATTCATGTTAGATTATATCTGAAAATTTTACAAAATGTATGTGAATCCAATGCCCTCTTCTAAAAATTAACATTAAAACATCTCTTCTAAATGTTAACACATACACCACTTTACATTAAAAAATTAACACATACCAATCCCATGCCCTATTCCTCATTACCAATTAGGTCTTTCATGCCATCACAATAAGTCTTTGCATACACTCTAACCTCTTCAATATTCATGTTATCTATTTCCACATTTGATTTAAATACAAAATTAGCATGTGCATCAACTCATTCTCTTTGTCGATTTAAACTAACATCAATTAGAGTCAATACAATATGTATGTTGTCTAGAATAACATCCCATGCTTCTCTATCAATTTTATAAGTGGCATGCATATCTGACTGCAGAGTTACTATACGCGGCGGTTGAGGTACCAAAGTAGACGAAGGATGAGGGAATGCAATATCCATAAATTAACCATTCCAATCATATGTCTAACATTTTCTAGTACCATAATATTTGGATGGAAGGTTGGTATAATCAGGTTTCATATCCTCAAAAAAATTTGCATAAAAGAATAAGGAAAAATGTCGTGGAACCTCATCATCCCATGGAAACTTACCATACGCTGCAAGGAACTTGCCATACAAATGGTGGGCTATTTCAGGGTGCTTGAAATATTTTACCTTCAACATATTTATTTTAGGCCCTTATTTAAAATTAAACATAGATGTGGCTTATTATTTTGTAACCCTCCTATTTAGCTCAACCCATTTATCGGGACCTATCATTGTTTCCTCATGATGCCACATCATATCTATAAAGCCATCAGTTGTTGGTTGTATCATCCCCTAGTTGATTTTCCATGTAAATAAAATAAAACCATGGTAATGAGACACGTATTCCAAGCTGAATGTTGGGAAAAAAATTTAGTGCGCATCACCAATGACTAATTAATGGCTATGGAAATTGGCAAAGGAATTGGAAAATGCAAGAGACAATAAAGTGGCATTTAATTATGAAAATAAATGAACATAGGAGAAAAGGGAGGTGAAGATACATTGATTTTCATGCAAGGTAAAATAGAGGAAAAATGAAGGAAAATGAACAAAATAGAGGCATCAATGTTGAAAAGTCTTTAGAGAAATATTTGTTAGCTTTTGACAGTTTTTAGTTGAGCACACTCTCATTCTCTCATACTCTTGCACACTTAGATCATTCTTGGAGAACTCTAGCATTCACTTGGATTGGAGAAATAAAGCAAAGGAAAGAAAGGAAGCACAAGGAGACAGTTGGATCAACTGATACAGTTGGATTGCTTTTCAGGCTGGTAATAGGTTGCATGTGTGGTTTCATTGATGTTTTTTTTTTCAGATGCATGGTATATGCATGTGATTCTTCGTTTTTGTGTTGTCATTGGCATGGATATTTTCCTGGATTGAAAATGGTTTTAACCTTGCCTTGTCATTTCTTGGATAACTATGGTTTTGTTGGTTTACCACTATATTTATGATTGGTTATTAGGTTCCCTATGGTTGTGGGTTGGAACAAACGCTCTCGATCTTTGGAACAACTTGGGTTAAGTTACTAGTTCCTAAAGCCTGCTGGTTCGGACAAATGCTATGGAGCCTTGTGGTTTGAGTTAATAGTCCTTGGAGCCATGAGTTGGAACAAATGATCTAGAGCCCTAGAAGGTGATTGGTTGAGTTACTCATTACTCAAGCCCTAAAAAACTTGGGTAGACACCGATCTGGTTGAATTTAGTGATTTATGGACCATATAGGTGAGATCACTGTGATTGAGGGTTAAGTTGGTGTGGCCTCTGGAAGCCCTAGTTGGTTTTGTTTTGGTTTAATCCATGAGATCCTGCATTCATGATTAGAATTTGGTGCAGGGGTGATTGGATGAAAGAGATATTTGGTTCAACCCAATATATGGGTGGGTGGTATGTGGAAATCCCCGAATTGGTTGTAATTTTCACATGTTAATATCAAATATTTTCCTATTTTGATGTATGAGCATTATAGTGATTATGCTGGTGATTTTATTGTTGTTCTACCATGGTTTCCATTATGTTTATATGTTGGTTATATGTTGGATATATGAAGTATTCTATCTATGGATCTTGACATGTTTTGATAATTTATTGAATGGTTGATGAATGCATGGAGTAACAAGTGTTATTGCAACTATCTTGAGAGGGCATTATAACTTCTTCGTGATTGCAGGTGAATTACAAACTCTTATGATCTGATATGCATTCATGACCTATAGATTACATGTTTGTCATATGTTTGATGAAATTTCTATTATGGATTAGGCATGTCTAGGTCAAGTTACTACTTGATTTGGATTGATTATCATTTTCAGTACCTTTGATTGCACTATGGAAAGTTAGAGGAAGTTATGGGATTTGGTTTGGAGACTAACCTAAAAAATTGGCTTAGATCTCGGAACTGTTGGCAATGAACTTAGGAATTTTAGCCATAATCGCATGGAGACAGGCCTATGCATGTGGTTGGGTCTTCATAACCATGTTGACGTTATGTTGTGCGTGTGGTTGGATATTTTACCTATTGAAATAGAGTTCTAGCCCACGAATTGACCACCCGGGGTGGTTTGAAGCCTTTTGAGTGGTCTGTGGTCTCTGAGGGATGTTAGTTTGTGGTCAGATTTTAGGCCCCACTTCCATAACTGGAACTTAGAGGTCCGATCATATCCTAGTGACACTCGTCTCATGTTTACCCTAGAGAGCCTGTAAAATTGAGTAAATGTGGGAGGGGTGGCATCATGGTTTCCAGATTCAAACACTTGGACAATATAGGGAAAAGTGATTGTTATGCATGCATGCTTGTAACACCCTCTTCCCACATCTACCCAAGTTACCATCCAACCGGGGTAAACATGTGACAAGAGACTACTAATATGATATTTAACCTCTTAGATGACCTTAAGGAAGTGAAACCAATGAAAACACCAAAAACACATCTTACACTGCAACATTGACACCCCGAGGGGGTAACCCAACCTCCCAGGGTCCTATTCCCTGAGGGGGGACTGATTTTTAGCCCTTTTGAGGCTTATTTGAGGGATTTTAAGGGCAAGGGAGAAGCTCTAGACCTTAGAGCCGCGGGCTAGCCTTGGCAAGGTAGCGTCTCAAGCGTAAAAAAATAAATTTTATGCCTGTAGCTCCAGTATTTGTGCCACATTTTCAACCCCTGAGCCCAGGTCAATACCCAGAATTTCCTATAAATATAGGAGAGGGTAAATAACATTAAATAAAACGTATGGAAGAAATCACATCAACCAAAACTCATATGACCCCACCCAGCCATGAAAGGAATTTCGTCAAACATGTCACAAACATAGCATCTGCAAGTATGAAAAACATATTTAAATAAAGGGGTATCTTTCTTATCTAAGAATGGTTAAGAAGCATTCCTCCCCTACATCATAAGCTATCATACAATAAATTTTACCATAGATACATGGGATATTCATTTATGGGAAAAAACATGAATAGAGCCATACATCATCACTGATCGAATACATGATCATAACAAGCATAATAACAACAGAAATACCATGGATGCAATAGAAATGAAATCCATACATAAACTAGTATATTTGCATACCAAATATCGGAGGAATAAGATATTCATTACTAAATGTAAAAACCAACCGGAGATGGGACTTCCACATTCCACCCGACCATAGATTGGCAAAGCCAAGCCTCACTTCAACCAATCACACTTGTGCCATATTCCAAGAATAAATGTGGGAATTTATGAAACACATCAATAAACACCAAACCAGGGCTCCAGAGACCAAACCGTCTCAACCCCAAACCAGTTATTCCACCTCACAGTCGAACATCACTAACCATCATAGATTAGTCTCTATCCAAGTTGCTCCAAGGCTCTATAGTGTTTTTTCCAACCAAGGCTCCACGACTAGTAACTCAACCCCAATTGTTCTTGGGCTCTAGAGAATTTTCCCAACTAAGGCTCCGGGACTAGTAACTCAACCAACCTAGGGCTCCAAAGCATTTGTCAAATCAAGGCTCGAAGACTAGTAACTCAACCACACAAATGCCCACCAGGCTCCAGAGCATTTGTCAAATCAAGGCTCCATGAACTAATAACTCAACCCAATAGCTAAAGGAATCATGAGAACCAACCATTAAACAATCAATGGAAATAAACCCACATTCACCATGGCTATCCAAGAAATGGAAAGACTAGGAAAATCCACATGCATACACCACGCATGCCAAAACTAGTGAGGAAATTGTACATGAAATTCAGTACCTGAAATCATAACCCTTTGTAGATGCTAATCTCGATGTCCTCTTCCACTTTCCTACTTTTCCTTTTCTTTCTTGATCCAAATATCCAAGTATGCCTCACTCTCCAAGAGTGCTGCAAGAATACTCTAAGTGCTCAATAGTATGAGAGAGAGAGAGAGAGCTCCAAAACTAAACGGAGAAAAAGCTTACCATATGATCCTCATAAGCCTTTTTATTAATGAGGCCTCTATTTTATTCATTTTCAATTATTTTCCTTCATTTTCCTCCTCACATGAAACCTGTGACTTTTCATCTTCCTTTTCTTCTATTTTCCATTATTTTCATAAAAAAATGCTAATAAATGCCACTTTTCCTTTCCAATGCCTTAGCCATAGCCTTTTCCAATTTCCTTATCCATAATAATCGAAATGAATACCCACTAGGATGTTTTTCCCACCATTCAACTTGGAATACGTGTACCATAACTGTGGTATTATATATATACATATATATTTACATGTATTTTTACCAGGGCTATTACAGAATCATCCCCCTTGGGGGAACACAGTCATCGATGTTCAATGACACCTACAAACCAGAAAACCACTGAAAAAAAAAACATACTGCCTATGGAGCTTTATAAGACAACTCGTTGCAATATTTACAATGAATAACATGCTAAACATGATAATAATACCATTTACTATAACTTTATAACAAAAATAATTATGGTATTTACAATCACAACCACATATACTTATGCAAATTTTCTTCAATCTAAAAATACCCATACTTTTTGTGGAGATTTATAAGCCAAATCGATACAATATTTACAATAATATACATATATACACATATAGACATTCTCTCAACCAACAAATAGAAGGATACGATGCCCACATCAACAACAAGGGAATACATAGGCTCGCACCTCCACCCTCAAAGTGGTTCTAGGATTTCCCTCCTTCCGAGGAAGTCCAAAATCCACTGTTAAAGTCAAATCTGCATCCAATGTCCAGCACTACAATCCTGCACCACTTGTCTACTCAATGAACAATTACTAGCTCATTGTTCCAGGGCACACTCCCAATGTGCATTTGATTCCATCCGACAATGTTAATGACAAAAAAATTCATCTCGACCTTCCTTTCTCTGCTACACAGTCCCTCAGGAAATATGGTCACCCCTTCTGTGCAATCACTCACCTTCCAAGTTTCGTTGGCACCCCCATCTCGGGGGGCCCATCTCTTGGAAAGGCTTCCTCACATCAGAAGTTCGAACAAACAAGGCATATAACTACCTCAAAACCATCATACTGGTCATAGCACGCTCATGGAAATCAATGGACACTATTGGGTTACATTGTCCCACAATTGCCCTGCTCCTGAAATGATTTACGAGCATACTGCTGCATATTCCAATTCCTTTTGTCGTTGCTACTACTTCTTGCAATCAGTTTCAACCACCCAAGCATTTCCATACTTCATGTACCAAGCACATAAATGCCATAAGATTCAAAATAAATTGAAATAAATTCAAATAATACCTCATTGGTAGATCGTCAATAAGGTACACTTGCAATTATGTTCACTTCCTGTCACACAAGTCAAACCAATTGTTTGATAAAATCATCATGTATAAACATATCATATCTAGTTAGCTCAAAATGCAACCATCATAGATCAAAATCATAAATCACATGCAATCATCATAAACCATAATCACAAATCACATGTAACCATCATAAGTCAGAATCACATATCACATGCATAATGAAATATCAATACTTATCCTTCATCGGTCCTTACTTTTTACTTTTTCTCTTTGTACACATACTAGATGGGTTGCCACACTCGGCAAGCACCCAGATACAATGTTCAACACATACATCCATACAAGGCATGCAACACCACACAATACATACACCCACACCCAGTGTACAACACAACCCAATATATATACATATACAGAGTACAACAAAATGAATACATATGTCACGATACCACAACTACACCATGCACATACATAGTAATGCATGCCCGTAACACAACATGTACGACATGCACACAATACCGCATGTATATCAATTCCATATGCACAATATATACACAGTACCACCTGTACACACACTTCCTTCACAATGTGTGCACCGCATCACATGTACACAACACCACCTGCACAACATGTACACAATTCCAAATGTACACTCCACCACCTGTATAATCTGTATACAATACCACATCTACATAACACCACATGCACGACATGTACATGACACCATATGTACACAACACCACATGCACAACATGTACACGACACCGCTTGCACACAACACCATATGTACAACCTGTACACAACACCACATGCCCACAACACCATGTGTACAATCATGCACACCACACAAAATGTACATAGCACCATATGTACATTACACAAAAAACACCATATGTACATATAACCGCATATAAAACATGTACATAGCACCATACGTACACAACGCTGCATATCCAACATGCGCACAACACCATATGCACACAACACCACATAGCCAACATGCACACAGTACGATATGTACCACATATCCAACACGCGCAAATTACAATATGTACACAACACCGCATATCCAACATGTGCATAGCACCATCTATACCTAGCACTGCATATGCAATATAGACACAACATCATAAATACGACATCATATATAAATAATACTACATATGTTACATGTACACATCACCATAGGTACAATCACCGAATATACAACATGCACAACATATATGCAAAAATAGCACAACACATCCATAGACCACACACTAACCCTACAAGAAACCTTGCTTCTAGTGTCTTTCCACTATCCATGCTCACCCTAGCATGTCGCAAATCACACTATTTTCACTTCGTTGATGTACCCCTCAGCATTGCCTGTCCATACCATAAACATAGGCATAGTACAAGCATGTAATATCAATTCATGTCCACATGATACTGACCTCATGGATTTTTCAGAGTTACTCTTCCCACTTGATTCCTCATAAGACCAAGAACCTATTCATGCCATTCACTTCATAATAAATCATTCCTACACAACAATGATCCTTGAAAACCTTGTCATACAATGCCATAGATACATAGATACACACACACACACAAATATATATATATATATATATATATATATATATATATATATATATATATAGCATAAAAAAATCATGATCCTGTTAGACAACGCCATACATGCTCACATACATGTATACATATATACAAATCAACAAAGTCATGATCACAATGCCATTGCTAGATATCATAAGGTATAGGTTAAGAGAAATTCCTTTATCCATGCACAACATGAACATCATTGAGAAAAATAGTTTAGTCAATTTAGTGTCCTAAGTTGATTACATAAATTATCGACCGAGGTTAGTAATCTTGTGAAGTGCGGTGCACTATATATGCTAGAAGGCTACTTCTTGATTTGTTGTATGTATTTTATGTTGTTTTGGGGGTTTTTGTTCTTTGAAGTCTAAGAATGTTTAATCTAAAACTATGAAAAGATTTAAGTGAATCTAATGAATTTTAGAAGGAAGAAAAGGAAGTTTTCCTAAACTAATCTAATTTTCATAAAAAACAAACCAAAAAATGTGGGCTATTTAAGACCTAATTTGGAAAACAAAGCATCTATCTTATCTGATCATTAGTCCTAATCCATGGATCTAATTCTGATACTAGGATTGAAAATTGCAATGCCTATCTTAAGTGAAACTAGAAAATAAAATAGCTAATGTACCTCTGGTTACTTCAACATTCAATGATTAAGTATGACCTTATTGAGATGGTCTTAAACAACTGTTTGTACTTTTAATCTGCTAATGTCCTAAAACAGTAAGCAAGGAATGCAATGAAAATATCTAAGGTATGTTTAGTTACTTCCAATATTCAATTGTGAAGGGTGATCTTCTTGAAATAATGTTAGGTAACTGATTACACCTGTTGAACTAGAGAACTAAGAAAATATGCAAATGGATAGCTCAGAAATTGCATTTCATTAATCATTCAACCATCCCATAATGATCAGATCAATTCCTTTTAGAGTGATTTTTAGGAAGATTATTGTTTGCAATTAAGTGAGGATCTTGAAAGTAAAAGCATGTAATATTTAACTAAAATCAACTAATGTATAATTGAATTTCTGCAACATTCAATTGTAAAGTGTTTAGCCTCTTGAGATGCCTTAGGAGAAATCAATTATGCGTTAGTCTTTGTAAAGAAAATGACAATAAGCAGGGTAAAATAAACTACTGTATGTGTGAGATATTTAACCATTTAATGTAGGATTAGCATATTGAAAATGGCTTTCATAAACATCTATTGACATGAAAATTGACAACTCTGTTCTAATGGAAATAAAAGACAAGAACAGTAAAACTAAACAACTGTGGTTTCCTAGCACTTCAATCCTTAATTCAATATTGAAAACAAAGTTTCTATTTTCATGAAATTTTTTAGAAGAGTAAGTCTGCACAGTTGTGATTTATGACTATGCTATTGATTGAAAGATGAATTAAAACATTAACCTAATTAGAAAACAAAATTGCTGAAAATAGCTGCTGAAATTAAACTAAAAACAACAAAATGAAAAAAACCTCCTTCAGTTGCAGGGGCCCTCTGCTACTGATGTGGTTGAACTGCTAGCTGATTAAGGATGTAATCAAGAAATCATGAACTTCGTATTATGATAAAGTGAAATCTAAATACAAAGTATCAGCAAAAAAACCTGATTTTAACACTTAATTTCTGAACTACCCTTTTGGTCTTGTACAACCGATATTTAAAGAGAAATTACATAACTAATTATGAGATATACTTGCTACAGGTGGCTAATTCGAATTATACTTGCAATAGGACTGTTGGACTCTTGCTAATTCAAATTCAGAATTGCAATAGGACTGTTGGAGAAAATCAAGAGTCCTACTGCTTTTGGATAACATACTTTGACTTCATCTTTGACCATGATATTAGGCTCGCTTTTCTGTCGATATGGACTGAGTGAGTAGGATAGAATCCATGTAGACATCATTCTAGAAACACCCATGTGGCCCAATTCCTCATTTGACACCAAGAAGCTGCTAAACCATGAGAATAGCTACAGAATGCACAGTTAGCTGCAGAACAGGCTTCATCTGCTCTATAGCTAAATTGCAAAAATCTATCCAAATAGCAAGAGCATGAAAATATAATATGTCAATCATTTTAATGCATCCTTAATACAAAACATATAATTTTTCATTGATTGGGGTCTATGATCTTATGGGAAAGTGATGGAAAGAGGTGAGAAAAATTTTCAAAGAGAGGGTAAATCTGAGGTTCAACACATAGGCATAATACAAGCATGTAATATCAATTCATGTCCACATGATACTGACCTCATGGATTTGTCAAATTTACTCTTTCCACTTGATTCCTCATAAGACCAAGAACCTATTCATGCCATTCACCTGCATAATAAATCATTCCTACACAATAATGATCCTTGAAAACCTTGTCATACAATGACACACACACACACACACACACACACACACACACACACACACACACACATATAGCATAAAACAATCATGATCCTGTCAGACAACTCCATACATACTCACATACATGTATACATATATACAAATCAACAAAGTCGTGATCACAACGCAATTGCTAGATATCATAAGGTATAGGTTACGAGAAATTCCTTTATCCATGCACAGCATGAACATCATTGAGAACAACAGTTCCCAAATTTAGCCAAGGCATCTAACGCCTCAAATCCATTTACTTTACGTTCCTGTTACCTTTCTCATGTCTGTACTGCCACCATCCATTTACCACAATGGACCCAACCAGTCCAACCAATTGTCATAGTCATACCTTCTACTGTGCTTACTCATGCATCACAGCTTCATTAACTTTGCTCTTTCTCAAGCCAATTCCCAAGACTCAAAACATAAAAGGCAAGCATAAGAAACAAAAGAATAAAATCATGGGAAACCAATAGCAATACAACACCATGAAAAAAGTGGAAAGGCCTTGCACTAGACATAAACAAAACCACAAATCAAGCTCAAAAAATCACAAAAGACCAAAAGAAAAAGAGCATCAACAAACACCATGACTTAATCCCCATGGTTCCCAGTGTTTCCAAGGGAAATCTCAACCCCACTCTTTTCAAAGACTTCATGCCAGTCTCTTTTTCCATACAATTCCCTGCATCATACTACCATAACCACACAAATGTCAATATACCAATATACTTGTTATATTACCTTGTTGTGCTAAGCACACTAGCCTGTAACTAAACACACATGTCAGCCATATGTATCAACATCAAGACAACATATCTATCAATTCGAAATCAAATTTTACCAAGACTAACAACCATGTCATAATCCATCAGTCAACTCACATTCATCGGTCATAATACCTAATGCTACAACTTTCACCTATTTACACTTAGGTACATATCATCCATCCCAACACATGTTTTTTAGTGCAACCATACTAAAACAAGACCATTTATTCATGCAATTTTACATGCACATATACTCATATCACACAATTAATCAACATTCAAACAATGTTCAAACATACCATGCTAAAAAAATCAACTAGATTATGTAATAGACACCAAATCACTCAAACACCAAATAGATGACATAATCAAACAATTAAGCATTAAGTACATGACATACGCAAACTCATACCTTGATGTATCTTAGTGGAGGATATCTTGTCTACACAATCAATATAGATTAGCACAATATAACTTCACAACACATCAACTCAACCTAAATAAGGTCATGATATCCATAATGGTAACTAGCTAACAGGTTCACATCATAGACTCATGAACACATGTCATTCATGCATAGAAATCACATATGCACAATTAGTATATATTAGTGCAACACACTATCATAATTAGGTTGAATCATACCTGAATGTCTTAACCTTAATCAACTGCATAGGCCAATCCAAATCAAAATGATACATACAACATCAAGATCTTAATGAGATAACCCTAATTATCAAGTTACTAGCGTATAGCAACAAAATGTTATATATCATGTTCGTCAGCAACATATAACATAATCATTAAGTTATCTCATCATAAAACAACAATAGTAATTCATATAACTACGTGATAGTCATTCATGACTATCCGACACATGGGCATATAACTACATTAATCAATTCGCATCTACCATGCATGACTAAACCATGCATGTACATATAACTAAAGTGATTAACCAACATCTATCATGTATGTAACCATAACAACAATAAAATGACAAACATATATATAAGTAACCCTAATGCATATAATAATCCATGGATCACATACCTACATGCCAAGCATACAACTTGTATGGTGATATTCTCTTTCCGCGAGGTCCAATGCTGCAACTTCACTTTGATGATATGAATCTCCTACTCTATCTCATCCAAAAAATTAGCATAATAACATACCAATATCATCACTATGGCCTAATTTCATACATTGACCTTATGCATAACAACCTCAACCAAACCAATGCAAACTTGACCATATGCACCCACTTGACATGTATAGCCAATCAAGAACTACCAATGCATGTTAAACATATGACATCTCACAAGAAATCATACATGGATAACGCTGAAGCATGACCAATATGTAACCATAGTATAAGCAAGCCATGCATGTACAATATGTAGCAACATGTACACATGCGTGCACATACAATACATAATCAAGAAAAACACATAATCAGTCATACACTCATGAAAACATGTTGAAAACAACATCATCAACACTTCCATGGCGACACCACTGCCACCATGGCCAACTCAACACAGATGAAACAAGCACATATTGACCACAATCATACTAAACACATATGCAACCAACATAAATGCATGACCAACACACTACCCATCCAGTCCAAGGGTTGAACCATGCTCTGATACCACTCTATGGTATCATATATCACACAAAGAGAATAGAAACCAAATATGCATACACATCAAGCACATAGAACTTGAGCATGAGGAACATATATTCAATTGACATGTATGCAATAAAAACACACATGTCACACATCACAAGGAGAGTGCAACCACATTAGGATACCACTATGTAACTCCCTCTTCCCACATTTACCGAAGTAACTAGAAAGCATGGGTAAACATGTGAAGAGAGGCTAATAATATGAGATTCAACCTCCTATATGACTTTAAGGAAATGGAACTGAAATAAACACCAAAAACACAGCTTACACTGCATCATTGACACACTCAGGGGGTAACCTAACCTCCCAAGGCCCTATTCCCTGAGGGGGGACTTATTTTTAGCCCCTTTGAGTCTTAGTTGTGGACTTGTAAGGGAAAGGGAGTGGCACTAGACCCTAGAACCGTGAGCTAGCCTTAGAAAGGTAGTGGCTCAGGCCCAAACAACATATTTTCCACTTGTAGCTCCAGGATTTATGCCACATTTTCAACCCCTGAGCCTAGGTCACTACCCAGAGCTTCCTGTAACTTTAGGAGAGGGTAAATAACATTAAAAAAAACATATAGAAGCAATTACATCAACTAGAAATCATCTGACCCCACCTAGCCATGATTGGAATTTCGTAAAATGTCAAAAATATAGCGTCTACAGGTATGGAAAAAATATTCAAACAAAGGGGTCTCTTTCTTATCTGAGAATGGCTAAGAAGCATTGATCCCCTACATCATAAGCTATCATACAATCAATTTTACCATAGATACATGGGATGTTCATTTATAGGAAAAAACATAAATAAAGCCATACATCATCATTGTTCGAATACATGCTCATAACCAACATAATAACAACATAAATACCATGGATACAATAGCAGTGAAATCTATACATAAACTAGTATATTTTCATACCGAATACCGAAGGAATAAGATTTTCATTACTAAATGTAAAAACCAACCAGATATGGGACTTCCACATTCCACCCGACCATAGATTGGCCGAGCCAAGCCTCACTTCAGCCAATCACCCCTGTGCCATATTCCAAGCATGAATGTGGTACTTTATCAAACACATCGATCAAAACCAAACCAGGGCTCTAGAGACCAAACCGTCTCAACCCCAAACTAGTGATTCCACCTCATGGCCGGACATCACTAACCATCATGGATTCGTCTCTATCTAAGATTCTCCATGGCTCCGGAGTGTTTGTTCCAACCAAGGCTCTAGGACTAGTAACTCAACCCAAGTTGTTCTTGGGCTCCAGAGTGTTTGTCCAAGCAAGTCTCTAGGACTAGTAACTTAGCCCACATAGGGCTCTAGAGCATTTTTTCAACCAAGGATCCAAGACTAGTCACTCAACCCAACAACTTTTTGTCGGGCTCCAGAGTGTTTGTCCAACCAAGGCTCCAAGAACTAATAACTCAACCCAAAAACTAAAGGAATCATGAGAACCAACTAGAAAAAAATCAATGGAAATAAGCTCACAATCACTATGGCTATCCAGGAAATGGAAAGGCTAGGCAAGTCCACATGCATACACCATGCATGCAAAAAATAGTGAGGAAATCATACATGAAACTCAATACCTGCACTACGAACCTGATGTAGATGATGATCTTGATGTCCTCTTCTGCTTTATTACTTTTTCTTTGCTTTCTTGATCCAAATCTCCAAGTATGCCTAACCCTCCAAGAGTGCTCCAAGAATACTCTAAGTGCTCAAGAGTATGAGAGAGAGAGAATAGAAGAGAGCTCCAAAATTAAACTGAGAAAAAACTTACCAAATGATCCTCATAATCCCTTTTATTAATTAGGCCTCTATTTTCTTCATTTTACATTATTTTCCTTCATTTTTCTCCTCACATGAAACCTGTGACCTTTCATCTTCCTTTTCTCCTATTTTCCATTATTTTCATAAATAAATGCCAATAAATGCCACTTTGCCTTTCCAATGCCTTAGCCATAGCCTTTGCGAATTTCCTTAGCCATAATAACCGAAATGAACACCCGCTAGGATGTTTTTCCCACCATTCAGTTTGGAATACATGTCCCATCACCATGGTCTAATATATATTTTTACATGTATTTTTACCAGGGATGTTATAGTGTTAGTTTTCAATGTGGTTGTTGTGCATGCATTATGATTGTTATGGTTATCATGCATAGTAGTTCAAACACACATCATGGTGGTCATTATTGTAGTTGTGTCATCATGATGATATTGGTGCCATTAATCTAGATTAGAACTATGTATATATAGTGCTAATATGGATTGATTGTGCAGATGAGATAGCTTCGTCGAAACACACTAAGGTATGAATTTGATTATGTCTATATTTGGTTTATCTAACATGACATATTTGTAAGATATAAAAGATTAGGGATGATGATTAAAATGGTGGATTACAACTCACATGACTCTCCATATAGATCATTTGAGTAGTATGAGATGAGCAGTCTCTTGATATAGAATATACATTGAGAAGTTTGAAGGTAGAGATCAAAAGTTTGAAGGTAGAAAATAATAGGTTGATTGAGTCATAGGAAAGACTTTCCAGAGCTCAGGAAAATCAAGTAGAGCTTAATGCAGTGATCCTTCAGAGTCTTTCAAATTTGTAGAAGCAGGGACCACTAAGGATTAGTCATGGTCAGGAGGAAATGACTAATGGGGCATATGGTAGCAGGTCTCGATCAAGATATAGGTTGGACATGGATGATAATGTCATAGGTGGAAGATGTTTGGATACACTTGATAGGAGACGTAGTTTTCATGGATTCTATTCTAATTCTAGTTATGAGAGACATCATTGTTGCTAGCATCCTTACAAGAGAAGTGAGAAGTAGTACTTCCTAGAGGATTTCAAGAAAGACAAGCCTCCTACTTTTGATGTGGATGTGAAACAAAAAGATGCAGAAGCATGGCTCTTGGGATGAAGAAGTTCTTTGAATTTCATAATTATTTAGAGAATATGAAAGCCAAGATAGTGATCTTCAATCTCAAGGGAAGAGTAGATATTTGATGGGAATATGTAAAGTGTGTCAGAGACATCAGGATGGAGGAGCTGAGTTGACATGAGTTTAGAAGACTCTTTAGGAATAATTACTTGTTGTAGAGATATTATGATGGAAAGGCTAAGGAATTATATGATTTGAAGATGGGCTCTGCGACAGATGAAGAGGATATCCATTGAGATA
Organism: Pinus albicaulis; assembly: GCA_034641835.2. Lineage (NCBI taxonomy): Eukaryota > Viridiplantae > Streptophyta > Pinopsida > Pinales > Pinaceae > Pinus > Pinus albicaulis. The sequence goes on from CM076581.1 coordinate 1,268,548,760, forward strand.
TGTGCCATATTTGAAGGATGAGAAGACAAAGGTCCAAAGGTTCATCAGCGGGTTGCCTTTAGAATTCAAAGATCATATTGAGTATGATCAACCTCGGTCATTGGAGGAAGTCATTGGGAAGCTGAAGCATTGTTATGAGTAGTAAAAGTGCAAGTATGAGGCTAAGCGGGACTGGAAAGGTAATGATAATACTAAAGGAAAGTGAGCTAAGAAGTGAGGAAGGCCTCATGAAGTAGGTGTTAAGGAAAATTTAGCATCTTATAATAAGTTCAATGCAATTGGAAAAGGACATGGATTTCAGTTTGAGGAGCAGAATAAGGGTGATGGTAGGAAGCCTTTGTAGTGTTAGACATGTGGGGGAGAGCGTCACAAGAGATATTTTCCATTGCATCAGGGTGGCATACCTCATGTTTACAGTGCCTAGGAGGCATGGAAATTTGGAGATGTTGGGTACAATATTCCTCAGATTTATGCAACATTGGATAATACATAGGTTGATCATCATACATCCATTATCAAGATGGAAGTCAAGCTTTGTGATCAAGTTATTTCCATTTTGATTGAACCTGGATCTAACTATAGTTATATCAATCCTGACTTGGTGGATAAGTGTTGCTTGGATAAATAAGTGCATCTAAAATCTTGGTTGGTGCATTTGGATACAAGGAACAAGAGAAGAGTTCATTAATAGGTGAGTTCTTGTGAATTTGAGCTGAATGGTTTGCCTACATCAACACATCTAAATGTGATTCCTTTGGGTTCATATAGTTTTCTTTTGGGAATGGATTGGTTGTTCATTCATAGGACTAAGGTAGACTAATATGATAAGGCTATTGAGTGCATAGATGATTATGGGGAGAGGATAATTTTGCAGGGAAAAAAGAATCTTGCATCAGTGAGAATTGTTACAACTATGCAGAAAAAGTGCAGTTGCAGGAAAGGATGTGTATTTTTTGTAGTGCATATTTTTAGTGAAAAAGGGAAGGATGTTGATGATTACGAGGTCCTAAAGAGGTATCATGTTTTGTAGTAGTTTTAGGATTTTTTTCCTGCAAACATTTCAAAGTTTCCTCCTCATAGAGAGGTGGAATTTTATATTGAGTTGATGTTGGGAGAATCACCAACATATAAGGCACCTTACAGGATGAGTACTCCAGAGTTGGTGGAATTGAATTTGTAGCTTAAGGAGATTCTTGATAAAGGATACATAAGGAAAAGTGTGTCGCCTTGTGGTGCACCAATATTTTTTGTTAAGAACACTAGTACAAAATGGCTAATTAATTACTAAAAAAACAACTAAATTTTGCATATAAACGACCAATTTTCAGTCGGTGACTAATAGTATCTAATTTAAAATATCTTATAACGCGACAAACTTTTAGTCATTTTTAGCGTAGTATTTAATTTGTTGTCTCAATTTCATCATCTAGTAGTATATTTAGTTATAAATTCGGTCATTAATTTAGTCATTAATTGTCACAGTAAATGACCAAATATACAACAAAATATATTACTATATGATCATCGGAGAAAACCAATTAATGACCTAAGAAATATGACCAAAATGTTGGTCATGTTATAAGGTACTGTAAATTAGCTACCAATAGTCATATATATGCAAATTTTAGTCATTGTTTGAAACCAATTAATGACCAAAGAAATATAACTAAATGTTGGTTGTGTTATAAGATACTGTAAATTAGCTACTAATAGTCGTACATGCACAAAATTTAGTTGTCATTTCTAATCACAAATTTATCATTTGTAGTAGTAATTTATCTTTTTTTGGTAGTTTCGTATTCATTATATAAACGACCAATTTAGTAGTTTATATTCATTTCATTTGATTTCATTAATAATCATTATAAATAAATAATTTAGTCGTATTCATTTTATTTGTGTTCATCATTAGTCAATATAAACTACTAATTTGGTAATTTTAGATTTATTTTGTGCATTATTTATTAAATAACATAAATTAATTAGTATGATTTTGCAACTAAAAAAAAAAATCATTATACAATGTGCATGTTTATCTAATATAAAAATGAAAATTTACATATGTTAATTACAATACTAAACAATATCAAGTGCAACTATACATAATTTCAACCAAATAAATTTTATTATATGAAATGTCAAGTATTACAATATGAGTTTCTAACTTAATATTGGTTGGACTGAAATTTACACATGAAATGTTGTTTCATTACTTCAAAACTTTATCACTGTGTTTCCAAGGCATTGCAGGTGAATTCACCAACTATAAAGACTTGGCCATGAGTCTCTATGTGTGTGTCTTATGTGGGATATTGAATATAAGGGTATCACTAGACTGATTCTATTCTCTCTCTCTCTTTCTTCAATTCTACTTCTTACCATCAACATTGAGTTCCTTTTCTGAAAACAAAAGAATATACAATACAAAGTGTAAGCAATGGAAGATGATGAACACCAGAATATAAAATAAAATAGATTACAAAGGATTTATATTCTAATATACTTGAACATCAGCAATGTCAAAGCCATTTTCCCTATAAAAGCAAGAAACTTGATCAAGTTTTCTTTAGTTGGGCGATAGTGGCCACTATGTGGCCAGATGACCTGTATAAAAAAAGAAAATAAATTGTCACCATATAAAATAACACCTTAGTAACTTAGTATTCAACCTTCAGGGAAAGCTTAGGCACAATCATGTCAAACAAATTACATGCTAAAAAGCTCAAGTTGTAGATAACTTGTGAAAACAAATAATTTGAGATGCGATGTCTAATCCTTGTCATTTTATTTGCAACAAAATTTCATTCTCTAACGCATGAAATTGGTTAAATATATAAACAACATGTGATCAAATAACAACATGAAAGTAAACTTTTCTAATAGTCATGAAAATATTTTAACACAAAATAGCTAAAAGGATTTCAATCAATATCGTGTAACATTAATTTCATCTTCAAGCTTTGTTTGTTTCTTAAATGGACATGATACCAAGCATTTTCAATTTTATAGTTAAAAGACAAAAAAATAAAAAGAAATGTTCAAAATAAAATCAAACAATAAAGAAAAGATATCATGGAATGGATATTGCAATTATAAAAAAATTGTTTACATATCCATCGATGTCTTGTTTGGCATTCCTAAAACACTTGCTTACCCAAAATAACCAATGAGGTGAAATAATCACAACATTAAAAACCATAGGAATCCCTACTAGAAATATTTCCAAATTTGATGGCTCAGGTGCCTGAAGGATCTCCAATAACAAATGCATCATATCCAAGTCATGCTCTGCATTGTCTCCCCATCCTTTTCCCAATCACATTTCCTGTAACCTTCCCACACCAAAGTCAAGTAACAATCAAACGAAGGCATTGAAATTTGTTTTTATCTTTTATATCTATTAAAATTGAATCTAAAAATATTTTAACACAAAACAACTAAAATAATAATATTATCTTCATGTTTTGGATGTTGTTTAGATGGATATGATACCAAGTATGTTCAATTTTATAGTTAAAAGAAAAATCAAAGTAAAAGTTAAAAATACAATCAAACAATAAAGAGAATATATCATGGAATGAGCGTTGCAATTATACACAGTTTTTTTACCTATCCACCAGTGTCTGGCATTCCTAAAATTATTTTCCGAAAATAACCTCGAGGTGAAATAATCAAAAAATTTAAAAACATAGGAATCCTTCCTAGAAACATTTCCAAAGTCGATGGATCAGGTGCCAAAAGGATCTCCAACAACAAATGAATAATATCCAAGAGATTCTCTGCATTGTCTCCCCATCCTTTTTCCAATCCTATTTCTTGTAATTTTCCCACACAAGAGTCTTGTAACATTCAAACAAAAGATTTATATTTTTGTAGAAAAAAATGGATATTTTTCAAGAATGCTAACTTCATGGCACATATATTCATAAATATTTGCAGAAAATAATATTAAAAGATTTTATATTTTTGTAAAAAAAATTGGAGATTTGTCAAGTAGGCTAATTGCATGGTACAAAAATTATTTCAGCAAATCTATCCATAAATACAGTGGATCTTACTCATAAATATTTACAGGATTTTTGTCAAGAAGGAAACATGTATGTATTTGGAGTCCTAGTTGTGTGAATGTTTAACATATTTGATGCAGATTTGGTTTTGTTCTTAGTTATTTGAGGTTTGAAGGCCCTTCATCTGGTGAGGCTATAATAAGAGTACCTCTACCACCATAACCCTTACACGAAGTTATTTCTTGACTACTTCCAGTCCTGGAAGTTGCTATGAATGCAAAAAAATGAAGGTCATACCCACAGAGTATAAATTTATATACTTTGAATGCTAACCCAACCATTGTGAATGTGAAAAGGACTTTTATTTCTTGGAGCATTTGGAGGGCCTAGAAGGTTTCCTAGAATATTGAACTGGAAATGCCAAGGCTTTGAAGTTGGTTTATTTTGAATGATCACTCTTTATGGTGCCCTCATCCTACTTCATGAAATAAAAGTCATGTTTCTTGGTATTTAATTTTTAAAAGTAGGCATTAATAGTATCAAAGACATTTTTTTATTCTCAGACATGGGAATGTGTCTCTTTTCCTACGAAGAAAAAAAGTTCAATGTAGTAAATCTTCATAGACATGTCATTGAGCAGGTCAATGTGATCATCCCAAAGTTAATCTTCATGAAATTAGTCTTGCAATCCTCTATAACTTGGTGGATGTAGTTGAATTGGAACTAGGTCGAGGCATTTAAAAAATACATGCGAGTGATTAAGACTCACTAGGTTATGTGAGAAAATAAAATGGGAGAATTTTTTTCTCCTAGAGGTTATCCACTTGGGTGTGTAATACTCACTATACCCATTTCCCAATAGGTTTCTCTCTCAGGGTATAAATTTTCTTAGGCCATCAACTTCCGTAGAGCTCAATAGATTTTTAGAGCTGAAATTCTATTTCTTGTGTGTAAGAAAATAGATAATTCTTGTTTAGATTTCAACAAGGGCCAAGATGCTCAAATTTTTACTTGGGAAAACAAAAAACTTATGACATTATATTGGTTGTCATACTCCCTTTTCTTTCTATAGGGAATCAAAAAGTTCTAGTAGAATGCCAAGGCACGGAGCTAGTCATGTTGATCGCTAAAGGCGAGCATCACCATAGCTAGACCATGTAGCCCTCCACCACTTCCCAAGATTGATATGTTGTTAACACTTTCCATCATTATTTAAAAGAACAAGAATCCAACCAAATATGTTTATCATGTTAATGATGGTTTAATTTACATTATCATAAATTTTTAGGTAACTAATGATGGTCGCGGGTCATTCCTAATTACAAAGAAGATACCCCTTTAATTGTAGGTTTCATCATGATAGTTAGTGAATTGTTTGGAAATTCGTGAACACTACTTTTGTGCCTTTATGACAAACTTTTGTTTCTTTTTTCATTTATTTCAAGCGGATTTAAGAAATGTTTCTTCTAAAATGTATGTCTGTGTGTCAATTTTGATAGGCTTTATGTTTTTGGGTAGTTTTTTATAGATACTAGGGCTTTTCACACCACTATTTTCAATTTTTGAGGCTTCTCAATTGCACGCCGTTTTGTCTGACATTGCCAATATGTAATATATTTTATTGATAGTTAAAGGAAGCATTTTATACAAAAATATATATATAAAAAAAACTTTCAGCATTACAACTAGGATTCATCATGTTCAAGCATTTTGCCACAAAACGTCCATCACATCAGAACAATAGGACATGATATGATATGATGTTATATCATATCATATGGTAGGACATGATATCATGATCCTCACAATGCTTGAACATTGAAATTGATGCATACTAACTACCCATTACTAACAATCTTCATGATGTTAAGCACAAAATATGTATTATTATGCCAGATGTCATATGTTATTTGGGTACCAACTAAATGGCACCGATAATTTCCTATATTGTGGAATTTTATTTCAATCTTATTCAACACCTTATCAATTATATATATTTTTATTTCCTATGGATTCCTTGAAGTTCATAAACTAGTTTTTATAACAAACATATCCAATATTTGTGCACAAGTACTTCACCTTGTTGACCAATATCTCAGAACATTCATTCATAAAGGGGTTTTACAATTATGAAAAATAGAGTCAATATATTGCATTTATATGGGAGGAATTTATATGTATTGGGGATTCTAAAAAATGTATCTAGTAAAAATATGGGACACCTAGTAAAAATAGGGTTTTTTTATTGGAAAGATGTATTGGGAATGGGGTTTAATAGAAGTATTTTAGAAAAATGTTTGGTGTGAATATGTGACTCTACTAATTTCATATGGGATAATGTTACCAAGTTGAATCCCATCTAGAGTTGCAAGCATCTATTCACAGTGGTAAATGAGGGTGAACCCTCTCAAAATTATGCGATTTAGTGGTAAATTTTGTACAAGAACTTGTTCAATCTCATTTCGAGGTGCATGGACCTACTCAATCACAGTTGTGCTTTTGGATATAAAAGTAGTGATCGAAAATAATGATAATACTTGTGTTGCAATTTGATTATCTAAGGAAACACCCAGAATTCAAACACTACATTAGAAGTGGGAGGTTGCAGATGTGTCCATAAAACAACTCAGTGCAGTACACAAGTTCATGAAAAATATATCAGGATGATGCAGTTGTGGCCAATCAGATGGTTCTTATGATATATTTTCTTTTCTTGGCTAATACAATTGTCATTAATACTCATTTCCAATTTTATTATTATAATATTCACTACCAATGTATGCTTTTGCAGCATTATATATTGGATCAGATAATGTTTCAACTCCATGGTCAAAAAATAGAGTCTTACCATATTTATTCTCTCCATATTATGTATTTTTCAACCAATTTGTGTTCCTACCATATCCCTAGAATTTAATTCTATTGTAATAATGATATCTCTCACTCCCAAAATCATTTTCATCAAACATGCCCCATTGAGGATGTGGATCAATGCTTGCACCATACTCAGAACTGTCATTGCTGCTAACTACAATTGGAGATTCATGTATACTATATTGCTTTCTTTTGGGTGTTCTTGCTCAAACAATATCCTGAGATGAGTTTGACATGATGGTTATATGAGGCTGGAAGCTACTCGGGGTAATTTTCCTTAAATCCTAAAAACAACATAGCAGAAATGTCATTTTTTTATCAATTTTTATTGAATCTTCTGCATACAACATATGTTCTCACAATTGCAACACAAGCATGTTCCATCAGTATGAATTATCAATTTTATTAGGCAAAATTGCAAGTAAAATTGCATTCATTTTAGGCAAAAGAAGAATATGACATTAAGGTCCATGCGAGGAAAAATTATGCAGGTGAGGTTATTGAGTTAGTACTTACCATGTGTTTCAGAGCCATAACGAAGGCTGGCTTTCAGATTGTCCTCCCAAAGCTAGTGCTCTCTTGAGATGACATTGAATTCACTGTCTCTTAGGGTTGCAAGGTGGCATTGACAGAATTAGTTGATTTCTTTACTATGCTTTGAGAGAGATCTCTCCTTTCATCTATAGCTTTCTCTACCATCTTGATGCTAAGTGAAATGGGCATTGCCACGTTGTGAATGCCATTACCATGCAGTTTAGTAGTTTACAAAATAGACCTATCGCAAGTAAGTTTATCATCCCAAACTCTTTCTCTTGCTCTGCTCAGTGACCATGATTATCTTCTTCGACTGCTTACAATAGGAATTTCAGTTGTACAACACTTAAATTTGGGGGCTCCAGGTCTACACCTACTAGCTAAAGTTGTATTTTCTAGCATTATGGTCCTTAAATTAGGAGGCATTCCACCTGAAAAAGTAGGTATTAAAGAAGGGTTCAAAGGATTTTTTTTCACTTTGAGAGAAATTCCTTGTGGAATTACTGAATTTATAGATGACATGATGCTACCTTTTCTCACAGAAGAAGGTTCTGGAGGAGGAACTAGATTATTTTTTCTTATTTTTTTCATGGAAGATTGAAAAAATGGTTTTGATGACTGCATGGATGACCTCGGTGAGGAATTTGATGCAAACAATACTAACTTTGAAGATGGGTTAGAACACCTTTAAGACGCTATAGAGTGTGATGTTGTCACTGAAAGTTTATGTGTTGTTGGTTTTGATCCAAACACAATTGACCTTGATGAGGAGATTTAATACCTTGAAGAAGCTTTAGATTTTCTTGTTCTCACTGAAGTTTTTCATGTGGTTGTGTTTCTTAAACAATCATTTCCATAGGAGGTCTTTGGTGCATAGATTATTGAACTTGATGAGGGGATGGAAAACCTTGAAGAGGCTACAACTTTTGGTTATGTCACTAATGGTTTATTTGTTATTGTGTTTGTTAAGCTTTTTACCCTAGAGGAGGGTGTTATCCAACATGAATTTGAAACCCCCCTCACAGTTTTCATTGAAGGTTCTATCTGAATGTTAGGGAGATGCACATTATAGAAAGTCAATCTCACATACCAAAAACTTCAAAGACATCCCAAAAATAGAAGCAACCTATTATATGTGAATTAAATCTACATAGAACCAACAAGCAATATGGTAAAATCTAAAATTACCAATCCCTTCAACTAGTAAATAAAAACAAGAAGAAGGCACCCAAAGGACCAAAAATAATGGTACAATAGAGAAAAATAATAGTATCTCAACAACTATAATTGCAAGGAATAAATTAATATCATATATTCCAGTTGCATGACTGAAAGCAAATTCAAAATAACATAAAAGAAGAGGCAACATTGTATTACACAAGTAAACATTGTTAATGGAAAGATGCAACAGTGATTGGCAAAATCATGTCTTTATCAGTTAAATTTCATCAGACCATTGAACAATTTCATGTTGAAAATATTTAAATAAGTTAACGGAAACCATTGACCTATATTGTACAGTTTCTGGGATGGAAATCAATATGTATAAATCTTCACTTGGTTTTAATTGGGTATAGGAGGAATAAATTAGAATGATCTTGTATGTCTTCTCATTTTAGAGCTCAAATTTACAAGAAGGCTTTACATATCCACATTTCAAGAATCACTAGAAGTGGTTAATAAAGAATATAGCAAAAACAAAGCTAACCAGTGGTGTAATCAATGGATTTCTTGGGAGGTAGATTGACATTGGCTAAGGCAGTGTTGGAAGCAAGTCCAATCTATTGGCATATTATGGCCTACATCCTTAAGGGGTATTGAAATAATTATAAAGAAATGATTTAAATTTTTTGTGGATGGGTAAGAGGAAGAAAGAGGGCATTCCACCTGTCAAATGCTAGTCCTTGTCTAAACCAAAAGAAACTAGAGGTTTGAATTTCAAAGACATTCACTTCTTTGGAAAAGTTCTAGCTACCTAAAGTCCATGGAATATTATTTCCAAATAGGGGCTCTGGAGGCAGGTGATATAGCAAAAGAACATTGAACACCTTAACATGGAATAATGAGATAGGAAGGAAAACAAAACTATCCAAAATGGGTCTATAGTCTGGAAATCATTGACACTAAATTTCACTTTGGTAGGTGTATAGTTAGTATGGGGAGTTGGAAAAGGGGATCAGAACAGAATAGGTGCTAATCCATAGGTTCGATGTGGAGAAGCCTACAAATTACCATTGGATTTGATTGCTACTTTGCAACGTCAAGGAATTCATACCCTTGGTTAGGGAGTTGATGCAATATCTGCCTCAATTTGGTAGTAAAGATGGAAGAAAGGAAGGAGTTTTGTTTGAAAAAAATGGAAATACACCACTGGAAGGTATTTGTGGATCAACATAAGAAGATTCATATCATAATATGAAAGGAGGATGTTCTGCTATACTCAAGGAACACTTCCCTAGGGGATATACTCCTATGTTAGGGTACAAAGCAGAGTTTGTAGATAGAACCTAGGAAGATGAGGCCTGGATGTGAAATATTCCATAGAAGTCTTATGCTCCTCTAAATTGAAAGGTTTAGATGTCATTAGTTCTATGGAGCAAAGCACTAAATTGGAAAATATTTCAAAAATGCAGCAAGAATGTTCTAGGGTGGTGTGCACTATGTAAGAAGGAAAGAGAACCAGTTGATAATTTATTAACAATTACAAATATTCAGGTAAGGTATGGGAAGAGATGAAGTAATAGAAAATTTATAGGGAAGGGTGACAAGTGCATACTATGGAGGAGGATTTCAAGAACCAGACATGATAATAAATAACTTAAAGGTTTTAGAGTTCTTCCTATTTTGGTTTATGTTATCACTCCACCAGATTCCCAAGGTTGAGGAAGGAATCCCAACAGAGGTAACCACAAACCAGGCTTTTGACTTGATAGCTAGCCCTATCAAGCTAGAGAGGGATCTCTCCAAAAGGGTCACAACCAGGAGGGCCAGAGAAATTAAGGTTTTAGGATAGATTATTGGTGAAAGGGGTTGTTTTGATTTGGTTTGGTTGGGAAAATCAGTGGATAAAAGAATTAGGTCAAGGAAAGCTAGGTCAGGGAAAATGAGTTAAGGTTGCAGGGATCAATGGGGCAAGGTAGGTACAATGCAAATCACTTGAAGATAATGGTTATGGAATGGTTTTGAAAATGTAAGGAGGCTGAGGGAATCATAAGAGATGTATTTCTCTCAGACAGAAGATATGAAACAAAATATGATCAGTTGCCCAAAACAGAGCATGGATAGCATGTATTCTGAATTTCACACTTATACAAGATCATAATCATAGATATGAAAAGGAAATGAACAATGCATTCACACATATGTCACTGAATAAGAAACAATGAAATACATTTAATACCATAAGTATCCCATAAATATAGCTGCAACTCCTCTTGTATTAATGGTTGAAACTAAATACAAAGTCTCCTTGATCAACTAAGAAAAATCAAACTGCTCCAACTCCCAACCCTTGACTCCTGTGAAGATATGAGCTAAATAGACCTAAAAACCACTTCCACTCATCCATAGGGGTCGAATTCATGATATGAGGGAGATATTACATAAAAATCTAAACTAATAGCTAGAGTGCAGGATGAGAAAAGTGACTCATTCCTATCTCTAATGAACTGATTCATTACACCTCAAATGGTTGACTTACCTAATGTATTTACCCTAGGTAAAAGTAAAAAAATAATATTTACATTCATATTAAACATTTACATAACTAAATTCCTCATTTGTTAAACTAAAAGTCAAACTGGAGTGAAACTTCAAAAATTTCTGAAGACTATGTAAAAATGCAATTTCCTTGTCAAACATGCAATGTCCAGGCAGAAAAATGACCTCTATTCAAGGCTGGTTTTGAGTGCCTTCCCAGTGTGAAAATCAGCTCCATGATAGCTCATTTGAAAACCGTTTGGGTATATTTTCCAAAACTACATCCATTTTCAAAATGGTGCTCATTTTCCCTGTCAAAAACCTGTTCTCCCAAGACTAGTAAACGCGCATCGACCAGGCAGATTTGGAGGCAGAAACATGAAAGTTTGATGGGTTTTTGAGCTTTTTATGGATTAGTTCTCCTCCAAAAAATCTAAAACCTTCTAGGTTTGATTTAATAATCAATATGAACCTGATGGTGGTGGCCATTTTTCATTTGGAGGCCCCAAAAAAGAGCCTAGCATCTAGGTCACTGTGCCTTTGGAAAATTTTCTGTGTGCAAAAATACTCAAAAACACAGAAATGAAAAAAAGTGAAAAGTGTGCCAAAATTTTGTCAAAATTGTGAGGGTACTTTCTCATCAAGTGTTTGAGGCATGGAGTGACACCTCAGAAAGTATGTCTAACTTCTCTTTCTCTCCTTGCTTGGTTAAATTTTCAATTTTAGCATTGGCTCTTTTGAGCTTGGCCAATGTAATTCTCCCTTGTCCTCAACAAGCCATTGTCCTTATTGGCCTTCTCTAGCAACTTTCCAAATGTATATTGGTTCTATCAGGCCATGGTTCCCTGTCCTTCTTGATTTCTAGGGAAAGATGTTCATTTAAGGTAAGCTGGTCTGCTAGCTCAGCTTCCTTTTGTCTCTCTAGGGCTAGACCTCTTTTCAGCCCTCTAGTCCTTGGGTTCTGTCTTGGAGGATGATCCTCCTCATAATCAGGTTCACCAAACCTTTCCAATGTTTCCTCAAGCAAGGCTTTAGCCTTTTCTGCCTCTCTTTGTGCTTTGACACACTTCGCCTCATTGATGGCCTGCTTGGTATTCAATTGCTGATTTTCTTGCTCAAGGAATTGAATCACATATTTGGCCCTCTTCTTATTCATCTGAAGTTCATTAATATTTTCCTCTTTTTCTTTGATTGTTGCATTGGTGATTTTGTCTTCATATCCTTCACTTAAGTCAATCAACTGAAATTCATGCTTTGTCTCATGATTGCCCTCCTCATCATCAATGTTTGGCTCTATTACCTTTTCCTTAACTTTATGTACCTGTTGTGTTGATGATGAAGGCATGGCCCCTTTCACTCCAAGTGAAGCGAACACATGCCTATAGCCTCTCTGGTAAGTTTTTGGAAAAGGCTCAACCTCAGCTAAACTAGCCCACGCTACCTCAATATCTTCCTCACTGCTTGATGACTCTGAATCATGATGTGATGTTGATGTAGGGTTATAGAAAGGTGAAGAAGAAGGATCAATATGAGGTGAATGTGGTGAATGAAGCTGACTTGGTAATTATGTATGAATAGTAGGCTAAGATGGAGGGATAGATGTGGAAGTATGAGATGATGAAGGAGCATTCTGGTCATGCTGACTAGGTGGGGTAGTAAAAATATCATTTGATATGAAGGTGTCCCATGCAATGTTCAATTGATCAAGCTAATACATGAATATCATTGTGATGAGGGAGTGGTGGAAAATAATTTGCATTTGATGACCATAATCTCTCTTTTGGGCAATATATGCCATTTTGTCAATGCTACGGGAGAGATAATAGGGTATGTGAAGCATTCTGACTCTAGTAAAGTGCATGAGGAGCCTGATATGATAGGAATAGAGTCTAGAAAACCTTCCCTCACAGGTGAAGTATTTCATGATGATTTTAATCATGGGGACATATCTTTCAAGGAGATGAGAGAAAGGAAAAATTGTCTTTTTTTCATCCTTGTATCTTGGTTTTAGATATGGCTCATAGTAACAATGATTGAGGTTTCCTTGTTTAAACCATTTTTCTCCTACATTTGGGATCCCTGTAGCAGTTGCAATGAAATTAATGGACATAGTGAAATTAATCCTAGTAAGAGTGACCTGTCTATCATGAATATTGGAAATGAACAATTTTGTCAACATAGGATGATAATGGATCTTTTGCACTTTCTCACAAGATTCAAAACAACCTACATGTTTGAAACATGACACAGTGAGGGGAGATTCCATAAGATCTCTAGTGGTTGTTGGTTCATGTCTAATGACTTTCCCTCCCTTTTTATATGGCCTTTTCTTCGGTCTCTTTTCCTCCCTAATACTTATGTTTTCCTCTTCAACCATAATTGACGTAGAAACCCTAGGGTGATGGAATGAAATGGAGGAAATGTAAAGTGAAAGGAAGTGTTTTGGGAAATGGAGGGAATGGGAATGTGAATGGGAACCTAGGTTAGTGAAAACTCTAGGATTTATAGGTATTAGGAATGGTGTTGCTTTAGGGAATGGGGATATGGAAAAATATATATGGGAATGGGAAGGGAAATCTATAACAGTTTAGGGATTAGGTTTTGAAATGAGAACTAGGGTTTCTTCCTTAGAAAAAGCTTCAAATTATTATAAATAATGAAATGTATCAATGAGATAATGTCTAGGGCTTACTCACTGATTAATGGAGCTTTGAAGAAAACCTATGCAGATATTTGGCATTGGCTGATGGAGTGAGAAGCTGTAAGACCATTTTTTTTCTTTCTGAGCAAAGGCGTAGTGTCCGGAGTAAACGTGAAACGAACACTGCAAACGCATAGCAACCCATCTCAAACATGAAGCGTCGAGGCAAAATGGTATGAGAATTTCGGGCAAACGTGCAATGATTCCCTCAAACGCATAGCGACTTTCTCAAACGCGCAGCGACCCTGGAAATTTGCTTGTTTACTCACTGAAAATGCAAAATTTCTCCCCTATTGACATTTGCTGAAGGATGAATGAAACAAATAGACTTTTCTTTGAGGTTTTTGAATGGCTTTATAATCTAGTGGATTATATTTATAATTTGAATCACCCACTTTCCTTATGTTCACTTTTTCTTCTCAAACATTGACACTGATACTCTTTGACCTTTCTGACTTCTTTTTGCTTTGCAGGTTGATTTAGCTAATGGAGCTTGACTTTCTTTGCTTTAGTTTGGAAAGAATGATCGAATTGGAAGCTACGAAATAATTTATTACATATAAAAACATAAAATTACATTTGAAAAAATAAAAAATAAATTACATATTTGATTTTATATCAAAATATCATTTTGATATAAAAATCATTGAAATAATTACAACTTAAAAAATAAAATAGTTACAAAGTGATGATATTATGTAGAGGAAGATAAATTTTTTTGAGTCACTCTCATATGCTTTTCTGACTTTATTTGGATGGAGAAATGCATTTTTGGACCTTGAAAAATGTTGGGTGTGGAGCCTGATTATCTTGTTTATTTTGTATCACAACGTTGGACCCCTGTACCTTAATGGGGGCTACAACGCCGCCTGTAATTAAACGCTGCCTGGGGGGTCCGGGGGGCGAGTGGCTGCGACTTTATGGAGCCCCACCCTAGTGGGGGTTTCGGGGGCAGCGCCCCCAAAGCTAAAAACAGATGACAATTGCCTTGTAAAAGTATAGTAATTTCTAGTCAATCTGGGCCGTTCATTATGCAGGTGATATGACGGTAGAAGTTATGTTTAGTTTAGGGTTTTTTCCCTATAAGGCAACCCCTCACTTGTATGAGGGTATTGTATTGCAACTGTGTATTGTATGTGTATTCTCGGAGCGAGAAACAGATAGTGAGACTATGAGAGAGAACAGAGGATATTACAACGGATCTGCTGTAGGTTGTGTCTCTTCATTTTGTTGGATAATAGAAAGGAAGGACTGGCTGTTCGGGGTAGACATAGCCCAAACTGGGTGAACCACATATATCTATGTCTCTCTGGTTTTATGTGTTTTGTGTGCTTGTGTTTTCCGCATATTGTATGTGTTGCATTGCTCTGTAATATTTATTTTTCTAACAAAAAATAAAACCCTGATTACCTAATGAAACCTTTAAGACATGATCTTCATGACTGAATTTAACTGAGATAAGGCATGGTGAAATGAAAATTTTCATAGGTATTATTAAGCTCAAGGGGACATGGAAGTGAGTCATAAAATATGGTTCTCTAAAGGAGAGTGAAATTTTATTGAGGAAAGCTACCATCAGTGAAAGAACTTTTAGCATGACCTAATGGAATGATATAAAAATTTCAGAATGAGACACCTAAAATGAGAAATGAAGAGATGATCTCGATCACTGATGGAAAAATGCATATTATGACTCTAACATTGGCCTTATTGGGGATGGAATCTCTGACATAGGTGTCAAGAATCGCAGATCTCTGAGTTGAGCAGATTAGTGCTTTATTCCATTGGGCCAAAAATGGTAAAAAATAACTGAAGGTTAAAGGTAGGACTGATTTTCTGAGATTTCAATGACACAAAATGAATGAAACTGGCTCAATTTTACTTGAATTGACTGAAACAAGACTCAAAAACTAAACTTCCCCTACTTATTGATGGCAATACATCACCGAGACTTGAGGGAATCCTGATGACAACCACCTGCATGCCGAAGAAATATGTACACTCATGTGAAGTGATCCTTCCAGTGTAACCAATTGAGAAGATGGTTACTTGCTAAAATTATGCTTTCATTTTCCTCGAGTAGGTAGAAAAAACAAAAACTAGGCCACTCCAAGTGTCTACTGAACATGTGATTCTGGTCCATGAAAACAAGAAAATACATCTTCCATGCTAACTGTAGCAAATCAATAAAAGTATATTCAAAAATATGAAATTTTACCTTGTCTTGAGAATCAGAAAAAACACGAGCACACCCTTCATTCTGATCTGAAAGAACACTTGGTTGTTGTTCCATAGGAAAGCATAGGGAAGTATGACTTTCTGCTGTTTGAGTATTGGCTAGAAATTCCTGAAGCATGAGAAACTCTGATTCTTTCTCTGGCATACTGTCTCTCTTAGGCTCATAATCCTCAAATTCATATTCTAAGTCATCTTTGAATAGAAATAATTCTTCAATATTGTTAAACATGACATCCCTATTTTCTTCATGAAAGACACTAGTATCTGCTAGCTGATCTCCTTGCAAGAAATCATCATCACAAATCAATTTACTCACAACAACTTCTGGTATGGCTTCATCAGTCTCATGACTATCATCATTCAAACCCATACTTTCATTTTCAATAATGGAAGATGCTTCAATCACACATTCTTAACTGTGTGAACACTGTAAGAGTTGCAAATCTACATTCGCTTGGGTTGTAATATGACTTTTCAGGAGCTGATCTATCTCATCTTTAGATAAAGGAGAAAACTAATTTTTAAAGAAATTTACATTGATTTGGTGATTTTCATTTTCAGGATCGGGAATTGGCACTTCTCTTTCTTGGTCCCAGTCTGTCTCATCTAAGGAGGGAGCTACTAATTCTTGTTGGTGATGAAAAGTGTTATCATACAAAGGCTCAAGGATCTCTTCATCCAAGGAGGAAATTACTGATTCTTGTTGGGAAGAAAAATCATGAAGGGATTCTATGATCTCATCTTCTAGACATTCTTCATCCCCATAAAACCTTTCAAGAAACTCAATGAAATTATCCGAGATCTCACAACAAATATTATTCAACGAAAAAGGAATAATTAGAGCTTTGATAATGTTGAAAGAAAACTGAATGAAACTAGCTTAGAGAATATAAAATAGCATATGGTAGATCCTCATACCATGATCTCGATTTTTCCTCCAAGGTAGCCATAAACATCTTCATCAGAAAATATTTAGGAAACTCAATCTTTAGTCTATGAATATGCAAATGAAATTTGATGCAAACTAGCATCTTCACCATCCTGACCCTTAAATTTTAACAGTCCTGATTTCCAATCTATATGAGGAATACGGTTCGGAAAACTATGAATATGAGCTCGATTCATAGGAGCATACCTTCGAGAAATCAAGTCCATTTTGACAACAGTGAGTTCACTAAGAATATCTTTAGACTTCCATTTCTTGAAGAGTGGAGTCGCCATAGGAATTCTGAATCTTGGGATTCTTCGACACTTGAGTTGCCAGGTGAATGATGCACAACCTTCTTGTGCCTGATCATTGTTCACCATCAACAATCAGATCTAATATTTATCGTTCTTTACCAGGGAAGATTTGTATTTTTGTTCCCTGGAAATGGCGCTAGTATGTTATCACTCCACCAGATTCCCAAGGCAGAGGAAGGAATCCCAACAGAGGTAACCACAAACCAGGCTTTTGACTTGATAGCTAGCCCTATCAAGCCGGAGAGGGCTCTCTCCAAAAGGGTCACAGCTAGGAGGGCGGGAGAAATTAGGTTCTTAGGCTAGATAATGAGTGCAAGGGGTTGTTTTTATTTGGTTTGGTTGGGAAAATCAGTGGATAAAGGAATTAGGTCAAGGAAAGCTAGGTCAGGGCAAATGAGATAAGGGTTGCAGGGATCAATGGGGCAAGGTAGGTACAATTCCAATCACTTGAAGAGAATGGTTATGGAATGGTTTTTAAAATGTAAGGAGGCTGAGGGAAGCATATGAGATGTATTTCTCTCAGACAGAAGATATGAAACAAAATATGATCAGTTACCCAAAACAGAGCATGGCTAGCATGTATTCTGAATTTCACACTTATAAAAGATCATAATCATAGACATGAAAGGGAAATAAACAATAGATTCACACATATGTCATTGAAGAAGAACAATGAAAGACATTTAATACCATAGGTATCCCATAAATATAGCTGCAAATCCTCTTGTATTAATGGCCGAAACTTAATACAAAGTCTCCTTGATCAACTAAGGAAAATCAAACTGATTCCAACTCCCAACCCTTGACTCGTGGGAAGATCTGAGCTAAATATACCTCAAAACCACCTCCACTCATACAAGGGGTCTAATTCATGAGATGAGGGAGATATTACATAAAATTCTGAACTGATAGCTAGAGTGTAGGATGAGAAAAGTGACTCATTCCTATCTCTAACGAATTGATTCATTACACCTCAAATGGTTGACTTACCTAATGTATTTACCCTAGGTAAATGTAAGAACATAATATTTACATTCATATTGACCATTTACATAAGTAAATTACTCATTTTCTAAAGTAAAATTCAAACTAGAGTGAAAATTCAAAAATTTCTCACGATTGTGTAAAAATGCAATTTCCTTGTCATATGCACAACGTCCAGGCAGAAACAATGACCTCTGTTCAAGGCTATTTTTGAGTGCCTTCCCAGTGTCCAAATCAGCTCCATGATAGCTCATTGGAAAGAAATTTGAGTATATTTTCGAAAGATACCTCCTGTTTTTAAAATGGTGTTCATTATCCCTATCCAAAACCTGTTCTCCCAAGACTGGTAAACGCGCATCCACTAGGTAGATTTGGAGGTAGAAACATGAAAATTTGATGGTTTTTTGAGCTTTTCATGGACCAGTTCTCCTCCAAAAAATCTGAAACTTTCTATAGTTGATGTCCTCATCAATATTAACCTACTAGTGGTGGCCATTTTTCATTTGAAGGCCCCAAAAAAGAGCATAGCGTCCAGGTCGCTGCGCCTTTGGAAAATTTTATGTGTGCAAAAATACTCAAAACACAAAATGAACAAAAGTGAAAACTATGCAAAAATTTTGTCAACATTGTGAGGGTAATTTATCATCAAGTCTTTGAGTCATGGAGTGACACCTCAACAAGTATGTCTAACTTCTGTTTCTCTCCTTGCCTGGTCAAATTTTTAATTTTAGCATTGGCTCTTTTGATTGGCTCTTTTGAGCTTGGCCAATGCAATTATCTCTTTCTGTGCATGAAGTTTGACCCTTGTCCTCAACAATTCATTGTCCTTGTTGGCCTTATATAGCAACTTCTCCAAATGTAGATTGGCTCTATCAAGCCATGGTTCCCTGTCCTTGTTGATTTCTAGGGCAAGTTGTTCATTTAAGGTAAGCTGGTCTGCTAGCTCAGCTTCCTTTTGTCTCTCTAGGGCTAGAGATATTTTCAACCCTCTAGTCCTTGGTCTCTATCTTGGAGGCTGATTCTCCTCATCATCAGGTTCACCAAACCTTTCCATTGTTTCCTCAAGCAAAGCTTTATCCTTTTCTGCCTCTCTTTGTGCTTTGATACACTTCACCTCATTGATGGCTTGCTTGGTCTTCAGTTGCTGATTTTCTTGCTAAAGGAAGTCAATCACATATTTCTCCCTCTCCAGATTAATCTGAAGTTCATTAATATTTTCCTCTTTGTATTTGATTGCTGCATTGGTGAGTTTGTCTTCATATCCTTCACTTATTAAGTCAATCAACTGAAATTCATGCTCTGTCTCATGATTTCCCTCCTCATCATCAATGTTTGGCTCTATTACATTTTCCTTACCTTTATCTACCTGTTGTGTTAATGAAGAAGGCATGGCCCCTTTCACTCCAAGTTAAGAAAACACATTCCTATAGCCTCTCTGGTAAGTTTTGGGAAAAGGCTCAATCTTAGCCAAACTAGCCCATGCTGCCTCAATATCTTCCTCACTACTTGATGACTCTGAATCATGCTGTGATGATGATGTAGGGTTATAGAAAGGAAAATAAGAAGGATCAATATGAGGTGAATCAGCTGAATGAAGCTGACTTGGTAATGAAATATGAACAGTAGGCTGAGATGGAGGGATAGATGCGAAAGGATGAGATGATGAAGGAGCATTCTGGTCATCCTGACTAGGTGGGGTAGTAAAAATCTCATTTGATATGAAGGTGTCCCATGGAATTTTCAATTGATCAAGCTGATACATGACTATAATTTTGATGAGGGATTGGTGGAAAATACTCCTCATTTGATGACCATAATCTCTCTTTTGGGCAATATATGCCATTTTTTCAATGCTACGGGAGAGATAATAGGGTATGTGAAGCATTCTGACTCTAGTAAAGTGCATGAGGAGCCTGATATGATAGGAATAGAGTCTAGAAAACCTTCCCTCATAGGTGAAGTATTTCATGATGATTTTCTTCATGGGGACATATCTATCAAGGAGATGAGAGAAAGCAAAATTTGTCTTTTTTCATCCTTGTATCTTGGTTTTAGATATGGCTCATAGTAACAATGATTGAGGTTTCCTTGTTTGAACCATTTTTCTCCTACATTTTGGATCCTTGTTGCAGCTGCAATGATATTAGTGGACATAGTGAAATTAATCTTGACAAGAGTGACTTGTCTATCATGAAGATTGGAAATGAACAATCTTGTTAACATAGGATGATACTAGAGCTTTTGCACTTTCCCACAAAATTCAAAACAACCTACATGTTTTAAACACGACACAGTGAGGGGAGATGTCATAAGCTCTCTTGTGGTTGCTATTTCATGTCTAATGAATTTCCCTCCCTTTTTATATGGATTTTTATTCGATCTCTATTCCTCACTAATACTTCTTTTTTCCTCTTCAGCCATAACTGAGGTAGAAATCCTAGGGTGATGGAATGAAATGGAGGAAATGTGAAGTGAAAGGAAGTGTTTTGGGAAATGGAAGGAAAGGGAATGTGAATGGGAACCTAGGTTAGTGAAAACCCTAGGATTTAGAGGTATTAGGAATGATATTTCTTTAGGGAATGGGGATATGGAAAAATATATATGGGAATGGGAAGGGAAATATATAACAGTTTAGGGATTAGGTTTTGAAATGAGAACTAGTGTTTATTCCTTAGAAAAAGCTTCGAATGATTATAAAGCACAAATGTATGAATGAGATAATGTCTAGGGCTTATTCACTGATCAATGGAGCTTTTAAGACAACCTATGTAGAGATTTGGCATTGGTTGATGGAGTGAGAGGATGTAAGACAGTTTTTTGTCTTTCTGAGCAAAGGTGCAGCGTCCAGAGCAAATGCTTGGCGACCACTGCAAACGTGCAATGACCCCTCACAAACATGCAACGTCAATGCAAAATGGTCCGAGAAGTTTGGGCAAATGCGCAACGACCCTTCTCAAATGCGCAGCGACTGCCTCAAACATGTAGCGACTATCTCAAATGCGCTGCAACCCTGGAAATTTGCTTGTTTGCTCACTAAAAATGCAAAAATTCTCCCTTGTTGAGGGTTTCTGAAGGGTGAATGAACAAATAGACTTTTATTTGAGGTTTTTGAATGGCTTTATAATCTAGTGGATTAGATTTATAATTTGAATTACCCACTTTCCTTATGTTCACTTTTTCTTCTCAAACTTTGACACTGATACTCTTTGTTCTTTCTGACTTTTTTTTGCTTTGCAGGTTGATTTAGCTAATGGAGATTGACTTTCTTTGCTTATGTTTGGTAAGAATGATCGAATTGGTAGCTAGGGAATAATTTATTACATATAAAAACATAAAATTACATTTGAAAAAATAAAAAATAAATTACATATTTGATTTTATATCAAAATATCATTTTGATATAAAAATAATTGAAATAATTACAACTTAAAAAATAGAATAGTTACAACGTGATGACCTTCTGTAGAGGAAGATAAAATGTTTTTGAGTCACTGTCATATGCTTTGCTGACTTTATTTGGATGGAGTAATGCATTTTTGGACCTTGAAAAATAAAACCCTAATGAACTAATGAAACTTTTAAGACCTGATCTTCATGACTGACTTTAACGGAGACAAGGCATGGTGAAATGAGCATTTTCATAGGTATTATTAAGATCAAGGGGACATGGAAGTGAGTTAGAAAATATGATTCTCTGAAGGAGATTGAATTTTTTTTTAGGAAAGCTACCATCAGTGAAAGAATTTTTAGCATGACCCAATGGAATCACTAGAAAATTTGGTGGAATTTCCGACGGCCAATTTGTCACTATTCCGACACATAGTCCTCACAAGAGCGATAGTTTGAGGATGGGAAAAACGTGGTTTTCCATCCCGTCGCAATTCCGACGCACTTAAAAAGTGTCGCACTACCGACACTTTTTTCGTCACTTCCAAATAGGCATCGCTCTTCCGACTTTTCCCAAACCGTCACGCTTCCGACGTTTGTAAACTGTCACACTTCCGATGAAATGTGATCCGACATTTTGAACATCGCTCTTCCGACGTTTGTAAACTGTCGTAATTCCGACGAAATGTGGTCCGACGTTTTGAGCATCGCTCTTCCAACGTTTGTAAACTGTCGCAATTCTGACGCAATGTGGTCCGATTTTTTTGACGTCGCTCTTCCGACGTTTGTATACTATCGCAATTCCGACGAAATGTGGTCTGACGTTTTGAACGTCGCTCTTCCGACGTTTGTAAACTGTCGCAATTCCGACGAAATGTGGTCCGATGTTTTGAACATCGCTTGTCTGACATTTTTATACTGTATCTCTTCCGACGTTTTTAAGTTGTCACAATTATGATGCTTACAAGGCGTCGGTATACCGACGACGGGTTCAATTTAAAAAAAAAAATGAAACTTTAAAACAAGACAGTAAAACTCCAATATTTGTTATGAATTGTGGGTGTTCCAATGACCGTGAAATATTAATATAATAAACCACCCCACAACGCTTCGACTATAAACAATCATTTTTTTTTCACAAGAGAAAAAACATTGTTTTGAATATATTATATGAAGTAAAACAGTCCATGTAGTCATTACATTTTCACATCTGAAGATTGGAACCCAAATATCCATCCAAAAAAGTGGGAGTCCCACCCCAGACAATGATAGAAAAATACCCCATGTCACATACAGGGACATGATATAAAACCCAATAACGGTCCACATGGAGATTATCAAAAATCTGAGAAAGCATCCAAATATGCCTGAGGCATCTATAAGAAAGTGAAATAGCAGTATGTAGAATAGTAAAGCAACAGATAGAGTACCGACGTCCATTGTTCCAAATACAAATTAAAGTACCCAAATTCCTTGAACAGAGAAAAACGCTAATCATGTGAGGAGTGTGATATGTCCAAAATATAAAAATACCATCAGACCATATCAATAAACCAGCAACATAGACCAGCATCGCTAGTTTTGAAGGCAGAGTGATAAATATTAATCATTTTTTTTCACAAGAGAAAAAACGTTGTTTTGAATATATTATATGAAGTAAAACAGTCCATGAAGTCATTACATTTTCACATCTGAAGATTGGAACCCAAATATCCATCCAGAAAAGTGGAAGTCCCACCTCAGACAGTGATATAAAAATACCCCATGTCACATACAGGGACTTGATATAAAACCCAGTAACGGTCCACATGGAGATTATCGACAAATCTGAGAAAGCATCCAAATATGCCCAAGGCATCTATAAGAAAGTGAAATAGCAGTATGTAGAATAGTAAAACAACAGATAGAGTACCGACGTCCATTGTTCAAAATACAAATTAAAGTACCCAAAATCCTTGAACAGAGAAAAACGCTAATCATGTGAGGAGTGTGATATGTCCAAAATATAAAAAGACCATCAGACCATATCAATAAACCAGCAACATAGACCAGCATCGCTAGTTTTGAAGGTAGAATGATAAACATTAATCATTTTTTTTCATAAGAGAAAAAACGTTGTTTTGAATATATTATATGAAGTAAAACAGTCCATGAAGTCATTACATTTTCACATCTCGAAACTGTTCAACCCAACACTATCCGCAAAATCGAAGTCCCACCTCAGTATTGGGTACGATAGAAAAATACCCCATGTCACATACAGGGACTTGATATAAAACCTGGTAACGGTCCACATGGAGATTATCGACAATCTGAGAAAGCATCCAAATATGCCCGAGGCATCTATAAGAAAGTGAAATAGCAGTATGTAGAATAGTAAAGCAACATATAGAGTACCGACATCCATTGTTCCAAATACAAATTAAAGTACCCAAAATCCTTGAATAGAGAAAAACGCTAATCATGTGAGGAGTGTGATATGTCCAAAACATAAAAATACCATCAGACCATATCAATAAACCAGCATCGCTAGTTTTGAAGGTAGAGTGATAACCTGTCAACACATAAAATAGTATCATAAAGCGGATACAGGAAATGTGCAGAGACATGTATTGTTGATATACGCCTCACACAAAAAGCATCCATGATAGAGAAAAAATTTGTATAAACCTAGGGTCGATTGTATGTTCTGGCTCGCTTGTTCCCGGAAATAAAAACCATCTACAGAAACCCAGGCTCGCTTGTAAGATCAGGCTTGCTTGATTCCAAAATTGGTAACCATCTGTTGCATCCGAAATGTAAGGTTCAGGCTCACTTGTTTCCATTAGTAGCTCGCTACAGCATCCACCCTGTTCATAGCAAAAAGGTTCCTGTAGATATACAGAGAAAGAGTATAATACGTAGACCATATAAACATGGCTCTGTATTTCAAAAAACAGGTTTAAAATAGAAACAGGGCAACATTTTTTTTTTCCAATTTTTATGAACACAATTCGACCGTGAAATATTAATATAATAAACCACCCCGCAGCGCTTCGACTATAAAAAATCATATAAACATGGCTTTGTATTTCAAAAAACAGGTTTAAAATAGAAACAGGGCAACATTTTTTTCTAAGTAAAGTTAATCTATTAACAATGGGAATAAAATTACAACATGACTTTAGTCAAAAACATTGCCCAGACTTATGGCAAATTTGTCATCAAAAAATCAAAAAAGAAGACTGCCTCACACGGAAACCGCCCAACGTTATTAATTCACAAAACACAGGTGAGGTCCAGCATAGTAATATAATCTAAAAGCAGCCCAATTAAGTGGGCCGCAAAGCAAGAAAAACAAATTAACCAAACTACTCCTCCGACTCTTCGACGATTCGGCACCATCCTTCGGAAGGTCTAGGATCGCTAGGTGCTACCTCCACAGTCATGCCATCGCTCCCCTCCTGAGGGCCCGAATGCTAGCTGGCTTTTTCTGAGCTCAGACCCGCCGGACGGGTGCATCGTTCTTCCATCTGGGCCTCCTCAAGGAAAACCACAGTAATTGAAGCTGTGATTCGTGGGCGGTTCAGAGAGAAATTAAAGGAAAAAAGCGCAGTGCGCGTCATGGGAGAAGGTGAAGCTGTGGGGAAATGAGGAGTAGGGGAGCCCATATGGTGGCCAGATCCTAGAACCCGACCTCGCCCACTTCTAGTATCTGGATAGTAACCTGCGTGATAATCACTGGACTGGGAAGACGACTCGATTGAGGGGCTGGAGGGAGCACGCAGGGGTTGACCTCTATTGCTCCCCCTGCGGAAACGCATCCTTTGACGCAGGTGAGGCATGGGTGCAGTCTCAGCAGTGGGCACAAGAGGAGACAGAGAAGAAAAATTCCAAGAAACAGAGGAAGACAGACAAGGACCAGACCGATAGAAATGCAGATATGCAGCAAGGTCTAAGCAATAGTTCAGCTGGCCACTTCTCCTTCTCGTCATAGTGAGCAGGCAGTGTAACCCAACAACCGGCTCATTTGAAAAACCATAGTGAAATGCCATTTTATCGACCCGACTGCAATGCAATCGAAGGACGCCCGTCATAATTAATCTTTGATCATTAATGAGAGCCAAAGGCCAGATCATATTGGAGCATGTGGAATCGCTAATAGTTGTGGAGGTCTGATCTTGAACAGTGTTAAAACTTAATTCGATTTGATGTGAAAACCTTGGAACTTAATTGAACAACGTTAAAACTTAATGCGATTGATATGAAATTGCCACATCCATGTCCCATCGGCTTAAATGCCATCGAATTCACCCGCATCCGGGAACAGGGCAACATTTGATTAAGGACTCATGGCAGAAATTGATTGGAGTGGATCTTTGTTTGGGCCACTCGCGCAGTGGAAATCTAGACCCGAAAAAGATTAGGGTGAATTTGATAAGAAATTCGCGTCACAACTCTCCCTCCGTACGCCAGCCCAACTTCGGACCCGAAAAATATTAGGGCGGAATTCAATTGGTTTTCGCGTCACAAAATTGGCCGACGTTAGCAGGCTATTTTGGAATGTGAATTTGGTTTGAATTATGGTTTATCGCCGTTTGAAGTCCGGCGGGCTCGACTTAAGAACAATTTTGTTTGATCCCATCTTATAAAATTTGTGTTGGTTTTCTTTGATAATACACATATTTATAATAAATCATGGGAATACTACACTAAACATGTGGAAAAGTTATATAAATTATTGAGAACAATCATTTTTATGTAAAAATATCCAAATGTGCTTTTGGGAAATAAGAATTCAAGTATTTGGTTCATATTGTTTTAAAGGAAGGAGTGAAGTTGGAGCCTCAAAAGATGCAAGCTATTACAAAATGACCTATTCCTAAGAAAATCAAGGTTCTTAGAAGATTTTTTAGACATACGTGATATTATTGATAATTTTTAAAGAATTATGCATGCATTTCAAGTCCACTCACATATCTCTTGAAGAAAATATCATTTATATGGAATGATGAGGCTACTTTGGCATTCTCTCTTTTAATGGATGCCATGTCTTCTACACCAACATCGGTTGCACCTACTTTTGGTAAAACATTCATAGTAGAGTGTGAGGCACTAGGACAAGGAATTTACGTAGCATTAACACAATAAGGGATATCATTGGCTTTTAAAGGCAAGGAATTCAAAGAAAATATTTTGTGAAATCTACGTATGAAAAATAAATGGAAGCAATATTACATGCAATAAAAAATGGGGATAGTATATCATTGGGAGGTACTTTAAAGTCAAGATATACCATGATAGCATAAAGTATTTTTGAAGCTATGATTTTCATTAGAAGATTAACAAAAATGAGGAGAAAAAATGCAAAGTTTTAATTTTGAGATAATCTGCAAAAAGGGTAAGGAAAATTTAGTACATGATGCTCTTTCTAAAATAAAAGAGGCCTCAAATTTATATCCAATTACATTTTCTATTCCTAGGTGGCTAGAAGAAGCTTGCCATAATGGAAAAATGACAATAGTACTAAAAAAAAACTAAAATTTATAAAGGATGGGATGAACTCTATGGAGCATTGGGAGTGAAAGAGAGATATACTTTGGTGCAAATGTAGAATATTTTTATGCACACAAGCATATTTGAATAAACAAATATTAAGGGAGTCCCATGTCTCTCTGATGGTAGGACGCGGGGTTCCTTAAAACATCTCAAAGGATCAAAAAATATATTTTGGAAGGAATGAAGAAAGATATTCAAAATTTGTAAGAGAAGGTTAGGTTTGCATAATAAATAAAAGAGAGATAGTAAAATCTCTAGGGTTACTTCAACCATTCCACATACATATTCAAAGACTAGAAGATATATCAATAGACTTTATTACAGGGTTACTGAAATATAAAGGTAAGTATTACATTTTGTGGTCATTTATATAGACAAATTTTGTAGATTTTTTTTGTAGAGCTCAAAGTACATAAACAACAAGCCAAGTGGCAGAAGTGTCCGTGAAAGAAATTCATAGTCTTCATGGCTTTCCTAAAGTAATAGTAACAAGAAAATTTTGGAAATAATTATTTAATATGAGTGGAGAAACACTAGCTGCCATGAGTTCTACATATCAAACACAATCAAATGGTCAAACAAAAATAGTTAACAAATGTTTTTAAGTTTATCTACAATGTTACTCTTTAGAAAAGCAATCTTAATAGATGAAGTGGGTTCGTCAAGGAAGAATGGTAATATGATACTACCTATCACACATCTACTAAAATTTTCCCATTTAAGGCCCTTTATGGATATCCAACTCCTAGTATCTCATACTTTTTGCAAGATAAGTCCAAAGTATAGGAAACAGAGTCACATATGGAAAATAATAAAGAAACTTTGAAAATTATTATGGAAAACATTCAAATGACATGAAACATGATAAAACAACAAGGGGAACAACATTGAAGTGAAAGATAATTTGAAGAGGGTAATTGGGTATTTTTTAGATTATAGCATTATAAGCAATCTTCATTCAAGAAAAAGAAGAATAAAGAATTAGCTCAAAAATGTTATGGCCCTAAATAATTATTCATAGGATTGCACAAGTGGTATATAAGTTATATTTTCCTTCTTCTTGCATTCATAAGGTTTTTCATGTATCTTGCCTAAAAAAGGTTTTGGGAAAAAATATGCCAATGTAAATAGAGCTTCCAAAATTAGATGAAGAATGAAAGTTGATTCTTGAACCACAAAAATTTATAGATAAACATTCTGTATCTATTTGACATATAACCATTATGAAGTACCTAATCAAGTGGAAGAATATTCCTCTAGAAGAAGGTACATGGTAAAATGATCAATTTGTGATGAAATACCCACGGCTAAAGGGTTCGTTTGAAGTTTTGACAAAGGTTTTGTTATATGTTTTATATAACGCGCGGTGGAATAGTTTTATTGTTTGTTAAGGTCCCACATAGTGATCAAATTTGAAGGGCAGGTCCGAATTTCAATTAGAAGGGCATATATCTATGTTGCCCTTCCATAATGAAAAGCTTAAAAAAAAAACTTTTCAATTGACCACAATAAATTATTTTTACATTTCATTTTCAGAAAGACAAAACCATCAATCTTTATATTAATAAAAGACTGTTACATATACAACAATGAAGAAGGCTCCATCTTTCATTGCTAAAATATCTCATTGGCAATGTCAACATAAGTCTTGAAGACACTATTATAAGAATTTGGATACATACCACCGGGATATAGGAGATTCTTATGTGTCAGATTGTGTAATGCAATTTTGACTTTGTCTCACAAGGAGCAGCAGCATGCAGGTTTGGATTTTTCTTATAGAAGTTTTTTATTATTATTTGAAACGTTTTTTATAGATATGAAGACAACAATGAAATTATGAGCATGGTGGACAATTAGTCAAGCTCATGATGCCAAACCATGATGATGTAAGTTTGGAATTTAACATTTTTACATGTTAAAGAAAAATAGTCAAAATCACTGACAACTTAGTATGCCATAATTAATAATCATTCCCTGTTCACTTTTGTTAATAGGTTTATGTCACACGATGATCTCTCTTCTCCGGCATTTACTTGTATTGAAGATCACTATTCTAGGAATAAGGAGTTATTTTCTCCAAAAATAACCCTAGCCAAACATTGACAATGCATCAAGGATATCTTTCTATGCTTCATAAGTACATATGTTCTAATTCTAAATCATGTCTTGGAAGTGGTTGTTTTGCTAGAAATTATTCACCAGTTGGTTTCATACCAAAGTCTTTTTCACATTTTCAGCATCCAATACATGAAAAAGATAATGGTTTAAAACAACATAAACATTTGAAATTTTGCAAGAATTGTCTGGCACACTTTGAATATGAATTTTGAAGTCAAGTGCATGATGTTGTATAGGATCAAGTGTCATTTTGAATACCAAATGTTTCACAAGAAACTTCTCAACATGCTACCCTGCAGTAAGGATTAAATGACAACATTGCATCAACTATTTCCATAATAAAAGTGCACCTCGGCCATAAGACTAAACAACTACAAATGTTGTAGATCTAACAAGACCACACAATCAAATGTATTCCACAAGGCCAATACCGTATGAAAAATGAAAAGGAGTTTGCAACCAAAAATACCTTAGGCAACTAATTCAATTAGATACACCAAACCATCAGCAAAAAGGAAAACCAGCCTACTCAAAAGGCAAGCGTTTACCTCCTTTGAAAAAATTTTGAGTTCCGAAACAAGGGCCTTTATTGTCTTGTCAATGCCCCTAGTAATTTGAATGGGGTTTGCACCTGCTACAACAACCTAAACAAAAAGGTTTCATTTCAAATTATTTTCCACAAATTTAAGATACAACCATTGTCAGTTTTGTATTTCCTAACAAGCTCATAAATTTTGACAAAAGAACCAAAATTTTTTAATACCTGATAGCAATTTTTTCACTCAAAAACTATCTTAGAATTAATAATCCCAACCCAAAACTAAAAAACCAAACACCATAAGACCCTACAAAAATGAATAGATGATCTTAATCCAGTACTATCGACAAAAAGTTACCTTTACACCCTCACTTATTAAACCCTGTGCTGTTGAATTTTAACTTCAACTGCTGCAGCAGAAGGACGGATGCAACAACAACATTTTTTTTTGGAGGTTGCTTGCACGCCATCTAGAAATTTAATTCAGCATTTAAAATTCCTGCAAGTTTTTTTTGTAGACGGCCGCAGCCATATTTCTGTACAGGATTTTATTTAAACACAACAACCAGCATTAACGCAACTCACCATCCATAAATTAAACAAACAGAAATTTACCCCCCGGTTTTGTAAATTCAAAAGGAGGACACATGGAGCATTAATATTGGATCACATGAAATTGAAGGGAATCTGAAAACCCGAAAACCGAACCCTAATTTTTTATAAGGCACATTGGATTGAGAATTCGCGTTACAAATTAGGCAGACGTCAGCATCCCATTTTGGAACATGAATTTGGTTTGAAATTCAATCTATTTAGACTTTTGAAGTCCGACGGAAAGGGTTCTTTAATGTTTTGATAGTTTAATTTTATGTATGCTTTAATATATACATATGTTTTAAACATATGTTATATATATATCATATGCGAAATGAAAGGTGGGCCATAGAATTTAGTTTTAATTTTATTTTTTTTAAAAGAGGGCTTATTATAATATGTTTTATATGTTACGACATATAAAAATAAAAAGGACAAAAAATCTTGGTAGTTTTTTTTATAAACAGCAGGTAAATTTTTTATTACACAGTAGTGTGCAAAAAGTGAAAGACTGAGTGTAACTTTTTAAGTGTGTATGCACAGCAGTGCGAAAGTGAAAAACACAACAGAGTGTTTTAGAGACAGAGTATGTTTGTTTTGAACAGACAGTGAGTTGGTTTTATGCATTGCGTTTTGTAGCAGTCATAATTTTGTAATCCCTCTCAGTGAGGAAGAAGTGTAATAGTTTTTTTTTGAGTTATTGAAGGGAATATAAGTTTGTTTTCAAAGTATTGAAACTCTGTCTCCTATCAAAGAAATTTTTATTTTCTTTGTGTTAGAGGAAGGGAGATTTATGCTCCATTCATTGTTCTGGAATTTTTCAATATTCCAACATGTGCAAGAACAATAGATGTTGTGGTTCCATCCCCAGCTAAATCATTTGTCTTTGCCACAGCTTGCGTTACCAACTTGGCCCCAATATTTTCAACTGGGTCCTCTAATTCAACCAATAAAAAGGCCAAAACCATAGCATTGAGATACATTTTATTACACTGTCAATAACAATAAAATTTGACTCAGCCATAACCCTTTCATTTTATTGTTGTGAAAAGCTTTATGCATTACTCTAATGTGGCTAGTCCATAGGCCAAGTAGACCACTGGGTAACAAATATGTTTCCTTTCACCTTTAAGTTTTCAAATTATGCCTACCAAATCTAAGACATTTAAGAGGAAGAACTAATACAACGTTAAAAATAAAACCAGAGCATACATCTAAAAATCACCTCCTTAGCTACTGTCACACCATCATTAACTATTTTCGGAGAACCATGCTTGCTCTCCAAGACAACATTTTTCCCTTCGCCCCAAGGGTGACTCCAACAGATCAACAAGTTTGTTCACACCGCCTGCAAGACAAATTGACAATTATTTCAGTAAGTGTGCAATTGAATGCCATACCATATGCCAAAACAAACCTCCATGAAAAATTAAAATAACACATTAAAATCGAATATAAGTGGAAAAGGAAAGATCCACCGCAGTGAAGTTTCACGTGCAGGTGACCTTCCTTTAAACATAATTTTTTCTCTGACCTACAATTTTTTTGTCATTGAGCCATCCTTGTTGAAGTACAGCTCCTTTTCCATAGCTCTTGTATTAACTACCTTCTCTCTGTCACGTAATCTCAGAGTCCCTCTTTTTCTTGAGAGATTAAAGGAAATGGGTGAAAAAACTGAAAGAGAAGACAATTGTCTGCCATAATTATCAAACATTGCACCCAACTTCTTCCCCTTTCCATTGTTACCCAATGAGGTAGATGTGGCAATTTTTGTCATACTGCCCAAATTAGAGGCCATATTCTGTTATCCTGAATATAGAATTACAAGATCTTCATATTAGTATGAACCTTAAAAAACATGACTCCCATTGCTAAAGGCCTCTTTTAAGTTGTAACAGTCAAACTAAACAACTATCGCAAATTTTGGCAACTTCTGGAGCATTAAGAGAGAAACAACCAAAGAGAAATACAACCACAATCCTCATTTTAATGAGACTGGACTATATATTTGCATTAAGATAATAGAAAGAAATCACAACTATATTAAGGCCAGCACAAAACAATCTTTAACCAGTGTCTCTCGCGGCCTTCAGGTTGCCATGCTAGAGGTTGCATATTTTTAATTTAAATTCTTGACCTCTCGTGCCCATCTATGAATGCATCCAATGGGATATCTACATAAAATGCCACTTTATATCCCCAAAAAAAAATTCCCTACTACAAGAGCACCAGTATTGATGGATCACCCCACACCATCCCACCCACTAGAAACGATGAAAAAGGAAACCCGAGAAAACTTATGAAATATCTCAAGATGACTATATGGGTGGTTCTTATGAATCAACCAACCATCAAAACATGCTCATCAATCGAAACCATGAGTATTATGTGACGATATTCAAGCAGGCATTGAATTGGATTTCTGAAGCTATGTTAGAGAAACCCTAAACTCTCACTGAAAATAGGTGAAATGTGGCACCACTCAGAGATTGAGATGGGCCAATTGGTACAAGTGGTAGAAAATTGGAATGCTCAAACAACGAGGTCATGCAGGAATGACATGAGGGATAAAATATCAGAAAAGCCCCAAATCTGGAGAACTAAAGCTCATCACCAACCTGAGATTGACAACTTTACATGATGTAACCTATGAAATCGTAAATGGAGAAATCATAGTAACAATAAAGTAACCTATGTAACAATAAATTCAGATTCATCCTGGGAGTGGTGATGGGAGAAATCATAGTGAACAACAGGAAACATGCAGAGTTGCTTACAATCAAATAGATGAAAAAACACAAACAAAAAACCTAGATAATAATCATGAACAAGCTTAATATTGAATTATGAACTGTAAAGGAACTTAAAAAATGTGACATTACGAACCTGGTCAAGCGCACAAGCAAAAATATCCTAGACATGACCCTGGTTGACAAGTTGTATTGCTCATGATGCAAGAGGATTTGTACCTGCACTGCCATGTCAATCAAAATCCATCATTATCTATACAATAAATACAAGTAATTGATGTAGTATTTTTTACTCTAAGATGCATTCTTATGATAATGTTAGAACATATGTTGAAAATGTCAAAACATACATTAATAAGCTCCTCTTCGTTTCAAGAAAAAATTATTGGAGTCGCATGAACTTGGAACAAGCCTCCCACGATCTGAAAGAGTAGCAACTAAGTCAACAGTGAATTTTTTGTTGCTATGCTGGATCGAGGGAGGTTTGCTCCAAGATTAAATCGCTCCAATAAATTATTCTCTACTAAAGAGGGCCAACCACGTGAAGGTGGAAGCTCTTATGGCCCCTCCCCCCCTCCCCTCACATCACTCTCAATTCCCCAATACCTAATCTATATTTCATTTTTTACTTTCATGAGCATAAAAAAAATATTCAATAACTAATAAAAAAACAATTCAACAAAAAGTACGCAAGGAAACATTGCAATTAATGCCTGACATAAAAATAGTATGATAAATGAGTTTTTTATATAACGCAAAAAACGTTACAAGTATGTTAACGTTTGTCTTATAATAATACAATATTTTACATTATCAAATTTTATTTTTCTTCTTCCTATTTCTAAAGCTCCTAATTACATCATCAATATCATCGTGCTATGCTCCTATTTCGTGCCTTTCGACCCGCACTACTGACCTAGTTGCGTAGTCACGATGTCTGGTCTCATCCAGTGACGGGGCATCGCCTACAAAAACAGATAATATTAAATTTTAATTGTCAGTTTTTAAATATCATTGAACTAGTTCGGTAATATTAATAAAAAAAATTGCAATGAGATTATTTACCTGGTGCACCAGTTGTCGCCGCTGACCTAGTTGCGTAGTCACAATGTCTGGTCTCATCCAGTGACGGGGCATCACCTACAAAAACAGATAATATTAAATTTTAGTTGTCATTTTTTAAATATCATTGAACTAGTTCGTTAATATTAATAAAAAAAATTGCAATGAGATTATTTACCTGGTGCACCAGTTGTCGCCGCTGACCTAGTTGCGTAGTCACGATGTCTGGTCTCATCCAGTGATGGGGCATCGCCTACAAAAACAAATAATATTAAATTTTAATTTTCATTTTTTAGATATCATTGAACTAGTTCAATAATATTAATAAAAAAAATTGCAATGAGATTATTTACCTGGTGCACCAGTTGTCGCTGCTGACCTAGTTACGTAGTCACGATGTCTGGTCTCATCCAGTGACAGGGCATTGCCTACAAAAAAAGATAATATTAAATTTTAATTGTCAGTTTTTAAATATCATTGAACAATTTCAGTAATATTAATAAAAAAAATTGCAATGAGATTATTTACCTGGTGCACCAGTTGTCGCCGTTGGGACTGTTGCCCAGTCTTCCTCTCTAGTGGTAAGATCCTCAAGGGAAACATTCTCTGTCATTTAAAAAAAAATGTTATAAGGACAACCATAAAGGTATAATTAGAAAAAATTATAAGTGGAAATTAATTACCGTCACGGCCCTCACTGATAGTAGCATTGTCGGCCTAGTCCCCACTACAATGATCAGGTTGCATGTGAGGATCATCTACATCTGGCTCTAAAACTGGGTTATTTGCCTCATCGGTAGTGCTGCTCCCCTGATTTAAACAAAGTTGTTAGACATTAAATTTATGTATGAAAACAAACAAATTGAAAGGTTAATGTTTTACCTTATCAGGGATTCTGGATCTTGGGACCTGCCCCAAGCTTCTGCGACGTTCAACTACGGCTTGATAGCTGAAAGGGAAAGCGATATTTTTATCTTCCTCTATAGTTTCTGTTCCGAATTCATCACCCTACATTACATATGATTGTGTATTTTTAATCATATTTGATAGGATTACAAAAACGTTGGAAGGCGATACAATTAATTATAAGATGTTTAGCTACTTAATTACAATTATTGCGGCTAATTTCAAGTAGCCGCCCTGGCCTAGCTTGTGATGGCCCTTTTTTTAAATCCTAGCTTTGGTTGCCTTTGAGGTTTCAGGCAACCTAGCATAAAAATATTGAAGTCAGATATGACGTAGCACACTTTTATTTTAGACATAGAGAAAATTAAAGCTATTGAATTAAAGTTGTAATTTACCTTGCGGGTCCAGTTGGCATTTTTCCTTCTTTCTTTGCCCTTTTCTCTTTTCCGTCATGGATGAGTTCTCTCCACTCACTCTCTGAAACTGCGAGAGGACGCTCATATCTAGGGTTAAATTGCAATTGCGTCCTATAGGTGTCCCTGGTATATTTCAAATATTTGCCAGCTACCTGAGCCACCGCTTTTCTGTCAAATGTGCCGACCCCAAAAAGGGCTTCTAGATAATCTAGAAGTTATTTTTTCAGGTTGGAATTCTGGGAATTCCACCCTGTATGTATGGTTGGGCCAAAAATTACCAACGCATGGCTCTCCAGAATCCTGTAGAACTCATTGTTTCCTACACAGAATAAAACCAAAAAAAAAAAAGATATTATCATTAATTTAAAAATAAAAATCATGATAAATATGTTTTAGATAAAGTACATGAAATAGTTAAAATATTAAAATTTACCTGGGAGTTGTACATGCTTTATAGGGACACCCTCATCGTTCACCAACAACGTGCCATTAATGGTCCCTGTGGAGTTGACACGTGTAGCTCTAGGAAACGCAATAATGTAGTTGGCCATATCAGCCTCATCATTGCCAACACGTTCAACGGTTGGCTGGGTGTCTGCTTGGGCAGGGTGTGTTTCTTGGCTGGCACCTAAAGGAGTAGAAGGTGTATGAGAGGGTTGTTGGGAAATCTCTTGCCCTTGTGTCCCACTACCACCAACACCGGGTTTAGAAAGTGCCAAAAAATGCTACATACAAAAGAACTTTCTGTTATTTTATTCAATGTAAAAATTAAAAATCAAACTATCACAATTCATCTCATGCAGAACAAAAAAAATATCCTTTTGACTTTTTATTATTACCTGATATGTTTCTAGCTAGCTCATTAGTTTTTTTATCCTCTCTTCTATTTCAGGTGTTTGAGGCGCATCTATCAAAGTATTAAATTCCGACCTTGCATCTCGTGCCTTTTTTCGCAACAAGAACACTGGAGATAGGGATGAAGAAAGCTCTTCCTCAAAGAGGGAATCATCAGGCATACCATGGCTAGGTGTCTGCATATTTCAACAAAATTAATATTATTTCAATTATGTAAATAACTAAAATACTTAAAGATAGAGAAATGATGGCACTTTACATGTTCTTCCACTAGCCTCTTTCCATGATCATCCCATCTCGGGGTTGTTCCTGTACTGCCCTGATCAGTCTGCCACATTGCAATAAAATTATAAATGTAAAAACTTGAAAAAAATATCTAACTTGAAAACACAAAATGAAAACTGAAATAATTTCTAATAAGACACCGGAAGACAGAGTTAGAGTTTCAAATATGCCTTGCATTGAATTCAGTCCTGGAAACATGTCATTGCACATTAAGGCACCCAAACAAGAGATGAGTTGACAATGAAGACCTTAGAATATATTGTTGGAGCAACTTCTAGTAAACTTGTTGTGAAGACCTTGAGGACATTTTTGGAGCAACATTGTTGAAGCTGATAGTATAGCATTGTTGGAGACGATCTTGAAGGGCCTTGAAGTGAAGCTTTTGGAGCAACTATTGAAAAATCCTTAGAGCATTTAAGTAAGGCACTTTCTATCTTCCATCACCTTTTTCATTTCAATATCCTTTAAATGATTTTGTTGATATTTAATGTTTGAAATCACATTATAATTCCTTGATTATATGTGTTTGGGGACTATCCCTATGAAATTACCCAAAAATACCCTGGCAATTTTATCTTCAGGATGCATGTCTGACCCTATTGTTCAATATTTTGATTGATAGTAGTAAACATAGAGAGTTAGGGGGCTCTTGACTTGGTTTGTTTGGGCCATTAGATCCCTAACATCTACTAGGGAGAACCCCCCTTGAGTTGGATGAGAGCTAGCCCGAAGTGAAAAGAGGTTGGTGAGGTGACAATGGGGCTATTGAATTACACATGGTATCACACTTTAGCTTTAGGACTTTATCTTGAGAAGTGCGAAATTTTGCTATATCAATTCTCAAATTGTTTACAACACTATTTTTAAGAACTAATAAGAAGTGATGTTGAGGGGTTTTTGGGTATAAGAAACAATACCATTTATAAACTAGGGTTCTCAGTCCTTGGCATTCCTTCACTTGGGCCTAGGGGCACACTAGGATAATTTCACACTAAACCATGCAAACTTAAAATTAACTTAACAGATCCATAAAGTAATAATAATCATAATTCCTAATTTCCTATTGTACGATATGATGCAAATTATTCAAACATGAAGCAATGAAGACATGCAATGTCTGAATTTCACGATTGATGAACCAATACAAGAAATTAGAAACTACAATTTTGATTCAATACTCTGTGTCCTAACTCTAGGAAGGAATCTAGTTTGTAGTACAGAACATGCATTGTGTATTATCAATTCTTAATTGACAACAACTAAAGTACATCTACCTCATCAATTCCTTCCCATTTTGTGTTTTCATATTATATTCCTTATAAAAGTGTCAAATTTCTCTCAAAGTAAGCAACCACTGAATAAAATAAAAAATAGTTGAGATATGATTGAGAAATGGTCATTTATTTCTTGAAAGGATCTTCACGATTTCCTTGGTTGTTTTTCATCTCAAGAAACAAGAAATGACCTAAGAAACTATCGTGATGTAATATAAGAAACAACAAGGTGCAATGGCCATTTTCAAAGCCAAATGATGTCCATTGAGGACATGGCCTTTATTTGGTTCCTGTTTCATAGGAGTTTCGGGTAGAAATGGAACTTTGTTGTACCATTTCTAGTATTAAAAAGGGAAAACCTTCTTTTTCCATGGGAAATAATTTACCTTTCCTTTTTAAAGATAATATAAATCACAAAAAATATGAACTATACTGCACACATTCTTAGATAATGTGAAAGTGGAAAAGGAATACCCTACACAAGTGATGCACACATGTACATTTGTGTTGGGAAAAATACTGAGAGGGGGGGGGGGGTGAATTAGTATTTAGATCTGACTGAAAAATTTTTAGTTTTTCTTTTTCTAAAAATCCATACGCTACTTTACTGAACCCAACTTGTGTATACACGCGGATATTCTTAACAAAACTTGCGTAGTACCAGAGATCTCATTATGCAGATAATTCTTTACTTAGATCATTGCATCATTCATTCATTAGATGTTTAGTAAGCAGTAAACATGTGCAGTAAGAACAGAATAAATCATCACACATAAGCATCACACATGAACACCAGGATTTAAGGTGGAAACCCAATTCGGGAGAAAACCACCGTTTCCGTCGTCTCAGTCTTCAATATTTATTATAAAGAAAACTTCTTACAACATTGTACTGGCATAGACTCATACCAGCCCGCAGGCACCCACCTACAGAAGGCTACAAACTTCTCTCATTTACCAGCCTCTCCTGGAAGGGAGCTACAACCCCCTACTCTCGTTTACCAGCCTCTCCTGGAAGGGAGCTACAACCCCCTGCTCTTGTTTACCAGCCTCTCCTGGAAGGGAGCTACTACCCTCTGCTCTCACTTACCAGCTACCACTGGAAGGGAGCTACTACCCCCTCACTGAAGGCTTCGACCCTCAACACTACTG
Organism: Pinus albicaulis; assembly: GCA_034641835.2. Classification (NCBI taxonomy): domain Eukaryota; kingdom Viridiplantae; phylum Streptophyta; class Pinopsida; order Pinales; family Pinaceae; genus Pinus; species Pinus albicaulis. Next base: position 1,268,587,916 of record CM076581.1, read on the forward strand.
CAGACCACATTTCATCAATTTTCATACTGGATCAAACAACTTCAACACAACCCTTCACTTAACATCAACAAACATAATTTGCCCAATACTTCAAACAGAACAGTGAGACCACTGTAACCAGAATATCAGAAATAACCCAGACTTCAGAATAGATATGCAGATGTAAACACAACCCTGAACATTCATTGAATCAAATATCATACGCTACTTCTCTTTACTGAAACCATGTGTATACGCACTTCCCTACTTACCAACCTGCATATGCCTCTGTGCATAACATGAAATGCATACGCCACTTCTCTTCATTGAAGACGCATGTATATGCGCTTCTCTTCATATCAACCTGCGTATACTTCTGAGAACACTGATTTTCAGAATGTGATCAAAATCAGATTGAAATCAGATTTCTGTTCAGACAATCTATCAACCATGCAGAACTATTTAGACAGTCATTCTTCCTTCATTGAATCATCAACCAACAACTTGATCTTTAATCAACATAATTAGCAGCACAATCAACATTCAAACAACCCAGATCTATATGAATACATCCTTGACAGATAGCAGTAAAACAACATAAAAGATCAGACATTTCATTCCACACATTTCAGCAAAACCCTAGATTCCATACGTGCTTTTACTTCACTGAACCTGCGTATATACGTGCTTTCACAGAGACAAACCTACGTATACTTCAGTGCATTTTATTCTTCAGAAACCCTGACTGCCATACGTGCTTTTATTTAAGCGGACCCGCGTATATACGTGCTTTTATCCAGACAAACTAGCGTATAGATCTATAAAAGATAAACTGTGTAGAAAAAACCAGATCTATAAACTTACCCAGATTTCTTCAATTTCTTCATCAGACTTGCGCCAGGTCTTCTTCATTTCTTTTCCAGATCATCCTAGAGATTCATCATTTCTAGATCTAGAGATATTGAACCTTCATCATATCTATAGGTGCATCATAGATTCAGATCTAACAATTAAGACCAGAGTTCATTCATACAGATATTCCTTAGAGGAATTTATTCATCAACAACCCTTGCACCTTCTGCCTTGCACTATGATCATCTTCTCCTTATATAGTTTTAGCCTTTATCAATACCATGAGTCAAAACCATTCAACCGCTGATGGTATTCCTGGACGGGATCAAATAGATAATCCAATGCTCAATACTATAGGCCAATACCATGGTAATGTCCCCTGGTTTTATAAATTTAGAGCGCAAATAGGCATACACTACTTGGTACGTACTTTTCTGCGTACATACGCTACTCCGCCTTTACAAACCCGCGTATACCATTTTTATCATTATTCTGGCACTTACTGGAATTTCTTTCTCTGTTACTTCTGAGCTGCTCTGTAAATACATCAGATTTACATCATTAATAAACTCATCAAGTCAGTTTCCATCAAGGACAACTTCATCAAGTAGGTTTCCATCAACTTCATCAGGTAGGTTGCCATCAAGGACAACACATTGCATCATATTGCCAACAATCTCCCCCTTTGGACTTGATGGCAACCATGATGGTGTTTGATCACCACAACAGATAGATACATTGAATATAACCATTATGAAAACACCATGATACTCTCCCCCTATTCAAACACCATGATACTCTCCCCCTTTGACATCAATGGCAAAGGTTGGATCAAAACCAAAACAAGGTTTGTCTTCTCATGTAGAAAGAAGAGCTCTGTAGATCTGATGTGCACTAAAGTTACCATGATCTCCCTGAGTTCATGCTGAATCTTCAAACATATGACTCTATGACCTTTCCTATCACCAAGGACTCATACTTAAATCAAGGATCCAACCAAGTGGATTTACATATATGACTCAAGTACCCAACCAAGTGGGTTTACACATTTTGACTCAACTACCCAACCAAGTGGGTTTACAAATTTGATCAATGTCCTTACATGACTGAATATTACAATTTTATATCATAGGTCTCATCATGACCTTTTTCACCAAATTACAGATATGAATTTTTATAACCAATACCAAAAATACCTCAAGAGAGAGATCATATTTCAGAACCATCATAATGCCAACAATGCATTACTCTTAGCAAGGCTAATGCTCCCCCTAAAACTGTGCTCCTGTTCTTGAGCCATCTCACTGTTTTCCTTAACTGAAAAGCATATGCTTCTGTCTCCATTGGAACTCGTGTGTATACATGGCTTTAGTTCATGCAACCCATGTATATAAAGTGAGATACAAAAAAAATTTACTCCTTCATCTCCCCCTTAGCTTGTGCATCCTGAACACTTTCAACAACAAATCATCAAGGCATCTTCATCAAATATCAGAGAATGAAATAGAAATATGAGAGCTGAAACATCACCAGAGATACCCAACAGCACCATAGTTGTGCTGAAGAATGTTGACCCAGAAAAATTTGACAGCAACCACCCATACGTGGTTTTCTGTGTATAAACTCATGTATATATGCGACTGTATTTCAGGAAATCCGCGTATCCAATTTAATTTTCTAAATTTAAGTAGATCTGATCTTCTGCATGGCAGAGACTACTCCCATCTTCTGTTTGAGATATTCGAATGCTTCCCTGGGTAGATGTTTGGTAAATATATCAACAACTTGTTCTTTGGAGGGAACATACTCCAACTTCACCTTTTGTTCAAGCACTTGTTCATGTAAGAAGTGATACTTGATGGGAATGTGCTTGGTCTTGGAATGCATAACAGGATTCTTTGAGATACTGATGGCACTTGTATTATCACACATAATGGAGATAGGAGGTGAACATTTGATTTGAAAGTCTTGTAAGGTTTGCATCATCCAAAGAATTTGAGTGCAACATGATGCGGCAACCACATATTCTGCTTCTGCTGTAGATAAGGCAATAGAGTTTTGCTTCTTGCTGAACCAAGATACTAACCGGGGCCCCATATAGAATGCACCACCACTAGTGCTTTTTAGATCATCAACATTTCCAGCCCAATCTGCATCAGTGTAAGCATGAAGAGTAAGATCAGCATTCTTTGGATACCATAGTCCAAAGTCTTGAGTTCCTTGTAGATATTTGAATATTCTTTTGACATCCTGAAGGTGAGACTCTTTTGGATTAGCTTGGAATCGTCCAACAATCCCAACTGCATGCATAATGTCTGGTCTAGTCCCAGTGAGATAAAGTAGACTTCCTATCATAGATCTGTATTTTGGTTGATTCACCGTGGGAGAATCATCATGAGAACTGAGATTACATCCGATTATCATTGGTGTACTTACAGGTTTGCACTCTTCCATGCCATACTTCTTCAGAATTTGCTTAAGATATTTTGCTTGTGATAAGAATATGCCATCTGTTGCTTGTTGCACTTGCAAGCCAAGAAAGAATGTTAGTTCCCCAAGTAAAGAAATTTCAAATTCTTGCTGCATATCATAAGCAAATTTCTGACTCATAGACTCTTCATTACTTCCAAAAATGATATCATCAACATATACAACCAAAATCAATAGTTTATCATTTTCAGTTTTTGTGTATAAGTTGCTATCAGCAGACCCCTTTGAAAATCCTTGTTGATGAAGATATTTGTCAAGACGATAATACCATGCCCTTGGAGCTTGTTTGAGACCATATAGAGATTTTTTAAGTCTACAAACAAGTTTTTCATCATTTCCCAAAATGAATCCTTCTGGTTGTTCTATATAAACTTCTTCTTCTAGATCACCATTGAGAAAGGCAGATTTAACATCCATTTGATAAACTTTGATTTGTTGGAAGCTTGAAAAAGCAAGAAAAATTCTTATGGCTTCAAGTCTAGCTACAGGAGCAAAAGTTTCTTCAATGTCTATACCTTCTTGTTGAGCATACCCCTTGCAAAAAAGTCTAGCTTTATTTCTTATAACATCCCCATTCTCATTTAACTTGTTTTTGAATATCCATTTAGTTCCAATGACATTTTTGTCATGAGGTCTTGGTACTAATTCCCAAGTGTGATTCTTTTCAATTTGATCAAACTCTTCATTCATGGCTTGAATCCAACATTCATCTTTGCTAGCTTGATTGACATTGTGTGGTTCAATATTGGATAGAAATGCCAGATAGCTAGAAGATCCCACAAGAGTCCTTCTTGTTTGTACACCTGATCCCTTATCTCCCAAAATTTGAGATTCTGGATGATTCTTTTGAACATATTTGGATGGAGCTTTTTCAGATAAATCATCTTCAGGTTCTTCATTGGGTTCCCTTTCTATATCATTACTATTTGATGTAGAAGTCCATATGTCATCATCGTCTTCATTTGTTTTTTGTTTTTCTTCTTTTGGAGCTGCAGGAGACTCATCAATAACAACATCAATACATTCAACAATCTTCCGAAGTCTTTTATTGTAACATTTATATGCTCTACTCCTAGAGGAGTAACCAAGAAGTATTCCCTCATCTGCTCTAGGTTCAAACTTGCCAAGCTTTTCATCATTATTTTTGATAAAGCATCTGCTTCCAAAAACTCTAAAATGCTTCATAGTGGGAGGATTACCATACCAGAGTTCATATGGAGTTTTATCACTGTTTACTTGAACATGTGCCTTGTTAAGAATATTTACCGCTGTATGTACTGCTTCTCCCCAAAATGTGTCAGGTGTTCCGGAATCATCAAGCATAGCTCTAGCCATTTGTTGAACTGTTCTATTCATTCTTTCTGCTACACCATTTTGTTGTGGAGTGCCCGCTACAGTAAACTGTCTTTTTATGCCATGTTGTTCACAAAATTCAAGGAATTCATCTGATGTATATTCTCCTCCTCGATCAGATCTAAGACACTTGATTTTTAGGTCTAATTCATTTTCAACCAGTGCTTTGAAGATCTGAAATTTCTCAAATGCTTCATCTCTGTTTTTAATCAACCCAATCCAACACATTCTAGAGAAATCATGAATAAATAAGATATAGTATTGTTCACCACGTGGTGCCTTTTTTCTCATAGGTCCACATATGTCAGTATGAATGAGTTCAAGAGGCTTACTTGATGATCCTTCCTTGGCATTAAATTGTACTCTGGTTTGCTTACCAAATTGGCAAGATTTGCATATGATATTTTCAGGTAGAGTAATATTGGGAAGATCATGAACAACTTTAAGTCTGCTTGATTTGTTGATTTGAGAGAAGCTCAGATGCCCCAACCTTCTATGCCATAGCCAATTTTCTGAAGATTTACTCATGTAACATTGTTCTTTGCAGTTCTTTAATACATACAGGTTGCTTGGAGTTCTGTTTCCTTTTATAATTGTTTTACCTGTATCAAGATCACGTACCACACATTCTTTTGAACTAAAGACAACTTCAGTTCCTTGATCACACATTTGACTTACACTTAAAAAGTTATGCTTTAATCCATCCACATACATGACTTCATTAGCTTTCACCTTTTCTTTTAGAAAAACAGACCCTTTTCCCTTAATGACCGCAGGAGTATCATTTCCAAATGTAACATTCTTTTCCTTTTCTAGAGCACTATATGCAATAAGTTTGTTTTTGTCACCTGTCATGTGTCTTGAGCATCCAATATCAATGTACCATTGGTTTTATTCATCTTCTACAAATAATTCTATGCCACAATTTTCAACCTGTAATTCCTTCTTTTTCCATACTTTGGAGCTTGAAGGAACATGTTCTTTTGGCTGAACTTTGCTCCTGCATTCAGATTCTTCATGGCCAAAGTTATTGCAATAAGCACATTCAAATTCATTTTGAAGAGGAGAAAATTTGTTATAGGTATTCTTCTTTGTTTCAATATCAATCCTTTTCTTTCTTGCTTCTCTTGTCATGATGGTTTTATATGCAACACATTGAACAACTTTATGACCAAAATTGTGACATGAGAAACATTGTCCATTGGAGAAGAAATTTCTGCGATCATGAAATCTTCTACTTGAATTGACCTGTTGATTGGTGTTTCTTTGAAAGATATTCCTGTTAGTGTTCTTTGAATTGAGATGATCATGCTTTACCTGTAAAGATTCTTTATTCCCTTGCTGAGTGGTAGAATTTTGTAAACCAGCTGTAGCTGCTTTTAGATAATTTGGTGCTGAAGCTTGAGAAGATTCTCCGATATATCCAAGACCTGTCTTTATAAGAGGAGAACGTTGTACTTTGATAATCTCATCTAAGGTTTCAGATCCTTTAGCAAATCTAAGATTCAGAGTCTTTAATTTCTCAAGTTCTTTTCTTAGACTTACCACTTCACATTCTAATTTCTCATTGTGTTTCTTCTCTTCTTCAATCTGATTTTTCAGAGTCTCTTTGATTATTTTACTTTCTTCTAAGCATATTTTGAGTTGATTGTTTTCATCAAGAAAATCATTGTCCTCTAGAGCATCCATAAAAGTATCCTTTTCTTCTCTAGATTATTTTTCAAATGCCATGAGAAGTCTAAGATCTTGTTCACATTCTTCCTCACTATCAGATAACCCATCACTGTCTTCATGAGTATAGTAACTTTTTCTAGTGCTAGACCGGTTCTTATTCCTTCTTGCTACTTCCTTCCCTTTTGCAGGTGTTTCTTTATGAGGACACTTAGCAGCATAATAACCAACTCTTCCACAATCAAAACATTTGAAAGGAAGCTTACCTCTGAACCGTCCTGTGCCAAGTTGAAGTTTCTTTACAAAATTTACCTCATCTTCTTCTGAGATATATCCCGATCCTTTTGCTTCTTGTACTTCTTTCTCTTTTGTAGAAGCTCTAAAGACGGCTTCTTTGACTTCAGATGGTCCTCCTCTTCTCATTTCATATGCAGTTAGTATGCCATGAAGTTGAACCACAGTAAGATTTTGAAGATCCTGCTTTTCTTCAAGAGCAGAAACTTTTGACTCAAATTTTGCCATTAGTGATCTTAAAATTTTCTCAACCAAAGTAGATTCGGTTATTGTTTCTCCCAGATTTCTCATACGATTTACAATATCATCAAGACATAAAAATAATTTGGCAATGCTCTCCTCATTATCCATTTTTAGATTCTCATATTGAATTCGGAGAGTTTGGAGTTTAGCACTTTTTACCTTTGCATCACCTTCATAACTTAGAATTATTTTGTCCCATATTGCCTTTGCTGTACTCAGCTGCATGACTTTGAAAAATTATGATTCAGTTAGAATTCCCAATAGAGAATTGACCGCTTTTGCATTTGTTTCATAATCCTTCTTTTCCATCGGATCTGTTGGTACTGCGGCTGGATATTGATATCCTCCTTCAACAATAGCCCATACATCTGCTCCTAGAGACTGAAGATAGGATCTCATCCTTGTTTTCCAGAAGATTAAATTGTTTCCGTTAAAGAGCAGAGGCCTGATAGATGCTATTCCATCTTGATTTCTCATCTTGCTTGATATTCCTTCTAGCGGTTAAGCTTTTTCAGAAGAACCTGGCTCTGATACCAATTGTTGGGAAAAATACTGAGAGGGGGGGGGGGGTGGGGTAAATCAGTATTTAGATCTGACTGAAAAATTTTTAGTTTTTCTTTTTCTAAAAATCCATACGCTACTTTACTGAACCCAACTCATGTATACACATGGATATTCTTAACAAAACTTGCGTATTACCAGAGATCTCATTATGCAGATAATTCTTTACTTAGATCATTACAGCATTCATTCATTAGATGTTTAGTAAGCAGTAAACATGTGCAGTAAGAACAAAATAAATCATCACACATGAACACCAGGATTTAAGGTGGAAACCCAATTCGGGAGAAAACCACCGCTGTCGTCGTCTCATTCTTCAATATTTATTATAAAGAAAACTTCTTACAACATTGTACTGGCGCAGACTCATACCAGCACGCATGCACCCACCTGTAGAAGGCTACAACCTTCTCTCGTTTACCAGCCTCTCCTGGAAGGGAGCTACAACCCCTTGCTCTCGTTTACCAGCCTCTCTTGGAAAGGAGATACTACCCCCTGCTCTCGTTTACCAACTACCACTGGAAGGGAGCTACTACCCCTCATTGAAGGCTTCGACCCTCAGCACTACTGCAGACCATGTTTCATCAATTTTAATACTGGATCAAACAGATTCAACACAACCCTTCACTTAACATAAACAAACATACTTTGCCCAATACTTCAAACAGAACAGTGAGACCAATGTAACCAGAATATCAGAAATAACCCAAACTTCAGAATAGATATGCAGATGTAAACTCAACCCTGAACATTCATTGAATCAAATATCATATGCTACTTCTCTTTACTGAAACTACGTGTATACGCGCTTCCCTTCTTACCAACCTGTGTATGCCTCTGTGCATAACATGAAATGCATACGCCACTTCTCTTCACTGAAGACGCGTGTATATGCGCTTCTCCTCGTATCAACCTGTGAATACTTCCGAGAACATTGATTTTTAGAATGTGATCAAACTTAGATTGAAATCAGATTTCTGTTCAGACAATCTATCAACCATACAGAACTATTTAGACAATCATTCTTCCTTCATTGAATCATCAACCAACAACTTGATCTTTAATCAACATAATTAGCAGCACAATCAACATTCAAACAACCCAGATCTGTATGAATACATCCTTGATAGATAGCAGTAAAACATCATAACAGATCAGACATTTCATTCCACACATTTCAGCAAAACCCTAGATTCCATATGCGCTTTTACTTCACTGAACCTGTGTATATACGCGCTTTCACAGAGACAAACCTGTGTATACTTTAGTGCATTTTATTCTTCAGAAACCCTGATTGCCATACGCGCTTTTCTTTAAGCGGACCCACGTATATATGCGCTTTTATCCAGACAAACTAGCGTATAGATCTATAAAAGATAAACTATGCAAAACAGACCAGATCTATAAAATTACCCAGATTTCTTCAATTTATTCATCAGACTTGCACCAGGTCTTCTTCATTTCTTTTCTAGATCATCCTAGAGATTCATCATTTCTAGATCTAGAGATCTTGAACCTTCATCATATCTATAGGTGCATCATAGATTCAGATCTAACAATTAAGACCAGAGTTCATTCATACAGATATTCCTTAGAGGAATTTATTCATCAACAACCCTTGCACTTGCCGCCTTGCACTATGATCCTCTTCTCCTTATATAGTTTTAGCCTTTATCAATACCATGAGTCAAAACCATTCAACCGCTGATGGTATTCCTGGATGGGATCAAATAGATAATCCAATGCTCAATACTATAGGCCAATACCATGGTAATGTCCCCTGGTTTTATAAGTTTAGAGCGCAAATAGGCATATGCTACTTGGTACGTACTTTTCCGCGTACATTCGCTACTCTGCCTTTACAAACCCGCGTATACCATTTTTATCATTATTCTGGCACTTACTGGAATTTCTTTCTCTGTTACTTCTGAGCTACTCTGTAAATACATCAGATTTACATCATTAATAAACTCGTCAAGTCAATTTCCATCAAGGAAAACTTCATCAAGTAGGTTGCCATCAAGGACAACACATTGCATCATATTGCCAACAATTTGAACACCAATATATTTTTGTAGTTGAAATTCAATGCTTGTTTTCATTTAAATGTAGGGTTTTTAAAGCAGGGAGAAATAATGGTTGCCAAATTAATAAGCGTTTCTTTGGGAAAAATTTAAATCTTGTATTGGGTGATGAAGATAATAGAGGGTATTGAATCTTGACTCTTGACATCTATAGAGAACCCTACAGCCTAACACAATCCAATGGAATTGACCAAAAAAAACCCAAATAGAGTCAACCCTACTATAGGAGGAAGGGCCTGCAGTAAGAACTTACCATTTTGCAAGAGCTGAGGGCGAATGCTATTCTGCAAGAGCTGAGGACGAACGTTGAGGGCGAATGTTGTTCTGCAAGAGCTCAGGGTGAATGCTGAGGGCGAATGTTGTTCTGCAAGAGCTCAGGGTGAATGCTGAGGGTGAATGATATTCTGCAAGAGCTCAGGGTGAATACTGAGGGCGAATGCTATTCTGCAAGAGCTGAGGGCGAATGCTGAGGGCGAATGCTGTTTTGCAAGAGCTGAGGGTGAATTCTAAGGGAAAATGCTGTTCTGCAAGAGCTGAGGGCGAATGTTGTTCTGCAATAGCGGAGGGCGAATGCGCGCGTGATATCAGACATTAATGTAGCTATTGCGACGGATATAAGTTTCGTATTTTTAATAAAATCATTTTTATGTAGCGCACATATAAGTTTCGTATTTTTATGTAGCGCGCATATAAGTGTCGTTATACCGACGGCGGAAAAAGCGTCGCTATTGTGACAAATGCCTCCAAAAGTTGCAATTGCAAAACTTAGACATTGTGTCGCACTAGAGATGTTTGGAGGCAGCTGTCGCAATAGCGACGCTTTGGGGCATAGTGTCGCAATTGCGACACTTTGTCTGTGTGTCGGTATTGTGACAATTTTCTATAAACATCGGTATAGTGACGGTTTTGGGCGGGATTGAAAAAATTTGAGGAAATTTCCGACATTTGGTCAAAAGCGTCGGAACCAAGTGTCGGAATTTCCCCCAAATGTAGTAGTGAATGAAAAAAAAAATTCAGAATGAGACACCTAAAATGAGAAATGAAGAGATGATATCGATCACTGATGGCAGAATGCATATTTTGACTCTAAAATTGGCCTTATAGGGGATGGCAACTCTAATAGAGGTGTCAAGAACCGCAGATCTCTGAGTTGAGCAGATCAATGCTTTATTCCTGTAATATTCCCAATAAGCCATGAGCTAGTTGGAATATTAATTTTTTTTTTTTTGCTTTCTTATTTAATGAATAAGAGGATATGGAGATCCATAAATCTCCTTAATATGAATAAAATCAATGCCAATGTGAAAGGAGAACATATTTGCAACTTAATTGAGCACTCTTATGTGTGAAAAATGGCTGGAACACCTAGACTGGGTCAACTTTAACCAAATCAACAACACTGTCATGGAGGAGTGGCATTCATTGTGGGACAACACAATTTTAGATGGAGACTCTTTTCATGGAAATAGTGTCATAAATGAATGGGTCTTAGGGTTATAAAGCTCATTACTTATATAAGGAAGAGGATGGCAGCCATATTATGAAGCTTATGATATGTTTATGTTTTGATATATGGTTTGTTTAGACATATAGCTTTCTTCAGTTGTTTAGCTAATATTGCAGTGTTGTTTAGTATTGGACGGATAAGTCGTTCTTGCGGACAAGACAGACCTCCCAAGTGTCCTACGGAAATCTAGGAACAAACGGAAAAATAAAAACTATTTTCTATATATATTGTTTGACATGGAATTAATTATAACAGGGTTTTAGAAACCTACTTGTAGTCCAGCGCTGATCTTCTTTCCAGTGGCTTGAAGAAAGTCGTCGTCAAGGATCTGCAGTCACAAACACAAGAAAAGACCAAAAGCACCTGTATAATAAATCAATTTATGAATCAAACATCTATCAAGATGATCAAGGAATTCAAGAAATGAGATAATTGATTAAATAACCCTTTGAGAAAAAAATATTCATTCGTATTAACTTAAATAAAGAAGAGCCTTACAACTATGTCCGCCTTGATGTCATACAGGCCTTCCTGGGGTCTGGAACAGGCATTTAATTTACTCTGACAAGCCTTGCACTCTCTCAGCTAAAATCACATGGGTGTGTAATCATTCCCATATAATGATTGGCTATGAGAGTATGAGTCTCTACAGCATTTCTCCTCAAAAATTCTCCAAGTCTAACTCACTAACTCCCAACTCTATCTAACCTTTGAAGCTGCACTATGGCTTCAATTTATAGGAAAAGAGAGGAGGTTATGGTTCCCCTTAAGAAGGGATAGAATGCTCTTTTGAAGGGATTGGGCTCCATAAATCAAGGGGTAGGCTCCCATAATGGAGGAATGAACATACATGATAGAGCGAACCTTCGACTGGATAACTGCTTCTAGAGGCTTCCAGATTTGACTGTTGGGCTTCTAAATGACACTTTCTGCCTTTGTTTTACCTTTTACAGGGGTACGCACCTTTAATAAATAAAAAGTGTGTTTAGCTCCGCATGATTTAGAGCAAGAAAGTGCGGCACTGTAGGCAATTTTAAGAGAAAGTGCGGTACAAGTGTTTTTAGACTTTTATGAGATTTTATCTTAATTTCAAGGCTTGAATTTAGGAACTTTGATGTTGTAGACTTCTAAGGGAGTACTAAAATGTCATGGTGACAAATTTCATTGTAAAAAATTTCCCCCTGAAGTGCGAAGTCTAAGAGCATTCAAAGAGTGATGTGCTTTATCATTTCAAGGATTAGCCTGTGGATACCCCAGTCGGAACCCTGTAAAAACATTCAATGCAAAACATATATATATATATATCATCGCTGAGGTAGGCATTCCCATACTTCGATAAAAACTAACTAAACTTGTTCTGATACAGAAATGATTTTAATATTACATCAATAGTGTAGACACATCATGGGCGCAACCATCCGTAATGAATAATCTACTGCATAATGAATAATAAAACTCCTCATAGCCTGGATGGTGGAAACTAGGTCCAGGGTCTTGATTTCTACTTCCCAAACTAGTATGATTCTATCCATGTGATTAAATGTGTTGAAGTCGAACATGGTAGAAACCACTTGATTACCAGTCAATGATGTGAACTGTTAACAAGTGTGAGAGAAACCACCAATAATTAAAATGAATCTCAAAGTACTCAGTACAATCCATGAAATGTGAATAAGTGATCTGAAGTCGAACATTTCACGAAATCGTTCAATCGAAGGTTAATGATGCAACCTGTCGTCGAAGGTGAGAAACCTAGCATTAAGGCATGAAAATTCCAAGGTACTGACGGATTCTAGATCAACTTCATAGATGATGAGCTGTCGTCGATAGAAAGTGATTCGTCGTAAGCAAGCTCACCACACGAAACCATAGATCAAGTTTTGAAGAATGTTTTTCAAGGACTGACTCAGGGATGGTCAACATGAATGGAGACAAATGTTTACAGATCAATGGTTTGTTTGACTGTCCTCTTTAACACATAACAACACTGCAGATGGTTTGGTGACAATTTCCCTAAGCTAATACCAAGAAACTGGTTGAAGACCTTCAATATGGTTTGATTAACTAATAGGCAAAGGATTTCCCAACCCAGGTAGAAGTGTGACAAAAAGTGTTGTGTTCAAGAGTGGTGTAATGCTTTTACAAATCAAAGTGTAACAAATGAATCTGTTCTCTCTCTTTTCCCCCACCATTTCTGGCAAGTACCTCTTTATTTTTTGACAAGCTTGAGGAGAATAACATTTGTTTGTTTATAAGCTCATCCTTCGGATGAGTCCAACTTAGTTTAAATCCAAAGCCTAAGAAGGAGTGGTCCATTCCTGTTTGAAATTGACAGGTCCTTTACTGTTAAATTTTAACGAGTCTAGTATAGGAGAAACTCGTTGTTTTTCATTTTTAGGGAGTCAGAAGAAAAAACTTAAGAAAACTCCATGGGTGTAATTTTTCGTAAATTTAGTCTCTCAGGCCCGAAAAAGGATAAAATAATACAAGAGAGAACTCTATTGACCATGATTAGTCAACGTATACATTTTTCGTAAATAGTCCATTTCAATCCAAAAAAGGGGTAAACTTATAATGAAGGGACAACCGTTCATTTCCTTCAACAAGTTCGAATAGTCAAGTACTTGGAAATATTTTCATTTTAAGAGAGTCTAAAAAGGGCTTAAAACAGGACTCCATGGTTTCGATTTTTTCGTAAATTTTAAAGATCCCTAAAAAGTGATAAAAGTATACTCTTCATAAAAAATGATCATTTTTCCTGAAAAATCCGGTATTCTGCACAAAAAAACTCAAAAAATTAAACATACCTATTTCAATAATAAAAATATTTTGAAAAACCATCTTTTTAAAGTAAAAAATAAACAAATTTAAATTTCATTTATTCGAAAAAACTTATAAAAAGGAGTTTTTCAAGTTCATTTTTACCATTTGAGTTTGGAGTGAAAATTTTAGAGCTTTTGGCAAAAAAATGCTTTGGAGAAGATTTCGGACAAACCAACCATTGAAATCGAAAACCATCTGCTCCAGGTAATTCACATCCTCTTTTCCTTGCTTTTCATCCATTCATTTTCTTAAATTAGGGTCTAAATTTCATTTTTGGGAGGAAAATTGGTTCAAAAATCCGCCCTCGGGGGTCCGTAGGTAGGACACTAGGTACCTGCAGACCCCGACATTTTCTCACAAAGGAAAATGTCGGTGCCCTACATTTTTAACACAGAGCCCATGTGGAGCTACGCACTATCTTTGAGCGTAAAGTGCAGGGGCACCGTAACGAATTTAAAAACAGAATTTCCTCTCAAATTACCTAAAATTTTTGTTTTAAAATGATTCTAATCCTTCATTTTACTCATTGTAGAATATTTACAATACTCATTTGGCAAGAACAGGAACATGAGGAGGTAGATGAAGCAACAATGATTCATCAACCTAATTTGTAAGTTTTAAGAGCATGTGGGCTATTCAAATTCTGGGCTATCAGTGGCATGAGAGCTCAAGTAGATCTTCTCACTTGGTTGGTAAACAAGTGGGACGTTTAGGACCAGTGTTTTGTGATTGGAGGCCACCGGCTCGAAATTGAGCTGGAGGACATATATTTTTTGACTGGTTTGTCTAAGAGAGGCGAACCACTTTCTCTATTTGGGGATAGGCCAGGTGGCCAGTCTGTTTCTAGCCTACAATTAGAGTTTTGTAGTGATGAATCCAATCCCAGAGACAAATGGATTGATATTAAAACTATCATCCGTCCCGAGTTAAAATTGATTGCATTTACCGTTACCAAGTTGTGCAGAAGTGCAGCTTTGCATGTAGCTACTGGATCTCAGATGTGGATTGCAGTAGATTGTTTCTGAGGCACCATATTCAACTGGTGCGAGGCAGTGTTGGCCAATGTCAAAGGCCAACTAACTAGAGCAAAAAATGGGAAGTTAAACAACTTCGAATATGGATCTATCGTGGTTACCTTTGCTTTAGAGAGGATTCCTATGTTAGCCCCGCAACAGATTCCTGTTGATGCTAGTATACCTCGAGAGCCTCGGATGGTTTGATGGGTTGCTTTGATGGCCCGTAATAGTGAGGGTGGGGAGATTGTTTGATTTCACTCCACTTATTTTCATTAGTTAGAACATCAACTTTTTGTGATAGAGGATTTTCCTTATGCGAGCATGGATTTCCATGGCGACTAAGATATGCCACTTCCTCCAGGAGCTCAATGGGATGAGTCAGGTAAAAAATATCTTTGACATGTTCTAATTTCTAATTTTTTTTTTTTCTTAAATCGTCCAAAACTGATAACAAAAATTTCAAATGAAGATGTGGGTCCATGTCGACCAGCCACTCTTCGCCCCTTTGACTGGAGGCAAAGGGATGCAGCTGCAGCAGCACCACCACCATAGGATCAGACAGCAGAGATCCTGATTGATTTAGAACACCATTTGGAGCGGCTAACTATGGATATTCTTGAGACTACCATAGATGACATCTCACTCCATTTACAGAGATACGTCATTGGTGTTCCTGGACCATTCAGAAGATTTTTGAGTAGAGTGGCATGAGCAGTAGTGTATTATCATGATCATTACCACGGATATTGGATGATTGACTATATCGACTCATTTTTTGTATCACTTTTTCTGATCATAAGGTGTTTTGAACCTATGATCGAAGACGATGTACTATTTTTTGAACACTACATCTATACTATGATATACTATTATTTCTAGTTACCTGTTCAATCATGTTATCGAATGTTGATTTATTAATTTATTATTTCAAATGTCTGTTTATAACACTAGAAGCTATTGCATTTGCTAATGTGTTTAAATTTCTTGGAATGTGTTTATACTCAATATAATCGAACTCTCGTTCCAAGAGATGAACTCTTAAAAATAATCCTAATAATACTGGGTTTCTAATGGCATATACTCAGTTTAATTGTAATACAATGATTTCAAAATCTAACCTAACGATCAAACTCCGAATTCCAAATGAAATGGATTCCGACAATAATTCAATAACTGCACTATATTCAGCAATATTGTTCGTTTTTTGACCGAGGCTTACCCCATGCATAGATACTAACTCGTCAGTGGGTGAATAAATAACCCAAGCCGTGGAAGAGAATTTTTGTGTATTATGACAAGCGCCATCAGCAAAACCAATATATGTTTGAAAGGAAGTCGACATCTGCGATATCAAGAGTAATCCAGATAAGCAGGAATAGTAGTAAAAGCACACTTAAGCTAGGCACACGTTTCTAATCTATAGCACACCAGCTAGAAAGTAACTAATATATAGAGAAGATCTCCACACAAAAAATTAAGCGTAATATCTCTTTAGATAAAGTCCATTTATGGGTTTACCTAAAGAGACCCTGTCAAAATAAATCAATTCATAGGCCCTTTTTGCAAGCTGTCGCTTGAAAATATAAGGACCATGCCACATGGGTTCGAATTTCCAACCCCTATTTTATCGTTGGCTTGATCATAAATCAAAACTAGGTTTCTTTCTGAAAAATTACAAGGGGTAACACTTCTATCATACTGAGCTTTCATTCTTTTCGCATGAGTCTCGGTAGCTAATGCAATGGTGCACCGATTCTCATCTAATTGAGCCAAGTATAAAAAATGTTTCTCCTCTTCAAAAGTGGCTGGTAGTAACTCTATGGCTAGTTGGAGTGATGGTATCTTGCATTCAATGGGTAATACCACTTCTAAACTGTAAACTAGTTGAAAAGGGGTAAAACCTGTCGATGTTTTTGCTGAGGTTCGATATGCCCAAAGTGCTAAAAAGAGCATGGTATGCCAGTTCGACTTATGAATTCCAATGATTCGTTTGATCATGGTGACTAAAAATTTATTAATTTCTTCAACTAAACCATTAGCCTACGGATAATATGTGTATAACTGTCATGGCATAGGCCAAGTTGGTCCATTAACTCGATCATCATGATATTCCAAAAATGGCTCCTGTGATCAGTAATTATCGCTTGGGGTACCTTGAAATGAGAAATCACATGATTGAACACGAAAGTAGCTGCAGTTTTACCATCTTCCACAAATGTAGGCATCGCCTCAGCCCATTTGGTAAAATAATCTATTGCTAGAATAATATACCCATGCTCCCCCACTGAGTGAGGGTTACATGTAATGAATTTAATGCCCCATTTTGAAAAAGGACCGACAAAAATTATAGGGTGCAGAGGAGCAGGTGGTGCACGCATTTTTCGATCGAATATTTGACAATTATGACATTTTCAGACCACATAAATACAAGCTTTAAATAAGTACGGCCAGAAATAACCTACGCGCAATATTTTTTGGGTTGTGGTGTACCTAGACATATGACCGCCAGATACTTCAGAGTGACAGTCATTTAAAAACTTTTTGGCTTCTTCATGGGTTAGAGAACGTCAAAAAATTGAGTCCTCACCATGACGGTATAGTGTGTTGCCAACAATAGGATATTGTTGAGACTAGAAATGTGTTTTTTGTCATTGCAACTGTGAAAGCTCAGGCCGAAAATATTGGGTCTAAAGATAAACAATAATATCTCCATACCAAGGATCAATGGTACTAATAAGAAAAAAGGATTCATCCTTGATTGGTTGTTCTGCCACAGTTTCTGTATCAGTATGTGGCAAATCACACATAAGTTCAGCAAATATCAATGATTTCTTGGATTTGGATTTTTCAAACTCCAAATCAAACTCCTGCAGGATGAAAATCCATTTGGAGTATTTGCCCCCTAGCAATTGTTTGGTCAAAATGTACATCATAGGGTTACAATCATAGATCACTATTGTTTTGCGTAAAAGTATGTAATGAAGAAAATGTTGGACAGCTTGAACAACTGCCAAGGCAAATTTCTCCACATGCGAATATTTGATTTCAGTCAGATCCAAATTTCGACTAAGATAGTAAATCACATGTTCAACGTGGAATTCATCTTCCTGAACTAAAATCATCCCTATCGTGGAATCGGAAGCGGCGAGGTACAAAGAGTAATCTTGGTTGTAGTTGGGAGGATACAGTAACGGTGCATGGTTCAATGCATGTTTCAGAGCATCAAAATATCTATCAGCGACCTCATCCCAAAAGAAAGGAATATTCTGTTTCAACAACCTAGTGAAACCTTTTGTTAACTCGGCGTAGTTAGGAATGAATCGACGTAAAAAGTTTGCTTTCCCTTGCAAACTTTGAAGCTGGCAAAGAGTAGAAGGAGGAGGTAAATTGATGATTGCCTCAACCTTCGATGGATCAACACGAATGCCTACCTTTGAGACAATGAATCCCAACAATCGTCTGGATTATACGCAGAAAACACATTTGTGAAGGATTCAGACGAATCTTATAATGCCTAGATCGTATAAAAATGGCTCATAAATGAGTAATATGATATACTCTGCGTGAAGAATGAGCAGGAAAATCATCGAGGTAGGGTTGCACAATGTGCTTAATGTCATGAAATGCATAAGAAATAGCCCTTTGAAAAGTGGCGCCAGCATTCTTAAGGCCAAAAGGTAGTTTGTGATAAGAAAAAGTTCCCCATGGAAAAATGAAATTTGTTTTAGGCTGATCTGTAGGGAGTATGTTGATTTGATTGTAGCCAGAAAATCCATCCATGAAAAAGAACATTTCACTTCCAGCACAATCGTCAATAATTTGATCGATGTAAGGGGTTGGATAATTGTCTTTTGGACAAGCTCGATTTATATCCCTGTAATCAATACATACTCGTATTTTTCCTTGTTTTTTTTTACCGGAACAATATTAGATACCCAGTCTGTGAGTGGAATTGGATAAATAAAACCTGCACGAAGTAATTTTTCAACTTCTGCTTTAATAGCGGTAGCTTTTCTTGGATGTATCTAACGTAATATTTGTCTAATGGGTTTAGCATCCGGGTATGTCTTAATTTCATGAACAACAATCGATAGATCGATTCCTGGCATTTCTTCATATGACCAGGCGAAAATGTTGCGGAATTCCTGAAATAGGGCTTTATATGCTTGGATTTCATCAGTCATACAAGAAACGCCTATATGAATGTTTTCAACAATTCCAGGTTTTATTGAAATTTCAAAAGGAACCATTGTAGAAATATTTTCTAAATTCAATTCAGAATCGAAATGTGAAATAGGATTCTGAGGGTCTTTAACATAATCAATGGTAAAAATGGAGGAAAAATCATTCTCAAAATGATCGAGATCAGGTAAAAACGAAGACCTATGATGAAGTTCTTCCCATGGTAACTCATCTACCGACAAGAATTCACGAATATGTTCATCAGTATTGAATACTTGTTGAGCAGGATCCGGAATTGGTGTCGAAGCTAAACTCGATATTGAAAATGACTCCTAATTGATCACATTCACTGGATCAGACTTAGTTGAAGGAGTATCAGAAAATGACTATACATTTTGATATGCTAACTCAAAAGGACTCAAAGGCATCGGGCCATCAAAAGAGTCCAATTCTGATTCTAAAGGTACTATCCAAGGATCATCAAAGGAAATAGTACTTGATGTAATCATATTGATATTAGCAATATGAGGTTGTATGTTGGGAGTAGGTAGGGAAAAAGTTCCTAGTAAGGCCGAATCTTTAAGCAAACCTACTCCGACATCCTTATAAGGGATAGTCGATTTTTCGATATGTTGGATGCTATTAGTAGAGGCTGGATTGGATGAATAATATGAGAGCTAACTATCTTAATGATCTTTCCTTTATGATGAAAAATGATGAGACAAAAGATCGATGATACAACAACAGTCATGGTGTAATACCAACTGCGACCAAGGAGAAGTTTGTAATCCAAAGGGGCATCAACCATCTCCACATCTAGATTAACCATTTTGCCTTCGACCTCTATTGGTAGATCTTGTAAGATACCATACAGCTGAAAACCTCTTCCGTCAAAAGCTTTGAGAATAGTTGGTGATTGGTTAATGGTCAAAGAACCAAGTGATTTCCAACATTTTAATGACATAATACACATAGAAGCCCCTTCATCAACAACAGTACGAAATATACATTTGTTTTTTACTATTACCGGAATCTGAAAAGCCATTTGATGGGGTAGGAGGGGTGTAAAATTCTCTAAATCGAAGATCATGAGGTTCGAATCCTGGAGATCTACATCTCCTAAGGCTAACAAAAGTAATTTTCTTTGGGCTGGGCATGATTGCAATACTTCCAAAGCCAACATTGCTGAAGGGGAAATTGCCAAATCTTCAACAATATTGTAATTCTGAGGAGCTCTCACATGTGGATTGAAAGCTGATTTACGAAGTACACCTTTTGCAGGCAGTTTAATCACTAAGTCAGGATTTTGTTTCTTGATATGTAATGGATCAGAAACTGAGGGAGGTGTAGTTGATGCAGAATTGGATGTTTCTTCTTCTTTACCAGTATTTTTACTACCATAATCTTGCGATCGCGTCGCAACCATCAAGATATTCTCAAGTGTATTGGAAGAAGTTCCAACCATGTTACAATCTTGAGCGGGAAAGGGATCCTTCAAGACAGAAGGTATAGGCGAACCCTTAACGAATTTTGATACCTCGGCTCTATGTGAGCACTCTTTTGTAAAATGATCCTCATCATAGATTAGAAAAGGATATCAAGGTTTACGTTTTTTGTCAATTGGTTTAGTCGTATCGTTTTTATCTTTTGAATATTTTTTCTTTTTATTCTTACATTTCTTCTTACCACCAGTTTTAGATTTGGTTGTAGATGACTCTACAACATGAATATCGACAGAAGCTTCTAGGGAAGAATCTCCTTTGGGTGAATCGAGTAAAGTGATAATAGGAGAAGTGTTTTTGGAAGACTTCTTCTTATTTTTACCAGTGATAACAGAACCAATAACACCATCAGCGGCATGAGAGCTAAAAGGAGTTGTAGTTAATTGACCACGTCTTGGTAAATTGAGGATTTTATCATACAGAGTACCTGACTGAGTATATACAAGGTCAAGGTACTGAGCTTGAGCAGTGACTTGCTCTTCTGTAACAATGCCTCCTTTGGCCACATATTCAATAATTTTGGGCAATAATGATTTAATAAACCATTCAGCCAAAATTTGATCCGAAATAAAGACTTTCACTAAACACCTTCTACGTCTCCATTCATGAATGTGATCATATATGTATGTAGACGTAGAATGTTTTAATGAAGTCAGCAATTATGTGTCGTTATCGTATCTGATAGACAACTGAAAATGGGTTAAGCAAGCAGTAGCTAGCACATTAAAATTATTAAAAGAGCCAGTGGTAACTCAATGTACCATTTGGCAGCTAGACCAATGAGAGTTCTCTGAAAAAGATGCAATCAAATCAAATTAGTGATTAGTGAATTGGATTTGCATGATAAGTCATAACGTGATTAGATGGGTCCTCTGACTTACCTTCAAACTTCGGAATATCACTAAGGCGCAACTTGTTAGGCATCGGCGGCCAATATGGAAGATAAAAAATGGGATCGTTCGTAAGGCACGATATATCTAGTAAATCTAAAGTTGCTATGAATGGTAACTGATGGCTAGGGTCTTGATAACCTTGTGTGATCAAACTAGTTCCAGGAGGAGGATATCCAGGATACCCTGGAATTGGATGTGCATTTGGAATCGTGAAACCTCCTGGGTAACCAGGATTAGCTGGACCATACTGGGGTTGTTGAGGTACTTGATAAGTATACCCAGGGTATGGCTGATACTGATATACTGGATTTTTTGTAGCCTGTCCAAATTGATACTATCCCTGGTACAGTTTATAAGTAAACTGTGGTTGACTAGAGACAATTGTACTAGTAACAACTTGTCCTGTAGGCATCTGGACTATATTCTGAATTGTAGGTCCTGACTGTGGCACAGAGGCTTGAGGAATTTGCACTGATGCAGGGATAGAAGAAACCAGAGCTAAAGATACTCCAGAAACAGGTGTTTTAGGTTGAACAAAAGTTGCAGTAGCTGCAGCAGTCTGAGGCGGAGTCTGAGGTGTACTAGGCCCAGGCTGTTGAATAGAACCAGGTGCAGGGACTTGAACAGTAGGCTGGACAGGTTGTTGGGTTGGACCAGAAACTATAGGTTGTCCAGGTTGATTAGGTAACTTCACATTAGGTTGTATAGTCTATTGAATTTGAGATGGATTCCACACCATGTTCATTTCGGGGTATTGACCCACAGAAGGTTGTGCATATGGAGGACCATAACCTGGTTGAAGGTAGGGTTGATAATTAACTGGTAAATTTCTAGCTCCTTGTAATGATGGTTGACCCGAAGGAAGTTGGAAACCTTGAGTTGGGTACTGACCTTGAGGTTGATAACCTTGAGGCATGTACTAAATCTGGGGTTAATAAGTACCTTGAGGAATATACTGAGTCTGGGGTTGACCTTGGGGTATGTAATGTCCTTGAGGTTGATAACCTTGAGGTATGTACTATCCTTGAGGTTGTTATCCAGGTAAATAATATTTTCCTACAGTTTTTCTTGGTAAAAAATTACTTTGAGGTTGCCCTCTAGGCGGTAACTGACTACCTTGAGGTTGCCCCCCAGGCGGTAACTGACTACCTTGAGGTTGAGGATTTGGAATATTGCCAGACATTATAAAAATTTTCTCCGCATTCAACGTTTCAGTTTTAGTTCCATTTGTACCAGATGATAACACTTGTTCAGTTGGTCGAGGAGTTGCTCCTGAGAAAGTACCAGAGAGTGACTAGTACCCCGAAGGAACAGAAGGACCACCGTATAAAAATGTTTTTGGAGATCGGGAAAACATAAATGACTCACCTGACATAGTTGATGAAGGATAATAACCTCTTGGTGTAGGATGAGAAGGAATTTGGAGTGGTGAATAAATAAGACCTGGGTTTTCTAAAAAATTTGTCAATGATAAATACCAAGCGTCAGTTCTAAAAGGACTGTAGAATATTGATTCATGCTCCCTAAGATTCAAATTTTCTTGGGTTTCGGGAAGAGTTACGTCTTCATCTGGACCAACAAGTTTTTCAATAGATATGAGGTCAGAAGGAATATTTTCAGTAATGCGATGTCTTACCCTAGGTGAACCAGGATCACTAGAATTCAGAGTAACAAATCTTGAAGATGGTTCTAATACAGTAGGTTCAGTGTCAGGCTCAGAAATTCCAGGTTCTTCAGCTAATTCACTGGAAGGAGAAATACTACCAGTAACTTAGGAAATTGAAATTGGCTCTTGAATATGCTCTATTGTTTGTGATTGATAATCATGATGAATAACTATAGATGATTCTCCTGTTTCTGTTGATCTAATTCTACTGTCACTAGGCGATACTAGAGCTCACAACCCTTCAAGTTGGCTTGGTGTATACTCAGGGGGCTTCCCCTGGAGTCTACGCGATTGTCTTGGTAATTCAGCCACGATTAAAAATTATTAATCACACGCAATCAAAGAAACTTTCAATTAAAACTCCTAGAGTTGCTAAGGAAACAAACAAATGAATCACATGCCTAAAAATCTAAGAGATCAAACCACACACAAACAGTAACTTTCCACACTAAAAACACTAGTTGGTGATGAAATCCAACATCGTAGTATTTAATGTAGAAAGGGCGGTTGGAGTAGTTACCCCCGACAACTTGCTTAATGAAACAGACCAGTGCAATTTTCTCCACTTAAACCATCTCGAGCGAAGATAACCCTCTGGAGAGTCCAAGTGAGTTTAGTCGACATCTGCTCTAGGTATAGTGGGATATTTCCTCCACCGTCGCCTTAGGAAAAAACCGTAAAGATTATGGTCACTATGGTTACCAACAGGAACTAATATACCTCGGGGAATAGTCTATGATCCGACATACGCGCAAGGGCAGAGTAACAAAGCTCAATCCCCTTGAAGGCTCCTTGACATAATCCAAGGTATATCGACAAGTGACCCCAGGATCCTCGACAATGGTCTATCCAAGGTTTATCGTTGTTAATACGAGCACATATACTATCATTCCCAATGAGATAGAATTGATTATCCCACTGGTTCAGATATGACCTCATGCTTGACTCCTTTAAGAGGAGCTTCCCAGAGCATACAAACGACTATTGGATTTTTTTCCTACCGCAAGATCAACTACTTGTTTGTTTTAATTTTCTTGGAGAGTTAATTACTCCCTACTCCAAGACATTAGCCTAAGCTATATTGGTGAAAAGAGCCCTAGAAATATAAAAATTAATAGATTGATTTTAATTTAAGTGTTGATTTTAAAAGGTTGTTTCTTAGGAAAATAGGTGCGAAATTGAAACTAATGATATGTAGTGACTCGACTCAAAACACACTAAAAATGCATCTATTATGAGAAACAATTCTTGTTCTTTTAATGAATTCTATCTAAAGGAAGAGTTGAGAAATGCAATCTTTTAAAAACAAATCTTTCCTTCAAACAAGAATAAATGAAAAGAAATCTAATTTCAACGAGAACTCAAAATGATCTATTGCTCAATAAGAAATCCCTTTTATTCAAGATTGAAACTACAAACCAAGTTTTTCTTCGAAAGAATACTACAATTTCTAGAAATAACACTCAAATCTAAAAACACTAATTTTGAGATCTAAAAATTCTGAAGGCTAAATCTGAACTAAAACTTTAAATATTTTGAGGATGTCTTGCTTAGCTTGTAATATAACTAAGAAATTCTTTGCTTGGATTAGCAAGAACTCAAAAAACATCCAATTTTGGTTTTTTAAGTGAAATTCCAAACTTATGAAAAAAAGTTTTTTAAATATTTGCAAATGAGAAAAATGGGATCTAAATCTCATAAAACAATTTCTGCTTACGATGTCAGACTTAGCAAGAAAGCAAGGAAATACCAGTGATCTAATGGTATACCAAGGTTTCTAATCTTTGAGCAGGATAAAGAAAAAGAAAAAATCATTATAACATGTAGATCTTTCAGAAAATCATTCAAAAAAAAATGCTGAAATAAACTCTTAACCAAAGCTTCCTGACAGAAGATACAAGTCTGGGTATTCACTGAGAATCTAACAAACTAATCTAGAAAAGAGGATTTTAATATTTTCCAAAAATTTTCACAAGGTCCGCAGGATTCAGTGCAAACCAGTGCGGTCCCGCACTATGAGTACAAGAAAAGTGCGGAGCTGCCCACACTGTCTATAAAAGAAAAGAGCGGACATAAGAAAACTAAAGAAAAAAATAAAAAACTCTAAATAATTTCTTAAGGATTCTACAAGGATAAACTACCCAAGCCATTATAAATCAATCAAAATCAGAAAAAATAAATTCACAAGTCAAAAATAAAAGAAATCAAAGTTCAAAGTCCAATCCCCAGTGGAGTTTCCATTTTGTTGGATGGATAAGTCATTCTTGCGGACAAGACAAACCTCCCAAGTGTCCTACAGATAGCTAGCAACAAACGGAAAAATAAAAACTATTTTCTCTAGATATTGTTTGACATGGAATTAATTATAACAAGGTTTTAGAAACCTACTTGTAGTCTAGCGCTGATCTTCTTTCCAGTGGCTTGAAGAAAGTCGTCGTCAAGGATCTACAGTCACAAACACAAGAAAAGATCAAAAGCACCTGTATAATAAATCAATTTATGAATCAAACATCTATCAAGATGATCAAGGAATTCAAGAAATGAGATAATTGATTAAATAACCCATTGAGAAAACAATATTCATTCGTATTAACTTAAATAAAGAAGAGCCTTACAACCGTGTCTGCCTTGATGTCTTACAGGCCTTCCTGGGGTCCGAAACAAGCATTTTCTTTACTCTGACAAGCTTTGCACTCTCTCAGCTAAAAGCATATGGGTGTGTAATCATTCCCATATAATGATTGGCTATGAGAGTATGAGTCTCTACAACATTTCTCCTCAAAAATTCTCCAAGTCTAACTCACTAACTCCCAACTCTATCTAACCTTTGAAGCTGCACTATGGCTTCAATTTATAGGAAGAGAGAGGAGGTTATGGTTCCCCTTAAGAAGGGATAGAATTCTCTTTTGAAGGGATTGGGCTCCATAAATCAAGGGGTAGGCTCCCATAATGGAGGCATGAACATACATGATAGAGCGAACCTTTAACCGGATAACTGCTTCTAGAAGCTTCCAGATTTGACTGCTGGGCTTCTAAATGTCACTTTCTGCCTTTGTTTTACCTTTTATAGGGGTCCACACCTTTAATAAATAAAAAGTGCATTTAGCTCCACATGATTTAGAGCAAGAAAGTGCGGCACCACAGGCAATGTTAAGAGAAAGTGCGGTACAAGTGTTTTTAAGACTTTTATGAGATTTTCTCTTAATTTCAAGGCTTGATTTTAGGAACTTTGATGTTATAGACTTCTAAGGGAGTACTAAAATTTCATGGTGACAAATTTCAGTTTAATGAATAGGAGGATATGGAGATCCATAAATCTCCTTAATATGAATAAAATCAATGCCAATGTGACAGGAGAACATATTGGCAACTTAATTGAGCACCCTTGTATGTGAAAAGGGGCTAGAACACCTAGACTGGGTCAACTTTAACCAAATCAACAACCCTTTCATGGAGGAGTGGCATTCATTGTGGGACAACACAATTTTAGATGGAGACTCTTTGCATGGAATTAGTGTCATAAATGAATGGGTCTTAGGGTTATAAAGCTCATTACTTATATAAGGAAGAGGATGGTAGCCATATTATGAAGCTTATGATATGTTTATGTTTTGATATATGGTCTGTTTAGACATATAGCTTCCTTTAGTTGTTTAGATAATATTGCAGTGTTGCTTAGCACAGGGTGTTCCCGAGTGGGAATCCCACCTCTTTCATTGAGAAACCTCTAGGAAGAGCTTTGCACTACATTCCACATTCATGCATTTGGCCAAGGCTTTAGTCTTAATGTACAACGCATTTCTCGTTGAGGTTTTGTGTTGTGTTGCAAGGTAGAAGTTGTGGAGGCTTGATTTGGCAGATTTCTGAGCTAGATCTCATTGGAGGAGGGTTCCTTTCTCTTGGGAGGCTATTAAAGAAGGCCCTGGAGCATCATTGATACATTTGGAATCAAGCCATAGTGTTTTTATCCCCTACAGCATAGTATCAGTCTAGATCTGCGTTATTTTAGGGAGGAGTTGCAAGGGTATTTGTAGTAGGTGATTTGGGAGGTGATTTCTTCAGTGAAGGGGCCAGCCTTTCATCTGGAGGATTCATTGGAGGAGAGTGAAGAAATAATTTACCAGAGAATATAAATAATTACCGAGAGGAATAATAAAACATAACAAAAAACAAATCATAAACATAAACACAGATGTTTAACCGGGAAAAACCCCAAAATCTAGGGAAAAGCTACCCTAATGAAATTTCATTAGCCTTGGCCAAAACTCTAGCCAATCCAGCCAAGTGAGCCTTCACTGCTCACGTCCAAGCCTATCTTACAATGAAGTCTTCTCAACTTTTATAGGCTTCATTACATGCAATACCATGAGCCGAAAACCATGGGTGCACAATACCATGTGCCCCAGAAATACTGATTGTTTAAACTGGCCAACCTTGACTCTAACCCTGAGTCAATTTACCTAACATTCCCCCCTTAAACTTGACTTGGGGTTCCTTGAATAAATCCAGCTAATCTTGCCAAGTGAGTGAGCCCCACTCACTTTGGCTCTTACCCCCCTCAAAGTTTTTACCCAAGGTAATTGTTAACTTGACATCCCCCCTATCACCTAAGTCTAACCCAGACTTTACCAATGATTACCCAGGGGTACGCATGCCATACCAGGTCTTATAGTAGTATGCCCATTTACATGTAATAAAATTTGACTCCATAATACAATATATATATATATATATATATATTTCATTGTTGCCACTTTACTACATCCTCAATCAATTTAACATACTCTTGTTAACATCATGCTTTAGTATGCCATTACACACTAGACACGATTCTTCACATGCTCTACCTTTGTGCATTGGTTCTATCCAGCACCACGGCTTCATCACACAATACAAAACTATTGCGACTTCTACAAAATCATATCCTCGAACATGCACACCTATTGGCAGTGATCATAGCAGCATCATCCACCACTTGGGTAGTGGCTTAGGTAGTCTTCCACGACTCCATGAAAATGACTATATGCCTCTTTCATGTCCTCATCATGTTCTCCTCCTCCATATTAAGAGCGGATGATTCACTATATTTCATTGGGCCTACATGCACCGAACCCATCTATAGCACTGCCACTTGTATTCCACAACCCAAATTTAATTTCCATGACCTTGTCCATATTCTATAGCTTGCTCACAAAAATGCTTTGGATCCATTAGAAATTTGTGCATTTTCTATGCAGGGATCCAACCTCCCCGCCCTTCGACAGTTTGTAGCATTCACTTGCGGATTTCCTCTTTCCGCTCCATGGAATCCAACAGATCCACAAAAAACCTTTGTTGTCAGTGCAACAAGCTCTCCAAGAGCTCACAAACATCGTCTAGGTCTATTGCCTAGAGGCCTGGGCATATTTTTTCTCCACTTCCCAGCACGGGATCCAATGCCGCCGCCTTCTGAGGCTTGAGAGATAGCAGTGGGTCCAGTTATTCAACGAACGAAAAATCTTGCATGTCGCATAGCCCGTCGCTATCTGATCCTTACACACCGTTCACTACCTTGCCACATTCTTACCATTGGCCTTCATGACGTGGATGCCCTCAATTTGTGATGCCCATCAGCAATATCTCAGCAAATTATTTTCCTCTTTGAGCTTCCAGCTACACCAAAAATTTCATTAGTCATGCCACCATTGAAATGCATGATTTCCATCTCCTTGGCATCAACGACGTCCACCCAATATTAGAGCAACCTTGTTATGAATTATAGATCCATAGATCCACAATAGATCTATATAGATCCAACATCTTCACAAGAAGATCTTGAAATTTTCCCATTGGCTCCATATATTTCCTTTCTCACCACACCATGCGAACTCTCCTCTCCTGACACTTTTGAGTGCTCGCTTACATTATTACATGCAACAATGTACCTATTACTAATCTTTCGGTTCAAATAATCCATCGATCCATACACAAAATTGCATGGCATTCATGAATCACCATTTCTAATAGTAGACTCACGCGCTGCACCCAGATCAGAAATTTTATACCCAAATTGCGTCCTGGCAGGTCTCACATTCAAATGCTCTAAGCACAATGCTCCTGAACCTTAGCACTTCTTGGATTGCTTTCGCACGCTCAGCCACAACTTATTTCTCAGCTACGGGGATCTAGCCATTTGGTTTGAGATCCAGATCTGTATCAGTACAATAGATCATATCTCCATTGATATCCATTCACAGACCAATAAAACCCTTGACAACAGAGGCGTCCCTCTGAAGCCAAATATGGCTCTGATACCAAATGAAGAAATAATTTACCAGAGAATATAAATAATTACCGAGAGGAATAATAAAACATAACCATCAACAAATCATAAACATAAACACAGGTGTTTAACCGGTAAAAACCCCAACCTCCAGGGAAAACCCATCCTAATGAAATTTCATTAGCCTTGGCCAAAACCCTGGCCAATCCAACCAAGTGAGCCTTCACTGCTCACATCTAGGCCTATCTTACAATGAAGTCTTCTCAGCCTTTTATAGGCTCCATTACATGCAATAACATGAGCCAAAAACCATGGGTGCACAATACCATGTGCCCCAAAAATACTAATTGTTTAAACTGATCAACCTTGACTCTAATCCCGAGTAAATTTACCTAACAAAGAGCACATTCATTTTCATATCAGCTTCAACTATTTTCTCTTCATTCATTTGTTGCAGCATACTTTCAACCATATGACCGCAACTCATTTTGTGTTATTAGGTGTTTTTCCCGGAGAGCCTTTTCGGTTCTTTTCTGGAGGTTGTATAGAGCCCAAATCTTTATTTTTGTATCTATTGTGGCACGTATCAACCCCATATATTTTTTTTACTCATTTTCTATAGCAATGCTTTTAAAACTACGCTGTAGCAATGTCTCCAACATTTTGATATAGTAGCAACACCTCTTATTGAGGGGTTTTCTTCATTGGAGGCTTATTGTATCTTGTTATATGTTTTGTGGCCCATTTATTATACATATTTTTATACTGTTATGGTGAATGTAAAGGCTCCATATTGGCCTCATTTTTTTATATGATGATTTACACTGTTATACCAACATTTTTGTCTATATTCCCGTGTTTCCCATTTTGGAATATTACAGTGGTATTAGAGCATAATCTTGGCTCAGCCTGTGCATCTTAAGCCAATATGTCATCAGAAGAAGGATATCCTCTCACAGATAGAGAGAAGAGGCATCTCAGGAGAATAAACTGAAAGTTTTATTATACAAATGATAAAGAAGACAAGGGTAAAACCCCTTTATCAGGAGAAGATGAAGAGAAGGAGTATCCCAAGCTAATTCAAAGAACCATGCAAGACATTGCTTGAGAAATAAAGGAGATGAGGATGGATAAATACAAGGAATCCCCTAAAGGATTTCTACATGGTGAAGGCTCTGGAATTTCTCATCACTGGAGTGATCAACCAATGAAGCAGCAACAAGTTTCCCAATGCTCTACAATGCCTACATTCTTAGCAGTGGGAAATGAAGGGTTTCAAGAACAAGAAACTCTTGAAGACTATTTTATGGATTATGAGTCTCAATATCACAGATTCAAGGATCACTTGATTTTTCAAGAATTTTTTCAGATAAAGGACAATAGGAGACCCTGGCATCACGATAGAGGTGGAGGATTCATTCATAATCATGATCTACACCGAACTATGGGTAGCTTTTTCTTACCCAACTTTGATGGGTCATCTAAATGCACTACCAAATCATGCGTAGAGAAGCTTGACATCTACTTCCAGCTGAACAAAGTACTGGAGATTGAGGCCATTAAGATAAAATCATTGCATCTTGAGGGTGAGGCACATGATTGGTGGTTCCATGGCTTGTCTACATTGGGTCATACCAATGAGACTGCATATTCAGAGTTCACAAGGAGGTTGGTGGAGAGGTTTGATCGACATTCATGGGGCTTTCAAAGCTCAAACAATCAGGTAATCTAGAAACTTATATTTATGAATTTCTAAAACTTTCTGTTATGGTTCCTGATTTATCTACAGCAAGAAGGATCTATATGTTTATTGATGGGTTAGCAGAACCTCTTCATGGGTTGGTTAAGTCTACGAAACCCACTACCCTTCAAGATGCCATTGAAAGGGCTAGAGATCTTCAATATGCCTTGCCAAAAGCAAAGGCAACATTTCAGCAAAAGCCCACTTTTCCATCAAAGGGAAAATATGAGAAGGCTCATTTTTCAAAAGAGAGCCAAAACAAAGTACCTCTTAGTGATGATATCCGAAGAGACTTGAGGAGAAGGAAGCTTTGCTTCACATGCCAATAATCATGGGCACTTAGACATATATGTGCAACAGGAAAGGCACACTATATAGAGGTCTTCTCAAATGATGAGGAGGAGGAAGAAGAAGAACCAGAGAAAGGGCACAGCGCTAACATAGTTGGAAATGATCCATCACCATCAGGAGATGGGAATGGAGCATTTGCTCCAATTGGAGGGGCTCTTGCATCATTGAGAGGAGTACCCAAGTATTTGACCTTGAGGGTTCGAGGTTCCATCTTAGATCAGAGGGTTTTAGTTTTGATTGACAGTGGAGCTACCCACAACTTTATTGATGCCCAACTAGTGTAGAGGAGGGAAATACCCACTGATGATTTCAAGGGATTTTCTGTTTTGGTCCCAAGAGCTAGAACTATGCAGTGCATGCATTATGTTCCATCTTTATCTATCACCATGGGGACATATACATTGACTAATCACTTCTTTGTGGTTGACATACCTGACACCAATGTGATATTTGGTGTGCAGTGGTTGATTACTTTGGGGAAGGTCACCACAGATTGGGAGACTTTGCAGATGGAATGGGTGGATAAAAAGAGTGGTAAAAACTAGATGATTAAGGGCATGCACACATATCCATCATATAACAATTCCACAAAAAAAAAGAGATGGATTTGCGTAGTGGAAGTAAGGACCTAACAGTCCCATCTATTATGCACATGACTTTGGCCCATGAGACATTACTGTTTTGTGGCAAACCACCTGGGAGACCACCTGATCCAGATTTGGTGAGGCATGTCTCACATCATGATGCAACATTCATAGATCTAGGAGGAGTGGGAGCATTGGGAGGCCTTGATACAATTCTGAGAGTCTAGGGTAGACTAAAGGATGAGGGAGATCTTCTCCCAACATCATCATTACCCACTCTCATTTCAAATTCTGCGCTGAGAAAGAAGCAGAAAAGGAAGGATAGCAGCCTTCCAACATGTGACTTTGGCATGAGAGATGTCAAAGAGTAAGATAACCATATGAAAAATGTTTTGCATGACAGATCATCAACGCTGTTACTATGGAGAATAGATCCATATTGGAAATCCCAGTTGTTGGTGGATTATTCCAAGGATATTTTTACATGCATGATACTTGATGACCAGCTTCAAGAGGAGGGATATTTAGTCAGAGATGAGTTCATCTACTATCATGGTAGGATCTTCTTATCTAGAGATTCCAAGCTCGAGGAGAAGTTACTACAGAGAGCACATGAATATTTTCTCTTTAGCCACACTTATTTCATGAGGTCATACAATACTATCATGAAGGGATATACTTGGGAAGGCTTTGAAGAGGAGATATATCAGCATTTGAGTAGATGCATGGACCATGTGTAGATGGGAGAGACACATAAATCTATGGAGGATTTATCACAACCACCTCTTTCCTCTATTGGAATGAGAGGGGATATATCTATGGACCACTCCATTTGTATGAGCAAAAATTATGGTAAGGATCATATTTTTGTGCAGGATGTTTTACTTGATGATTATTTGCACTCCTTTACCATGTACATGCAGGCCATTGCTCCAATGAGGAGCATTATTCCATATAAAATTCATGGCCAACTTTGGGCCATAAACATTGCTGAACATGGCCACTCCCTAGGAGGATATAGGGAGATGATTTACCACTCTGGGTGCACTCCAAAAGCACCAAACATTTCTCACATTTTTAAAACTTGTGAGAAAAATTGTGAGGAAACCACTTACCATATCATTATCTGATGCAGTCAGGAGATATAATGCGCTAGTTCCACATGTGGGACTATGATCCACCTCCATTTTTTCATATTGTTGTTTATATGTATTTGATTTTGATCCCATACATTGATGATGTACTTATTCTTATTATGGGAATGAATGGGAGGATTGAGCATGCCCTTTGGGAGAGAGACTCTCCATGTTTATTATGCTACATGTTTAAGGGAGAACCTTGGGCAAACCATGATTGCTACATTGAAACTTGTGCTTCCTTGTGGGATGAATCATTTGCATCTCATAAGAACTTGTGAGGAGCATGTCATGGAGGGATGGATTGGGAGAAACCTAGCTTATGAGGGAAGCTTATCACATGGAGGTGTAACCAATCGTGGAGGAGAAGAGTTGTAGCACTCACCTTTATAGTTGCTTGAGGACAATAAACATTTGGGAGGGGAGGACTGTAATATTCCCAATTAGCCATGAACTAGTTGGAATATTAATTTTTGTTTTTTCTTTCTTGTTTAATGAATAAGAGGATATGGAGATCCATAGATCTCTTAATATGAATAAAATAAATGCCAATGTGAAAGGATAACATCTTGGCAGCTTAATTGAGCACCCTTGTGTGTGAAAAGGGGATGGAACACCTAGACTGGGTCAACTTTGACCAAATCAACAACGCTGACATGGAGGAGTGACATTCATTGTAGGACATCGCAGTTTTAGATGGAGACTCTTTACATGGAAGTAGTGTCATAAATGAATGGGGCTTAGGGTTAGAAAGCTCATTACCTATATAAGGAAGAGGATGGCAGCCATATTATGAAGCTTATGATATGTTTATGTTTTGATATATGGTCTGTTTAGACATATAGCTTTCTTCAGCTGTTTAGCTAAGATTGCAGTGTTGTTTAGCATAGGGTGTTCCCAAGCAGGAATCCCGCCTCTTTCCTTGAGAAGCATCTAGGAAAATATTTGCACTACATTCCGCATTCAGGCATTTGGCCAAGGCTTCAGTCTTAATTTTCAATGCAGTTCCTGTTGAGGTTTTGTGTTGTGTTGCAGGGAAGAAGTTGTGGAGGTTTGATTTTGGAGATTTCTGAGCTAGATCTCATTAGAGGAGGGTTCCTTTCTCTTGGGAGGCTACTAAAGAAGGCCCTAGAGCATCATTGATACATTTTGCATCAGGCCATAATGTTTCTGTACGTTACAGCATAGTATCATTTTGGATATGCGTTATTTTAGGGAGGAGTTGCAAGGGTATTTGCAGTAGGTGATTTGGGAGGTGATTTCTTCAGTGAAGGGGCCATCCTTTCATCTAGAGGATTCATTGGAGGAGAGAAAATTCATTTTCATATCAAATTCAACCACTTTCTCTTCAGTAATTTGTTGCTGCATATTTTCATCCATAGGGCTGCAACTCATATTCTGTTATTAGGTGTTTTTCTCGAAGACCCTTTTGGGTTCTTTTCTAGAGGTTGTATAGAGCCCAGATCTTTATTTTTGTATCTATTGTGGCACATATCAGCCCCATATATTTTGTGTGCTCATTTTCTGTAGCAATGCTTTTAAAACTGCGTTGTAGCAGTGTCTCTGGCATTTTGATATGGTAGCATCACCTCTTTTTGAGGGTTTTTCTTCATTGGAGGCTTATTGTATCTTGTTATATGGTTTGTGGCCCATTTATTATACATATTTTGTTGTTGTTATGATGAATGTAAAGGCTCCATATTGGCCTCATGTTTTTATATGATGATTTATATTGTTATTCCAGCATTTTGGTCTATATTCCTTCTTTTCCCATTTGGGAATATTACAATTCCATTGGGCCAAATACGGTAAAAAATAACTAAAGCTGAAAGGTAGGACTGATTTTCTGAGATTTCAATGACAAAAACTAAATGAAACTGACTCAATTTGACTTGACTTGACTGAAACAAGACTTAAAAACTGAGCTTACCCTACTTATTAATGGCAGTACATCACTGAGACTTGAGGGCTTCCAATCCTAATGACAACCACCTACCTTTTGAAGACATATGTACAATCATGTGAAGTGATCCTTCATTTTCCTCGAGCAGGTAGAAAAAGCAAAAACTAGGCCACTCCAAGCGTCTATTGAACATGTGCTTCTGGTCCATCAAAAGAAGAAAATGCATCTTCCATGCTAACTGTAGAAAATCAGTAAAAGGATATTCAAAAATATGAAATGTTACCTTGTCTTGAGACTAAAAAAAAACACAAGCACGCTCTTCATTCTGATCTGAAAGAACACTTGGTTGTTGATCCATAGGAAAGCAAAGGGAAGTATGACTTTTTGTTGTCTGCGTGTTGGCTACAGATTCTTGAAGCATGAGAAAATCTGATTCTTTCTCTGGAATACTATCTCTCTTAGGCTCATAATCCTGAAATTCATATTCTAAGTCATATTTGAACAGAAAACATTCTTCAAGATTGTTATACCTGACATCCCTATTTTCTTCATGAAAGACAACATTATCTGCTAGTTGATCTCCTTGCAGGAAATCATCATCACAAATCAGTTTACTCACAACAACTTCCGGTATGGCTCCATTAGTCTCATGACTATCATCATTCAAACCCAGACTTTCATTTTCAATAATGGAAGATGTTTCAATCACATATTCTTGACTGTGTGAACACTGTAAGAGATGAAAATCTACATTCGCTTGGGTTATAATATGACTGTTCAGGAGCTGATCTATCTCATCTTCAGATAAAGGAGAAAACTAAGTTTTAAAGTAATTTACATTGATTTGGTGATTTTCATTTTCAGGATCGAAAATTGGCACTTCTCTTTCTTGGTCTCAGTCTGTCTCATCTAAGGAGGGAGGTACTGATTCTTGTTGGTGATGAAAAGGGTTATAATACAAAGGCTCAAGGTTCTCTTCATCCAAGGAGGAAACTGATAATTCTTGTTGGGAAGAAAAATCATGAAGGGATTCTATGATCTCATCATCTAGACATTCTTCATCCCCATACAATTTTTCAGGACATTCAATGAAATTATCAAAGATCTCATGATCAGGAGATCATGTCCAAGTTAAGAAATTTTCTCGAAAATGAAAATGATAAAAAATGTTTGCAATCTGAATGACCGAAAAGGTCTCGTCGCTGTGATTCTGGTGCCATGAACGGTTCTCAAAACCAAGGTAGTATGCAAAATTTACTGGGGTTTGAAATCATCTAGTAAACTCCAAAATTTAGTTGACCAAGTTTGACTTTTATGAATTTGGAAAAATTAAAAAAATAATATTTCGAGAATTTTCCTCAGAATATTCCCTAGAATATTACCTAGAGGGACGAATCTGTGTTTGACAAGTGGCATATGCTCATTGGGTATTGGTTTGACTTCTTTTGGGGTGGACCAATCAGGGGCTGCTACGTGGCAGGCCTAGAGGCTGCCACGTGGCCCCAGGGCATGGAGAAATTGGTTTATGAAAAAAAAATTTAACCGGCAGGGTTTGAACCAGTGACCTTGTGCGCCCAAGCCCAAAGGCCCGACCATGCGGGCTAGCAGGTGTTTCTTAATATGTATGGGTTCCACGTTGTATTTAAAGTTAAAATATGAATTGGTTGGTGGTAAAGGGGGCCAGCCCCCACTTCAAAGCACTCCATATGACTAGGCCGAGTGATCAAGCACTAACGACAACGATGGAATTCGTTAATGCCATTTAATTAGCACTAAAATGTGGCTTTGCCACTAATCTAGATAATTAGCGCAAATTTTGTTTTGTTTTTTAAAACATGATTAACCACCCATAACCCATGTTTATTTTAAAATAATCTAGAATTAAAGAGTTGGTGACATTTATGGCGGGTCCAACAATTTCAGATGTCGGCCAACTTTGGTGCTCCTAACTGGAGTTCCTCCAGTTTTGGAGGAGGTTTTTGAGGGATATTGGGCAAATCTTGTTTATGCCATAACTCCCTCATTTTTGAATGAAATTGGGTGAAATTTTAGTCAATTTTGGATCTCTTCAACATTATGAGCAGTTTGACATAGGTTTCAGGTCGAATAGAGGTGATCTTCAATAGTTTTTTCTTCGAGGAAGATGAAGGAGCCATCAGGGCCATCATGGTGAAGGCAGTGTATTGGGCTCATTTTACCTGTTTAGGGCAAATGAAAAGCCATTTTTAGCTATTTCATATCTTCTGAAGCTGAATTTACAATTATTTTTTCCTATTGAGGCATACTTTCACTTTTACTTTCATTTTGATCAAATTAATACAAGAGGGACATGCCATTTGGGAGGCTTAGACCAGCAGACGTAGCCCAGGAGGGGTGAACTTCTCAACAAATAGCTGAGTAATGTGTTTGTTGAAGTTTATTTTCTGTTATTTTCTACTGTTCTATGTTAAACAGTAAAATTACTTAATCAATCCTCACACAAAAACCTCATAAACAAAGCCAGAGATATTTGTTTAACCTGCAACTTAAGGAGAACCATTTGCACACATTATTATATCTGTTTGGATACTTTGCATAGTGTGACAAATACAAATCCATTTCAGATCATCTCACAACAACTATCAGTCAACGACAAGGAAGAATTAGAGCTTTGATAATGTTGAAAGAAAATTGAATGAAAGTCGTTTAGAGAATATAAAATAGTAGATGGTAGATCTTCATACCATGATCTCGATTTTTCCTCCAAGGTAGCCATAAACATCTTCATCAGACAATCTTCAGGAAACTCAATATTTAGTCTATTAATAGGCAAATGAAATTATACCAAATGAAAACTAGCATCTTCACTGTCCTGACCCTTAAATTTTGTCAGTCCTGATTTCCAATCTATACGAGGAATACGGTTCAGAAAACTAGGAATATGAGCTTGATTCATAGGAGCATACCTTCGAGAAATCAAGTCCATTTTGAAAATAGTGAGTTCACTAATAATATCTTTAGACTATTGTTTCTTGAAGACTGGAGTCACCATAGGAATTCTGAATCTTGGGATTCTTCGACACTGGAGTCACCAGGTGAATGATGCACAACCTTCTTATGCCTGA